>CAXKWD010000009.1:42016892-42616892 GCA_964059195.1 Ectobius pallidus
ACTGTAAATGCGAGAACCTGAACCATTTCACCGATCGCGGCTATATTTGCGTAGATATTTCACCCGATCGCTCGGGAGTTGGAGTTGTGCCCGCCGCGACGCAGAAACGCGCGTTATTGGCCAACTCTTACGTGGGACTCACTGTAGTTTAAAGTTACTGTTTACTCTTCATGTCTGTTTTTGATTAGTCTATAATGCATTATGGTATACTAACTTGTTAGGACTAGCTCACCTATCCAGTAAACCTCCGAGCTCATCCTGCAATTGACGGGAGGCCTTTGCCTTTATGTTAATGAGGTCGTTAAGAGGACTGATTACGAGGCTTATTAATTAATTAATTTATAACTTCCATCACAGTCTGGCAACATTTTTTTATATACTTAGCAAACGTCGCAGTTTGTCAGACATGGAAAACCGTCCACAAAGTTGCAGAAAAAATTATTGAAGATATTATTTTCTAATACAATATTTCAACTTCATTAAGACCTTCCTTTTTAGGGTAATATTGTATTTACCTTAATATATTCTGCACACAGTGAAAGCCAATAATATCTAAGGAGTATTGTTTCATCACACGTAATATATAATGCGCGCTCATTCTTTCATCGAAAAAGTTTGTAACAGGTCATAATAATGAATGTACATAACATTTATCAGTCTCTATCACACTATAATTTAGACTTTACACCGCACTTCATACAATGCTCACGACTTGCAACTAAGAAGCTTCTGGAATATTCGCCCATAGAGTCGCATTTGTTTTGATAAATGTGCGGTTTATGTGTTCCTGTCCCACAGTGCCAGGAAATATTTTATTTACATAATAAAGAATGTATTTATGACGTCGTATATGGTGAAATATATCATTTTTAAACACGTGCTGAGCTTAAATATACTGTGAGCGTACAGTACAAGGGCTTCATTTTTATAAAAAATATAATAAAGTTGCTGATCACTGCATCTTACTGAGGTTGATGAAAATCTCTACAATTTACGATAAATGCGAAACAACATACGAATTTCGCTATTTTATTATTATTATTATTATTATTATTATTATTATTATTATTATTATTATTATTATTATTATTATTATTCTCCAATACAAAGGAGCCCTATTTCACCAATAGGTATGCTAGGGCTGTATGTTGTAATCTAGATTGATTTCATAAGCTTAAATACATGCATGGATAATTAACCTGTTAGATTTGTGATACATAATCATCAAAAGAACACATAATGTTACGATTACAGTCAAAGAGTTTTAAAAATGTGAAAGATGAAACTGAGAAAGGAAGATGCACAACATTTGCGTCTAAAAATTCCATTTAGTGGTGTGTTGTATTGAAGTCCACACGAATCTAGATGAGAGGTGAAGTAGATTCGCTTCTGCAGATAAATAGGACAATCGAACTGAAGATGAACTATTGTTTTCTGTTCTTCTTTGCAGGAGCACAAGTATCCAGAAGGCGATGGTATATGAAATCTAGAAAAGTAACTACCGAATTTCCCATGTCCAGACACGAACTGAGTAAGAACGTAGTTCATTTCAAAGAATTTTGCTTGTTTCCTGTCTTCTATAGTTGGAAAGAACATTATCTCTTGTGATGACTCCTTTCTTACTGTTGATCCACAACAAATTCCACTCATTTAGTATTTCTGTGTTTATAGTTTTCTTGAAAAAAGATATAGGACAGGCAGCGTAACTGTAGTCCAAGTCTGAGGTAGCTGCAGCCTTCGCGAGTTCCTCTACTCTCTCATTTCCTTCCACTCCAGAGTGACCTTTGACCCAAGTAAGACATATGTGAAAATTATTGGAAGAAATTATACGCCTGATTTCTATGGCAATTGGATTTCCATTATACTTGTCTTGAATTGCATTCAATGATACCAGAGAGTCACTGTGTATTCGTCCACTACACCTATTCTCAATGCACCACTGAACTGCCTCCTTCAGAGCGAACAACTCAGCCTGGAAGATTGTACACATAGGTGCTAGTCTATATACCTTATTAGTAACTTCCCTGTTGCTTTGGTACACAACAAAAGCACAACCAACTGAAGAATGCTGAATTTGCCGATCTTCTGTGCGTGATCCATCTGAGAATATATCATACTAGTGATCATTGTTCCATGACTCAAGTTGTACAACATTCTGAAAGATCTAAGTGTCCAAAATCTAAGTATTTGCCAATTTCCTCGACTTTGCAATTTGGTGGTAGTACGATTGGTTCTCGTCTTTTCTTAATGTCAGTTATTAGAATCTTCCAGGCTGAGTTGTTCGCTCTGAAGGAGGCAGTTCAGTGGTGCATTGAGAATAGGTGTAGTGGACGAATACACAGTGGAAGGTCTCGAAGTTCTGCGGCGATGCCTCCATGCCGTAACTGGGTATGTCGGGTTGACTACTCCTCTTATTGTTCGATGATCTAGAAGTTCTCGAAGTTCCCTTTCTTGTATAGCAGTTTCCTCCTTGTTGAGCAGTTTCCTTCTTTTCGAGCCCCAACTTTGGTTTATTAGAATACAGGGCAGGATGGCCCGTCATTATTTTATTAATTGGTTTTTCTGAATGAAACTCTGAAAGGTATTCAGGAACTTCCCTATCTTTTTTTATGTTACTTATGCTAACCTTTCCTATTGCTGTTAAGTACAGGGGTTCAATTCCTGCTACAATTAACGCAGCTTCAGTTGAAATAGTTCTGTATCCTTTTATTATTCTAAGCATGTATCCTCGTTGAATTTGGAGAAGTTTCTTTTTGGCCCATTTCTTAGTGAGTGCTTCTGTAGCATTTGTAGAAGCACTCACTAAGAAATGGGCCAAAAAGAAACTTCTCCAAATTCAACGAGGATACATGCTTAGAATAATAAAAGGATACAGAACTATTTCAACTGAAGCTGCGTTAATTGTAGCAGGAATTGAACCCCTGTACTTAACAGCAATAGGAAAGGTTAGCATAAGTAACATAAAAAAAGATAGGGAAGTTCCTGAATACCTTTCAGAGTTTCATTCAGAAAAACCAATTAATAAAATAATGACGGGCCATCCTGCCCTGTATTCTAATCATTTGCGAGGAACAGAAGAAATTTGCCCTCATCAGTATGATATATATACAGACGGCTCCCGTTCCCTAGACACTTCAACTAATACTCCAAAAGTAGGAAGTGCGTTTGTAGTTTATACAACCTCTGATGAAATCTTTACGAAACAACTGAAGTTATCGTCCCAGTGTTCGATTTTTCAAGCAGAGTTAATAGCTATAAGAGAAGCTATTAAGTGGTGTAACAACAAAGGTAATAACATATGCATACACAGTGATTCTAAATCAGCAATATGTGCCATAGATGACAAACACAATGTACACCCGATCGCTCATGAAATCCGCAGATTTTTAAGAGTGTTTCCTGGTCACATATGCATATCTTGGGTTCGTGGACATTCTGGGGATGAAGGGAATGAGAGAGCGGATGAATTAGCCAAACTGGCTGCAGATTCAAACCTTATTCCTTGTTACACCCTCTGCCCTATCTCGCATATAAAAAATGTAGTAAAGGCCCACATCATTGAAGAATGGAACGCCCAGTGGCAGAACAGCGAGAACGGAGCTGTAACAAGAAATTTATTTTTCCCATCTGTGCACGACAGATTGAAATGTAAACAACTGGCACCAAGTTATGTTACGACACAGTTTTATACAGGTCATGGGAAATTCCAACAGTATCTTCACCGATTCCACATAGGTAACAATGCTGTCTGTAGATGCGGAGAAAGTGAACAATCAGTTAACCACATATTATTCTCCTGTCCGATCCACACATTAGAAAGATTTGCACTCATCTCTTACCTGAACCAACTGAACATTCAGTACACTATCCCCCTTCATAACATACTCTTTAATAAAGCAGGATACAAATTTTTCACATCTTTTGTTAATAGTATATATTCAAAAATATGACTTACATTCACTGCTTTCACTTTTATATTATTGTTATGCTTGTTATCTCCCACCCTATTTTCTTTCACATCACTTCTGTTTTAATGTATAGACTAATAATTTATGTTAATCATTATTATTGAATTTCTTTGAAGACAGTGCTCAGATTAAGACTGTATACGTATATTGTAAACCTGTAAGTGTATCATATCTCTAACCCTAATATACCTTCGGGTGAAATAGGGTTTATTTCAATTTGGATATTCAATAAATAAATAAATAATGTCAGTTATTTTTGCCTTAGCTTTGGCAGTCAAGAAAAGAGGTGTTATGCCCGCAATCATCAGAGCCGCGTCTGTAGAAATGGTTCGGTATCCTCGAACTATTTTTAGAACGGGTCCTCTTTGAAGCTGGTTCATTTTCGTCTGCACCCATTGTTTCTGTAAAACATCCCTATACACAGACACACAATATAAGATTTGTGGTTCAAAGGCGCCATGGTAAATTATTTTAAGAGTAGCAGAATTAAGGCCCCAAGTAGGCCTTGTTGCAAGCGAAAGTCCACGCTTGCGAAATTTCGCTATTTGACAACAAACAAAAAGGCAAACAAATTATACATTCCGACATAGCTATTAGCGTATATGCGTATATGCGTTGAAGGTGTGGAGATTTTTTGCTATATCAATATAGCCTATACCGTCCCTGCGCAACTGAGGGGAAACGCTTTAGTCCACCATCCACTGCTGTGACGTAATGAAACCGCCCTTCATGTTCAGTGTCGAACTACTTCGCCCTTGCGCATACTTATGTGATTACTAAATCGTGAAAAAAGATCACTTTGCTTTGTTAATTAATTTTATATGAAGTTAAGTTAATTTACTTCTGATGACCTTTGCAAGCGTTTGGATCTCGCTAATTCTTCAATGGCAGGGAATAAAGATGTTGTATACAGTCGAAGTAACTACAAGTATTTTTCATATGAGAAGCATCTTCCTTCACCGCCAATCACGTGTACGAGCTAAAGGACTGCCACTAGCAGTAAGAGTCTTCCCTCCGTCTCGCAGTCTCTGATTGGACCGCGTATCTAAGCAGGAGAAGTACAAACGGCTTGTCATCTGCAAAACACTGTAACCTAAATGCTTGTCGGTTAATGTAGACCGTACATAACTTTTTATGAAATTAATTTTAGAAAATGTTTGTTCACATTAGTATGTCATACCAAAAATTACACATATCTCCGACAGATAGTCTCCACTTTTTCAAATCTATAATAATAAGAAAATAAGGGGAAGCGTTTGTCTGTTTGTCTATGATCGATGCCCAGCAAAATCTACTGCATTCAGAGATCTGAGATTTTAAACGTAGATGGACTGAAGTGTGGCCGTAGGCTATGCACCTCAAGCCGGATTTTTAATTTTAGTTTTCGTTCACAAGTTGTAAGGGTTTACATAGAGCGAAGTAAACTAAAATAAGGACAAACATAAAGGAAACTAAGGATCTCTGGTTGTGGACTGTATATGGGTGGTTCAGTTGAAATGGCACAACAAACATAGAAGAGAAAACTATTTCTATATTTTGAAATAGCAGCTCTTGTATAACGTGCGTAGACAGTGGACTGTAAAAACAATTAAATTAATTAAGGGTGATAAAGATTGTACACACGCTATACATTTCGCTTAGAATGAACGATAACAAGGTTATAAGCTAAATAAACCATAGGTGAGATAACACTGACACTTTGATCTTCTTGAATCACAAACACTCGTTGGAAATTTCATCGACGTCTTGAAGTCTTCTTATAAGCAGGGATGATTGATTCCGCCAGTAAATGAAAGAGCTTGCTGATTTAAAAATATATTTAATAACAATTCCGGAGGACCTTTGGAGTCAATATTCCAAATAAAATTATGTGAATAACAATGAAATACACACATGTACCAATTATATGCCGTATTAAGGTTCACAGTCAATCTTGTGATATTTTAATTCACCAAATAATACGCAATAATAATGTTACTGAATTTATATTGCGTGTTAAAGTAGATACAGCTACGTTGCAATAAAATCAATTTAATATTATTAGCTGTATGAAATAATTTTAGAGCTTTAATGCACTCACTAGGTAATAAGATTCCTTTCGTAGCTAATATTACCTCAAAAATAGTCCTGAAGTCCAAATCAGGTCATAATCAAGATAGTCAATTCATGTAGAAATGCCTGGTGGAAGCACTAAACGAATCCAGCCTTTTCTGAGACGAATAAATGTGAAAAATTGCTTCTGTGCAATTAATATCAATTATAAAGAAGCCTTAACTTGCAGGAAGCGAAGAATAAGGAATTATGACGTTAAAAAACCACTGCTAGTTAAGTCCAGATATGGACAATGATCCTTTAAGAGGATTTAAAAATGGCGAAGACGAAGAAGGAATGTTTTAAACAAGAAGAAAAGAAGAAAGCTAACAATATAAAAAACATATTGTAGAGAAATTCAACTGTCCTTAAAAATAATGAAGAGAATGCAAGGCCCCCTGAAAACGGGCGAAAAGCAGAAAGAAATCAAACCAACCATCCATCATAATAAAATTAAACATTTAGCAATAAAAATATTAACAGCTAAAAAGATCACAACATAACTGAACATATTGCCCGCGATTATTCACTAGGGAATAATCAAACAGAAATGCGAAGTTATGTTGGATCTTCAAAAACACCAATAAATCCTAAAAGTTGAAAAATAAGAATAATTAAACGAAGAAAATGCATTGAAGTCTGAAGATACCAAGCAAAATAACGACTGCTTTAGTCGTGAGAGTCATATATGGGAATTGGGGCTAGTTTAATGATAGGTCGTTTCAGATAACTTGTCGAAGTCCTGACCGTGACAACCCTCACAAGACCGTCTGGGCCTGGGTGAGTTTGAGTTATGATGCCAACAACCCATTTTAAGGGAGGCATATTGTCATCCATGATTAAAACTGGCGTACCTATGGTAACATTAGGCATAGCCTTCAACCATTTAGAACGTCTCTGCAAGGAAGAAAGATTTGAAGGAGAAGATCCTCTTGAAATAAGATCTGCATGATTTTCCTTAGAGACGACATGAGAACAAGAATCAATAGATGCAGTCTCCTGAATATCAGCGGCTCTATTGGCTACAAGAGTTTTCAAAGTCGTGGGTGAATGAGTAAGCTGATTACTGATACCCTCATCAGACGTAATGAAGGCTGAGCAATTCACAGAAGACTCAGTATAATTAAAGGGTTTACCTGATGAAGGCCTATTCAAGTCAGAACATCTCCCACGACGCATTGGAGGCATATTGTGATGCTTAAGAGGGAACGAAGGCAACTTGCCGGAGAAGTACCAGCCTAGTTGGGAGTTCTGTATAGTAGGCAAGTTGGGAGCAGATATCTGTCCAGATACCAAGATTTGAGAACATATCTCAACTCCCAATAGCAAATCAATAGGCTTAGGAGAATTAAAGCTGGGATCTGCTAAGGGTAAGTTAGGAGGAATGTTCCAACCTCTAGTATTAACAAAGTTTTTAGGGAAATTAGAAGCAGAGATCTCAGGAACTATAATGGCCTTTGTATCATAGCGCCAATTCGTAACCTGAGATCTGATAGAGACTTCTGTAAGCCTTGAGACGCTTGCATTGGTAGAAAGGATACCAGCGAGAGAAGTTCGCTGAGATAATGGCGACAAACCAAGCTGCTTGAACAACCTGTCAGTAATTAGATTACAGTCTGATCCAGTATCAATTAGAGCTGTGGCCTGTACGGCACTGCCATCGTTACTTAAAATTATCACGCTAGCAGTAGGTAAAAGACATTTCTGCCGTGACTGGCTGGCAGACATGATATTGGCCGTATTTATGGCTTGAGAATTGCTTGGCCGTGAAGGGTCATGCAATAAGTTGCTGTGCCTGCCTTGACATTGTCTACATCTAAAAGTGTTACAGCTCGAAGTGTGACCATTTGAGCTAAGGCAAACACGACAAAGTTTGTGATTTTTCACGAATTGATCGCGGGATGAATAATTCAGCGATCTAAAGGCGTCACAATAAATGATAGTGTGATTCGATTTACTACAATAATTGCATTTCGCTCTAGGAGCGGAGAGGTTAGCCTTGACAGAAAGAGCAGATGAGGGCTTGACGGACTGACCTTTCAGAACCGATTCTGTCATCTGCAGCACCCTAACCCTAGACTCCAAAAAACTGAATAATTCCTGCAACTTGGGAAGTTTTCCTAACTTAATTGAAGATTCCCATTCTTTAATTAATTCTACTGGGAGCTTATCCACAATGATACGTGAAATAATTAAGTCAGACAGAGGAACATCAGTATTTAGTACGTTCAATGCATGAACCGTACTTGTAAAATGATCTAAGTATTGTTGCAATGAGCTTGCAGAATCTCCTTTAAGGGGCGGTGGAGAAAAAAGGTTATCCAAATGCGTGTTGGCAATTAACCTGTCATTATCGAATCTTTCAGCTAAAGTCTTCCAAGCTACATCAAAGGTGGCATTGGAGACCGGGATATTTTGAATTACAGTCATTACCTCCGGGGATAAACAAGATTTTAGATATTGAAATTTATCCATGTTGGATATATGACTGTGCTGAACAATTAATGAGTTAAATGTATCCCTGAATTCAAGCCAAGCTCTAGGATCGCCTAAAAAACTTGGTAGCTTAATTTCAGGCAATTTAGGTAAGTTCGGTAAAGGTGCAGACAAAGAAGAGTTGTGATTAGAGCTCTGCTCTTGATTCGGCTCATATAACAGTTTTGCATCTGCAATTGAAGCCCTTGCACATTCTGACTGAAGCTGGCGCTCTTGAAACTCAGCCTCTTCATCGTAAATGTTACGATGCTGAAGACTTTCAACCTTATACCTATTAAACAATTCTTCTAGCACCGACTTAAGAACAATGGCCTCTTGATAGGATATTTTGTCCAGAATTTCAAATTCAGATACTGTTTGAATTTGAATCATGAATTGATTTTTTAGAAGATTAAAAATAGCTTCGGCTTTGGTCTTGGCTCTAGCTTCGGCTTCTTCAGCTTTAGCTATAGCTCTAGCTTCAGCTTCGGCCGCTTTAGCTTCGGCCTCAGCCGCTCGAGACTTATTGAAAGCATTAATCTGCCTGCTAATATGGGAGATGGCCTTTTGTATGGTTTTCTCAATTTCTGCCATATAGGCATCTTCGGATTCAGAAAAGGCTAGTTCATTGATCTCGGACTGGACTCTGTTATATTCAGATTCAAGCTTGCTTAAATCAATCTTAAGCTCAAGAAGGTCTTGAGGAGAGGTTTCCTCATTGATAACACAGTCTAGAATATAATTAACTTTGCGAGTGATTCTCGACTTAATAGGTGTTCTTTTTGCCTTTAAAGTCTTAAGGGTGCCTTCTACGTCAGTCATGATTTGACAATTGATTGTTCAAATAGTATTCGACTTAACGTGATTCACTGTTTATGACTTAAATTGACCGCACTGAGAGCTTATTGAGCACTAAAGTTAGTTGCCCGCGGTTAGACAAAATGTGACAATAATGTGTGTGTACATGGATTCACAAAGGTGAGTGCAATTATGTAAATAATATCAAACCCTTTTAATAAATTAGTTTGAAGAGCTGTTGTCTGAATATTAGGCCTCACACGTGCAGATTAAAACACGGAGGCAGAAGCACTTAATATGAGATTAAAATTACCTTTTCAATAAGAAACTTCAAACTGACTTAAGTCAGGAATGTCAATTGTGCTTCAAATAAGTCAATTATTTGCTTGAATGATATTTGTGTTCAAACAGCATGAATTGCGGAACACCAACAGCTTGAATTATCTCAATAAAGTTTACTACGGGCGGAATAGAACGAGTGTAGGTTTACAATGCGTGTTACAATATTGTGGTTCTATCCGGCCTCGGAGGTACCAAAAAATGTATAACGTGCGTAGACAGTGGACTGTAAAAACAATTAAATTAATTAAGGGTGATAAAGATTGTACACACGCTATACATTTCGCTTAGAATGAACGATAACAAGGTTATAAGCTAAATAAACCATAGGTGAGATAACACTGACACTTTGATCTTCTTGAATCACAAACACTCGTTGGAAATTTCATCGACGTCTTGAAGTCTTCTTATAAGCAGGGATGATTGATTCCGCCAGTAAATGAAAGAGCTTGCTGATTTAAAAATATATTTAATAACAATTCCGGAGGACCTTTGGAGTCAATATTCCAAATAAAATTATGTGAATAACAATGAAATACACACATGTACCAATTATATGCCGTATTAAGGTTCACAGTCAATCTTGTGATATTTTAATTCACCAAATAATACGCAATAATAATGTTACTGAATTTATATTGCGTGTTAAAGTAGATACAGCTACGTTGCAATAAAATCAATTTAATATTATTAGCTGTATGAAATAATTTTAGAGCTTTAATGCACTCACTAGGTAATAAGATTCCTTTCGTAGCTAATATTACCTCAAAAATAGTCCTGAAGTCCAAATCAGGTCATAATCAAGATAGTCAATTCATGTAGAAATGCCTGGTGGAAGCACTAAACGAATCCAGCCTTTTCTGAGACGAATAAATGTGAAAAATTGCTTCTGTGCAATTAATATCAATTATAAAGAAGCCTTAACTTGCAGGAAGCGAAGAATAAGGAATTATGACGTTAAAAAACCACTGCTAGTTAAGTCCAGATATGGACAATGATCCTTTAAGAGGATTTAAAAATGGCGAAGACGAAGAAGGAATGTTTTAAACAAGAAGAAAAGAAGAAAGCTAACAATATAAAAAACATATTGTAGAGAAATTCAACTGTCCTTAAAAATAATGAAGAGAATGCAAGGCCCCCTGAAAACGGGCGAAAAGCAGAAAGAAATCAAACCAACCATCCATCATAATAAAATTAAACATTTAGCAATAAAAATATTAACAGCTAAAAAGATCACAACATAACTGAACAGCTCTATACAATAAATTAACAATATGTTTAAGTAGCAAACTTTTTTTGACTAGTGCTAAAACTAATGTCATATAAACCTCTATTTTGAGTTACAATTAAAGGTTAGAAAGTAGATCATTAAGCTCAAACAAGATCAGCTGACTGTGCTGTCTCTAGAAAAAATGGAATTGGCTGTTTGCCCAAAAATTCCAAACCAATTTATGTATTCAGAATTACAGTTTATATTGTAGAAAATTGCACACCTTATTTGGCAGCATAAGTATATTATATACTCGAATATGAATGAGAAAAGAGAGTCTCGCAATAGATGCCAACGACTCTATAATTATACAAGCTGAATTACAATAATGTAAAACATATTACTCAACTTTGGAGGCGGCGTGAATGGTCAGATCTGGACCTCCAAATAATGAAGCTTGCGTTGCAAGTGTAGACATTCTAGCGAGGCTGCTGTCCCGTCTTCTGTGCTGTGTTGCGGTTGACTTCTTGCTTGAATGTATTGGCTAAAGTATGCGTAGATTCAGCATACGTTGTGGCTTACGGCTTATACCATTAGCTGTTTATTTTACTGTGTGTAGATTAAAAGGTATGTAAAAGAACTCCAGGTGGACAAAATTTCGGCTCAATGGTGACATCACAGGCCTAAGTTACAGTACAGCCCTTCTGTTAAATAATCATAAAACCAAACTATATTACAAATGAGTTGAATTCCTTTTTTGAATAAGGAAGGCGTCAACTATAATTTTGAAATGAGTCTTTTCAACTACCAGTACATTTTTAATAATGAATTTCCGAGCTTGCACCCTATTCAATGCGGTGAACAAGCATTTAACAGGATGCAGACCCCAGGATCTATATATCAAAATTCGTTCTGATATACTGTAAACTGTAATGGTACATCAGAAGAATCAGCAAAAACTTTAGCTTAGAAACGGCAACGATGATGGATAGAATTTATTTCTGTAACTTCACCAACTGAGGGGTAGCCAATACAACTAAATATAGCAAATAATGAAGTATATAAAATAAATTATTAATAATTGAACGATCACGATCTAATATTATCATTTTGTAACACGAACTAAGAACAGACAGATGAAATACATACCAACAGTAAGTTTTTATATGCCAAAAGGGATGTATGGCACATAAATGGTTTGTCATTATATTTATAGAACATGTAAGGGTTTCGAACCATATGTAAATTTTTAACTGTTTAATCTCTTACAAAAGTAGACAAAATAATTAGTGATGTTTACCCTAGCACCTATCATGAGTCCTATCACGAACCATATCACTTCAATGTCTGTCAGTAGATATAATTATATCCATATAATATCTGGCAGTTGGTTTAAAGGTGCTTTCTCTTCATTGTTTACTTCCTCAGATTCGTTAACACTTGTCTCTGTGCGAATCTTAGAATCGATTACAAAGCCTTTTCCTGAACCTGATTTCAAGGCAATTAGGCTATATCAGTCCTGCAGCTACCAGAATCTGCCAAATCATTCACTATTTCAAATACTGTAAAATAAATAATAAATAGTACTTTGTAGTTTAGTAAGCTTTAAAAAGATCGTAATTATCACAAATTGCAAAGAGTGGCAGCGGAAAACGTCGACAGAAAAATCCTATCTATTCTTAAGACTTACAAATTCCATGTAGATCGATATGGATTCGATTGGTGATGACAGGTATGAACGCATAAGAATGTATATACATGACCATGGTCCCGAGTGCTGGAAGCCTAGAAGTCCACAGTTCGCCGCCATTCATTAGATCGTAAAATGAAACACTGATAAACTGTGTTGAACTGTAACCCTCTCATAGAAAACCCGAATTAAGTAACTTACTGTGTTTAATATGGAGAACTAGAGACGTTACCACAACAAACGTGTGAAGTCGTGCTCTGGGAAGGTGGTATTACGGCCGGATCTGAATACAGACCTCTTGAATATTAAATATTTGGCACTTTGGCACCTGTAGGTCCTTATCCCCTGGGCACACCGAGTGAATGCACCTTGGCCGGATGTTCGCTATTAGACCGGACCACTCCTTCACCACCCACTACACAACAGAGTCGTGCCCGGATGTTAGACAAATACCTTTATACACTTGTTGTACAAATGCGAATACGTGTATTCATCTTCCTTCCTTTATTGTTAAAAGCTATGCATACCTTTATGTAGCCAGAGGCCAGTTAAAGTGCCCATCATTCTTATTTTTAAAAACCTGTACAATACGAGGTTTGTAGCATAACTCATGGCAACTATTTTTTCTCAAAATAAGGCGACGGTACTTTGAGATGTTGTGTGTCACCGGAGAGTGTGACATCTCTAGTATATGGACACATCATTTGGTAGCATTGTGATATGCAATTATACGAATAGAGGCGATGATATTTTAGTTGTGATATGCAGTTATACGAATAGAGGCGATGGTGATTTCGTTGTGAGTCAACCGTCGTGCGTATTGGATATGACAAGATGTGAATAGTATTCTTTTGTTAAAATAGTCGCTATCCGAGGGAGAAATGCCAGAGGAAACCACAAGGAGTTGATGGAAGCTCTGGAGAATGAAGTCCATTCGTACCGAACTTGAACTTGAACTTGCATGATTCCAACGAAAAGAGTTGCAAGAAGCAGTTGCGTATGCATGCTTATGTTTGTCTGTTTTCCTCACTATCCTACATTTAATAATATCCATAATGTGCATTCTACATACATTCAATACCATGCCCTTTCATTTGTATATTACCAATTTTTAAAATGTTCACAGATTTTCAAAATAAAAATAAGCGCCATGCCCCATCCCTCGTTTTTAAGAAATGCGGTTATGAAAAAAGTGAGTCTTCCTAGCGAAAATGCTTGGTCTTTACTGAAGCTACTTAAAAGTAGCATTAAATATGGACCTAAAACAGTTTTCCTCTAACAATATTATTTTTAATAACAGCAAACATAATGTGAACAAACATCGGTCTGTTACTAATTTTGGCAGGATTTTATTCAAAGTACTTTAATATTACAGATACCGCTCTTGGGCTATTTGAGAGTCGTAGTTTTAAACCCAGCTAAATAAAACACTTCAATCCCGAAATAATGAGGAATCTGAGCAAAATCTGCAGCGTTTCACCTATTAACAGCTTATTTCCTTAAATTACAAGGCATACTTTGCGGCAGAAAGAACCTGCAGAGTATCTTCCTTTAAATTGAAATAAACATGGTCCTCTGCCGTCAATGTACAACAGGTTTGCGAACACCTTTCCGAAAGATACAGAAAAAGATAGAGAGAAAGGGAGAGTGAGGAAGAAGAGAGAGATGGCGAGCTAAATAGTGAGAGAGTTTGAGAGGTTAATAGAGACATAAAATAGAGAGATTGCGAAAGATATAGATAGATAGGCCTATAAATTGAGAAAGACATAGAAAGTCAGATATGGAGATTTAGAAGGAGAAAGAATAAGAGAGAGATATTAAGAGAGAAGGAAGAAGTGAGACATAGATAGTTCAAAGAGGTTGATTGAGCCAGAAAGTTAGAGATACAGCGAAAGATAGATATAGAGGTAAGAAGACAGAGGTAGTGGTTTAGGGAAAGGCAGAGAAATTGGGAGAGAGGAATAAAAATATATGGAGAAATATAAATAGGAAGAGGGTACAGAGATAAAGATAATCACAGCGAAGCTTCCCAAATCTACCCCATTTTCTACGTTCGAACCCTAAATCGGTGGCACCTTCAAAATATGAACAACCTAACTTGGTTCTCTAAAAACTAACCTCAGTTTAGCTCTACGTCACAGCCCTACATCATACTGTCATACCTATTTATTGCACCATTGGTATTCTAATAGTGTATTTGTACTATATGTAACTTCATGTAACTTTTACATAATTATGCAGTATGACATTTTAAAGGGCATATTGCTTTCTTTTTTCAGATTCTAGAATGAGCTACTATGGATTTCTGTTGATGGATGGAGCGTTTTAAGGTAAGGTGCAATCTGTTATTTTAGTAATGAGTCGATGCTCTTACATCAGTCACTTTTATTCAATTTTTAGGTTGTAATTCCCTCAATTTATTTTATAAGACATGCTTTCCGAACCACAATTTATTAGAACATATAGTGCTTGTGAAATCTTTAGGGACAAAGTAATACATGTTGCGGAATAGTATAATCTGAATATTTTGAGCTAGGGAACAAATGGCCGGAAGTTTACTGAATGATTTAAGCATTTTGCTTAGTTATGGACAAATTCCGCTTCCTAGCAACAATTTGCACATCTTACCAACTGTTCAATGGGACGACCACTATTCGTGACAACTAAACTGCGAATGACATTTTTGCCGTACAGTTTAAAATATTTCTGGCGTAGCCTATCTTGTACAACTGATACTTAATAGGACCTTAGCAACTGTTTTATACTAGAATGTTAACGGAATTTCAAAGACTAACGACTTTTTGTGCCTCCATAGGTAACATTATCGAGAAATGAGATCCGGCGATCGAGCTGGTCACGAGACATGACCTCATCTTCCAATCCAGCAATTAAGAGAATTGTTATTCATATGATCGCTGATACCAACATCGCAGTGAGCATGCGCACCGTCAGACAAGAAGTACGGTGACCAGCATCTAAATTTTCTTAGAGGCTATTTGCGACTTGAAATGATGAAATTAATACCTAATGCAAAAGCTTCCTATGAGGAACATACAGCGATTGAAATCTTTGAGTTGAAATGACACAGACTGTAGACTAGTCTAGCATGAATATTTTAAAATAGAAAACAACTCATTGGACATGGCCATTTCAGGAGCTCCGAAATCTTGAAGGAGAAAAATATTTATAGCAATTTTTTAAATTACTTTACTTGTTATACCCATGGACACCTGAATACATTTCATAACAACATCTACAACATAACAACTGTTCAAAGTGACAAACACTAATCTCGATACATACAATATTGTATTTCGTCGCTCTCACCGAATATCTCTGGTTTCTGTTGTAGACTATAGAAAATTAGGGAAATCTATGCGACATTTCTTTCGAGTTAGGTAAATGTGTTTCAGCCGGGATAATTTTTATTTTGTTTTGGGAATTGAAAGGTTATAGATTTTTTGAAGTTCGGTATTTTGTGGGTTGTAGGCCTAATTTAGGGAGGCCCTACCAAAATTGTGTGATTTGAGCATGTACGGTATAATTATACCGATCTTCCCCTGTCTTATATTAATAGCATGGCCTATATAGATAAAATTCACGAGAAATAAAAATATACACACTACTAACACGATAGACTGCTAGCAATCAGATTCTCCTCGAATGCTTTCAATGCGTAGGTTGAAATTTTACACAATTATTTAAAAAAGGCCTTATCTCTTGCAATCCATTTCTAAGAAATTTAGTTTAATTACCGTTGGGTATCATTAAAAGAACTGTTATTTCATTGGTCTGAAGTAGTCAATCCCTTAAAGATAAACAACTTTCATTAATAATTCATTCGGTATTAAAAGTTTATAAAATTCCTAGAGTTCTTCTTATGCTTCAGGACATATTCATTTATAAATTTACTGTGGAAGAGAAACAGACCCTTCTACCATATTCTCTTGGAAAGGTATGAGGTTCCAGAAAATTTGGACCACAAATTTGAGTAATTTCCGTGGAATTGGTTAGAAGCTAAATACTTTTTTATTTTCAGATATTTCCGGGGGAAGTTTAGGTTAATTACAATGTTTTACTGTTATGGATTTTCCTGCGAACGTGCTGTATCTTCAGTTTTCAGTGTAGATTGATGAATATAACGATTTTCCAAGAATTAGATTGAACTGATGAAGTCTTTTCTTCAGAATAGGTTCATTGGCCAGTGAATTACTCATAGTTGTTCTTCATAATGACTTCCATTGCGGATTTCATGAGATTATTGAGTATAATTAGTGTGAACTATGATTTGCTTTACAAGCGCGTTTAAGTACTGGGTTCATTCTGTGGGTGTGCCGTATGACTCACTGATCATGTGTCTGTCTGAACGTGAGTTTCTTGCGTAACTTATTCTAGCATCAATCTCATGCATTGTTAATTTTATATTCCAGCCACTGTAGCGATAAAGATGATCACAACAAATATTCAAACTCATCTCGAATCAGACTCCATGTAATATTATTCAATTCACATGTTTCTAATCCTGAGTCACAAATTGGCAACTCACCAGAGGTGTGCTTGTGTTCCCTATATACTTATCATCAGGGCTAAAATTCATAGTAAGTACATCGAATTCCACTGAATGGGTAGCAGTTCCACTCAAGTTTTTTGAATTAGCTTTAAAATAATAAGTGATATAGGCTAATAATAAGACCCAATTTGCTTTATACATTTCGACATTTTTTTAAAAGTTAGTACGTAAATCCTTCTTAATCTATCTATGTACAACACAAATGCTTATTATTATTAATTAATATTTATTGTTTATTAATGATTATTATTATTATTTAATATTAATTTTTATTATTATTTATATATTAATAATAATTTAATCAATAAACAATTAATTAGAAGTAATGTAAATGAATAACCTTCACAAACTATAAATCACAATTACTACCACCGTATGGGTTTAACAAAATACTGACCATGATTTATCTGAAGGTATAAAGTGTTCTTTGTGAATTGCAGATATCCATTCAAGCCGTCTGGAATCTTTTTTGGGAAATTTAAACTCTTGGACAGACTCTCCGTTAGCATTATTATTGCTATAATACAGCCAGGCACAGAAACTTATTTGGCATTTTCCTTATTTCTCTATAAAAAGACAATTTTATTCCAGTCTAATGCAATGGCTGATTCATGCGTTCAGCCTGCTACGAATGATGTTTAGGCCTATGTGACGTCTGATGAGAGGCCGTGGTTACGGCAGCAACGCATCTTTGTTGTAGAATAGTGAATGATTTGGCATTTACGAGTGTAAAGCATGTGGCCATTATTTACTCCAGTACCAGTGAACCGATTTTGTTCAAAATCAATAGGCTTTGTCCCACTGACGTTATAAATGCGTATACCAAGTTTAATGAAAATCTGATAAAGCGTATTTGAGTTATCGTGCGTACAGGCACACGGACGGACGGATTTTTTCCGTTTACAATACCGTACAATCTCATAAAGTACCATACTGGCATTTAATAAAATAATATGACTCCCTGTAAAAATAACGTTCTTCCTTTTTAAGTCAACCGTTTTTGGCATACCTATTAGTTTAGAAAGTTTTTAACTTATTCTTATTCATATTGTCGTTGTAATTCTACTTAGATTAGAAGTAATTGTACTTCTGAATGAAGTTGCATTCACAGCTACACAAAAGAATGTTTCAGAAAATCTTTAGATGTAGAAACATGTAAGAAAATTTTGATTCAGTATCTTACGATAATTACTGCTACGAAATGGAACATGACTTTTACTTGGAAAGAACTAAGAACTGAAATTAAAGTCTTTTATATTCCAGGAGTGAAGGGTTAGAAAAAAATGAAAATAACCTTTGGTTGTTTTATATTAACTTATATTTCAATGGAGATAATTTGGAAAATAATTATTGAATACGCCAGCATCTCCATAAGAGGGATTTCAATCAATTTTACTAGGGAATTTTTCAGTAAATAAAGCGGGAACATTTTAATTGGACTATGTAGTTTGTTGTTTTATATTTTTATTATAATACATTATAAAATACGCCCACTGCAAATATAAAAAAAGTGTTATTTGTTACACAACCACAACACAGCACAAAACCTTGCACCAGTAACTTGCCAGTAATTAATAAATCTCATACCCTTTGTGGTGGAGTATGATATGGTAAAGATTTCCACCTTATACCACTTATTAAGTATATAAGTATAAGTATATTAAAATGCAGAAATTGTTTTATACGAGGGTAACTACTATCTTAAAAATAGATGATAGAAAATAATAGATCCAACTATGAATTACCTCGTATTATAATATGTATCGAATGTATCAATTGTTTCATTAAAAATTCACCTAAGGTGTTAAGTCCTGGTATTGTTATGAGTATATAACAAGTATATTACCCAATTATGAGTAAGTTATCATTGCCACCGTTGTTGAGTGTATTGTCATGCGGTGAAGTTATATGGATAACTTATTTATATCCTTACGTTTGCAGGTTGTGATACAAGGCAGACTGCTTTCCTTTTTATAAAATTGATGGCAAAAATATTTGTTACCAACTGCTTTAAAAGACAGATTAAAATTAACAAATTCATAAATAATTTAACATTAATTTTATTCTTGGTCAATAGGTTGCATTATAAGGCCTTCATTTACAGGTAGTCACTGGCTACACATTTGTTCATATTATACAATGCTGAATAGTGTAAATAAACTTGTAGGTACAACTCTCGTAGTTTTAACTTTTCTAACATATGGAGTAGTTCATCCACGTATCAAATTGGATTTCTGCAATAATTGTAGTTATTACTGGATATGCATTTCGGCATTAGATATTTATGCCATCTTCAGTCCAAAAATTGACAACATCAGTAATTATTTTATGTATTAGGTTGAATAATAAATTTTATTGTGTTAATTGAGGACAATATTATATATTAGGTTCCTATCCTTCTTAAATTCCTTCTTAAATGGTAATGCACAATAGGGTTCTATTTTCTTTTCTGAAAATTCAATAATAATAATAATAATAATAATAATAATAATAATAATAATAATAATAAATTCCGTCTGGTGTACTTGAAAACATCCAGCATCAGTGAGTACTGGTTTGGTACTAAGAGTAGTATGTTTGGTTTGTAGTGGGGTATGACTGGGTACAGAGTTCATAAAGTTGATTTGGTTCGATTGGGTTCTCATTTATTAATTTGTTCTTATGTCTGTATATTTCTAATTTTTCTACAGTGTCTAGTTTTCGAATTTTCTTAAGCGTATGCGATATTGTTAGTGTTTTATCGATAGGTTGTAATTGATGGCCATTTTGAATGAGATGTTTTGCATATGCTGGCATTTCTATTATGTTTAAAATCTGTTATATGTTCTGATACCGTTGTTTAAAAGTCCTACCTGTTTGTCCTATAAGTTATAAATGTTTGTTTGCAATCATTGCATGTTAACTGGTATAGTCCGCTATTATCTAGTTTATTATCCTTATTATTGTTATTATTTTATGGTAGTCGTTTCAAAATGTTGTTTGGCTTATATACTATTTTTAGCTTTTGCTGTTGTGGTGGTTTTATGGTTTTATGTATCTTACTATCAGTATAGTTAGAAGTCACATATTTGTTAGGTTCTTTTGTCTTTTTTTTTCAGTTTGTTTTAATATAGAAACTGGGTAATTGGCTCTTATTATTCAACCTAATACATAAAATAATTACTGATGCTGTCTTTTTAGGACTGAAGATGGCATAAATAGCTAATACCGAAATGCATATTATCCAGTAACAACTACAATTGCAGAAATCCATTTTGATACGTGGATGAACTACTCCATATGTTAGAAAAGTTAAAACTACGAGAGTTGTACCTACAAGTTTATTCACAATATTCAGCATTGTATAATATGAACAAATGTGTAACCAGTGTTTACCTGTAAATGACGAGGCCTTATAATGCAACCTATTGTCCAAGAATAATATTAATTTTAAATTGTTTATGAATTTGTTAATTTTAATCTGTCTTTTAAAGCAGCTGATAACAAATATTTTTGCCATCAATTTTACAAAGAAAGAAAGCAGTCTGCCTCGTATCATAACCTGCAAAATTAAGGACATAATTTAGTTATCCATATAACTTCACCGCATGACAAAACTTACTCATACAAGTAATTGGTTAATAGGCCTATACTTGTTATATACTCATAATAATACCAGGAATTAACACCTTAGATGAATTTTAATGAAACAATTATTATATTTGATAATTGATACATTTGATACATACTATAATACGAGGAAATTCATAGTTGGATCTATTATTCTCTATCTTCTATTTTTAAGATAGTAGTTACCCTCGTATCAAACAATTTCTGCATTTTAATATACTTTGTGGTAGCCTATAAGGTGGAAATCGCTTACCATAACTTACCAGTGTTACGGAATAGCGCGCAAATAGTGATGGGTTAAGAAATAAATTTCATGTAAACTACTTAACCTAAAATCGACACATATTTCTTTTATACAATTATTTCACTTTTCATTAGCTGCAAAATTCTCTGTTCTCTTGTAGTAAATTATCACGCGCACTTTTTTAACACTAACTTAGTAGAAATAGGGATCCGCGTCTTATTCGCGTAGGCTACATTTATTTCTTCTCCGCCTTCAGCAGGTTTTTGTGTGCTGTTAATAGGCCTATTAGTTGAATAATCCAACTCTGGTATTAGAACAGTTTTATGATCCCATATATCCTTGTTTGTATTTTTTGACACCATGTGCATATCAAGGTTTTTTTTTATCTCTTGCAAGCGAACAATTTTTGCCACAACCTCTTAAGCCAGCAAACTTATGCCAACCGCAGGGTTATTTTCTTTTTCTAACCCTCCCAGTCGTGGGCTTCAAGTTTATTGAGTTACACGTCTTACCTCTCCATACATTCCCGCTACTTTCAGCGTATCCACTCTAAGAGGTTTCTCCTTCCTGGCAACTCTATTGCTTACCAATGACTTACTCCACTGTGCCACTAGAAAAAAAAATACGAATGTTACATAAGACATCTGAAAACCAGTAAGTTCTCCCAGCACTAAAGAGCATATTCTGATATTTACGTTATGTACAACTATGAAAAAAGACTGCGATATTTAAGATTTCTAGAACTGTGGAACCAGTGTACGATTTGAAGAGAAATGATGACACGGCTTAAAACTTCCTATTGTCTTCAACTAACCCAGCGTTTCTCAAATATTTTCAAAGGTCTTAATCTTGGCCTCTTTGAAAGCAACTTAGGGCATTCATTTGAGATAACTAGATAAATGTTAATACTATTTTAATTTCCTTCATGTAACTGGAATTCTAGGGCCTCCGCGGCCCATACGAGTAACGCTTTACTGAACTTACTGTACCTATACATCCCGTAGATTTCCTCAAAGCTATGGTTTGTCTACGGCGTTCATCGCCAGCGGATTATCATGTAAAACAATTCGGATGGTAAGCTAATTTTGAAGATCTGAATGAATTAGTCTTGTACACACTCTAAATAACGATTTTACTTATTTTACACTAAAAAAAACTCCTCGTATTTTCATCTACGCGTACCTTTACATCTGCTGAGAGGCATTTAATTTTAATATCCGTGTATACCAGGTAACTGCACTCACAAGCTTGTTATAATATTTACTTGATGCTAGAACACGATACATTTTTCACAATTAAAATGATTATTAAACTGTACTATTAATGTAAGTTTATGTATATGTGGATATTTGGTACTGTAGATCTTGTGATGAATGAAGCTCAAGGATTTAGAACTCATCAGCATATATACAATGTATATTGCTTAATGAGGCATACAAGTAGTTAGCCCTATGAATTTCATTTTTGCAAGCATTGACCAAAGAAATTCAAGTACTGATGAAAACAGTAAAGCAGGATAATGGAAAGCAGGCAGGATGTTGAGAAATAATACAGTACATATTTACAATATTTAGGCCTACACAAGGATAATTATATTTATAATGCTGTATTTACAGACATGTACAATACTAGTAGGTGCCCGTGGCTTCGCCCACAATAATTAATTTAAAAATTAAAAATTAAGAGTACCGTATAATAACTATTAAAGCATTATATTTATTAACACTTGCACGCGAATCATTCATAAACTAAGCCATTAATAATTAATGAAACAGCTGAAATTCCGACTTCAGAGTACATTCCACGATTAAATCTGCCCTCTTCGACTTATGAATCCATTGACATCTTCAAACAAAATGTGAACATAAAACATTAACATAATGGACATTATCAGCTTATATCAGTTTTAGTTTTAGGCAGTTGACGTACAGAATGTCAGTTCTTACTCATTTTTATCTTTCGGGAAGCGAAACAGAGTTCTGGAATTCTTCTGCCACTTATAATTATTACAACCATAGACGGCACATATCATGCCACCTACATAACCGGACATTTTCTTTAGGCCTATGTTGTATTTATTATTTTACTAGAATTTATATTATATTTTCGTGCACAAAACACAACAGACAAACGTTAACTATAACAGCTGACGAGTAACTGCCCACTCCTGCTCACTGGCGGCGCTAGTAGTAGCGTGTCCCGGAAAAAGACAGGGAGTGGACGGTATTGCTTATTGAGAGTATTTGCTATAACTATGGATAGCAACAGTATCATGGACGATGATCGCCGTAAAAGAAACCACCCCTACGACGATGATCGCTGACCCAGGCGGTGATCGCCGGCGATGAACGCTGTAGACAAACCATAGCTTAAGACAACAGGAGGTTGAGGCTCCCATACTTTTTAGAAATCCGGCACATGAAAGTGTCAGGTTGTCAATTTTACGAATCAGCAGCCATTACCCCAGGATTGCTCCCGGTACTCATTTCTGTTAGAGGCTGAATCAAAACCTGGGCTTATTTTCACCAGAAGATTTAGACCAATGGGAACCTTATGTCAGCTACTCCCGATAGGTGGCAGCAGGGCCAAACGAGGTCCAAGCATGTCGTCTTCTGTGCATTGAACATAATGGAACAGACTATTTAAACATGAGTCAGAATGCCAGAAAACATGTTGTGGCAATCCTCTGTGTAAAACAGATGTGTACATATGTTTTACGAAATATATGGTTATAAAATATAAAGAAGATTAAACGGATGCTAATAGTTAATATTCTATGAGTTCCTTCAAATCTCCTCGCTCAACGCTTTCAGATCCTCAGAATTGACTCCTTATCTTAATCATTTTTACAAAGAATAAAACTTAACAAGTAGTAGTATTCTCATTATCTACAACAGAAGGTATTGTTTCCAATATCTTCATCAAATGGACAAGATTCACTTATGTAATGTACTGTTGCTATAAGCAGAAAGTTCGCCTACCAGGAAACTCAACCATTTATTCTCTTCCATACTATGATATAAAATTACTTCTTAAAAAGGTATGGACAATATTTGATAAATACAACTTACTTAATTTATTAACTTCATAACAAAAATTCACATATTTCTGTTTCATATTTATTGTAATTTGTATAATAAAATTATGAATATATTGTTTAAACGGAATTTGTAAGTTTTTTCATTCAAACATTAAAACAAATCGTAAAATTGGAACACTTGCAAAACTAAATTATTCTTACAGGCATTGGTGGTTCTAGTAAATTGAAGATTTAAAAAAATATTTATTATAAAGAAGACGTCAAAGCATATTTTTCCTTTCTATACTGGCAACTGGCGCTGGCTATTTCCCCCCTCTAAATAAAAAAAAAATAAAAAAAATAATAATAATAATAAATAAAATAAAATAAAATAAATCAACTACACTGTTACTAAATACAACTCACTTTTTATAATGCACATTAATGATATTAAAACACATTATTAGAACTGGAATTACCGATGTACGTAGATATTTTAATTCGAATCGAAGAGAACATAGTATTTTGAATTATTATCATATGAGAACCCAGTACGATGAATAACAATTCCCTGCGAGTCATAATTCTGAAACATAAGTAATATAATTCTAAAACAAAAAGTATGAACGTATATTATGGATGGGCCTATTTCTTAAAGAAGTTGGCGTTAAAAATATTACGCATTTAGGCCTATAGTAATAATCACAAGAAAACCATTCATACTTAATTACCTTATTTTGACATTCCAGCTTCTTTCAAATTACGTTGACTTCATGAAAAGAACATTCTATTATTGATATGATACACTATTCAAATACTATTATTTGTGTTTGTTTTCCACACAAAAAATTGATGACAGCTATAATTCTGGAGCATGTATTATTCGTAAGCCTCTATAGGATATTTAGAAGCAAGCAAACGTAACGTAAATTTATTTCTAAAATATTAATGATAATATAAATAAAACATTTACACATTTATATCCACGTTCTTTACTTTCTATAACTAATGTGTTATATTAATCAAATACTAGCATCTGTTTACCACACAGTAAATACATAACCGAAAGCTGAAATATATACCGAATATTGTGAAAGCAAACAATCATAAACCTAAATTAATTTTCTAAAATGATTTACAGTATAAAGAATATTTTTACATATTTACGCCTATGGTTATAAATCTAAAGAAGATGGGATGTTTTTTTTCTTTGTGAAGTACTGTACAACAAGTTTTAAATATGTTTCATAAAATTTGAATTATTTCTTCACCATTTAACGAATAAAACTTTCATCGCGATATACAAGAATAACTGAAATATTTTGAATTATTTGTCACTAAGGTACACATGTCTCTGCCACTGCAAAATAATTATTGTTCCTGTTTTTGCTGACAAACCCTACGGGTTCTTTTCAACATAATATAACCAATTATAACTTCAGACAGACATTAATTCTTTTAAAAAATCAATACTTTTTCTGGCGATCTCACGCTCTCCTAGGCAGAATATAAGTATCTGATTTCTGGAATATAACTTAAACGTTATTAATCGCCAGATTTTATAAGAACGCCAACATTATTCACATCTATTGATACGCATAAGCATATGACACCCCAGGTACTGAAGACTCACATCAACACGGTTCAAGTCACAAACTACATCAGCAATATCTTCCGCACCCTTCAAGAATAGACATTAAAGGTTCCCTTTTATATCTGTAAATATGTAAATACCCTGTGATATGCCTTTGGCAAAACACAGGTTGTAAACATCTATAGTAAATAAAAAAAAAGCATATGGCAGAACGAGATGGCAGGACCTCGTCTGACCCTGCTGCGCTCTTGTGGACAAATTTTTAACTGCACGCAAAAGGTTCCCATTGAAAAATCCTAATGACCTCATCGGGGATCCAGCCCGGGAATTTCCGGTTTGTAGTGTAGTGCCTCAAACCAACTGCGCCACTGTGCGGAGTAGCCTTTACTGTACTCTACTTTACTTTATTTTAATATACTTGACTGTGATTTGCTTTACATTTATTTTACTTTACTTTCCTTTACATTATTTTAGTTATAAATTTTACTCTACTTATAATCTTATCTACTCTAATCTACTGGACTCCAGTGTACTCTACTTTACTATACTTTACTTCATCTACCCTACTCTGTTGTACTCTAATCTACTCTAATCTACTCTACTCTGCTCTACTGTGTTTTACTTTTCTTTATTTTAATTTACATTATTTTATTTTACTGTACTTCACATTATTTGACTTTACTTTACATTATTTTACTTCACTTTATATTAATTTACTTAACTTTATATTAATTTACTTAACTTTTTGCTTAGAGCTCTTTCAATTGCTTATGGAATCTGCTACTGGGGATCTTGTTCTCTAATGACTGATTTATTCATAGTTCAGAAACGTATTTTACGATGTATGTTTAAAGTTTGGCCTGGACATTCCTGCAGAAATTATTTTAAGAAATATAGTATTTTAACGATATATAGTTTATATTTTCTAAAATGTTAGAGTTTATTTATATAAACATAAAGGATTTGAATACCAATGGAGATTTTAATATTTACAGCACTCGGAATAGAACGCTTTGAACATACTTTCTCATCCAATAAGTAATTTAATAAATAATTTGTGGTACTTGGTCCTAAACTGTATAATTGCCTGCCTGCTAGGATTAAACGGATAAATAATGTCAAGGGTTTTAGGAAACATATTAAGATTATTTTAAGTGAAATCTGCCCGTATAACAGTGATGGGTTTTTTTAGCAATGGGTAATTATGTAAGATATTTTGTGTGAAGAATCTTATAGCTTTGTGCTCTACAAGATTACTTTTTAAATAAATAAATAAAAATATCCGTGTAAGTTTATTGGCGTTATATATGTGTAGGTTAGCTTATAAAGGGATTAATCGTGCGACTGGGGATTGAAGTCCACAATATTACCGCTTCTTGATAGGTCCCGGGAAAATATGAAGAATATTTGTTGCTGCGTTGTTATTGTCAGTGAAGTTAGTTTATTTTCATATCAGTTCAGAATGACGGTGGTCAATACTATCCTTTGACAGCTTCCTTCACTTCCTGTATCATCATTATTCATAGCTACACTATAGTGAAATATGTCGAATAAGCACGTCTTGATCCCCGCTCTTGCTCTATCGGAGCCACACAGACTCTACAGAGCGTGACAGGCAGTACAAATTTCCCTCTGACGAGCTTCGTCTCAACCAGTATTTGTATTTTCGCTTAAATAGATTTGGCAGAACTGAACGTCGTTAAATTGTGAATATAAATTCTTAGTATATAGCTGTATAGTATGGGAAGATAAAAAACTGAAATGCTTTGAGCCAGTGAGGATGTTGTGTTTTATGAGGAGTGCAAAATCGAAGTGTTTCGGGCGTAGAGGAATATTTTATCTGGCTCAGGGTAATTTTCGTTTCATCTCGGGTGAGTGAACATGAATTAGCCTTCACTATATCTCTCTCTTTCCTCCCTGTGAAGAAACAATAAAGAGACGGAAACAAATGAATGTGAAAAGGAGAAGAAACAAATGCTAGCCAGTGGCGTAGCAAATGTGATGACAGCGCACAGTGACGGATTGAGGGTGTACACTCACTTTTGATTAGCCTAATAGATGCTGACACTGGACATAAATAATAATTTTTGATAATATCTATAAATTATGTGATTAATAGGGCTATTCCATAACGTAGTGGTTGAGGCGCTGCGCTACAAACCGGAAGGTCGCGAGTTCGATCCCCGATGAGATCGTTGGAGTTTTTCAATTGGCCCAATCCTTCTGGTGGCACTATGGCCCTGGGGTCGACCCAGCCTCTTAACAGAAATGAGTACCAGGAGCAATCCTGGGGGTAAAGGCGGCCGGTGCCTAAGGCTGACAACCTTACCACCTTCACGTGCCGAGTGTCTGAAATCTGGGAGCCTCATCCTCCCGGAACCCTCTGGGCCTTGCTTTATGTGATTAACAAGTTTCTGTTTATCAAAAGTAAAGGTTTGTTTTTATCACATAACCTACATGTCTTAAAATATGGATGCATTAGCAACTTTTTCTCTTGCTTGTTTATAATCTCGTTTTAATCTTATTTTACTCTTCTTCGCCTTTGGAATACCCGTCGTATCAAGAGGTTTTGCCATAACTTAAAAATCGAGTATTCATTTGATTAGTAATTAATTAGTTAGTATTGTTAATTAGACTTAATGTTATTTAATTCTTTAATCAAATTTTATAATTAAATCTTTTTAACATATAACATGTTGTCTTTAATATGTATAGTTTTTAATTTATAGTTCTTTATCAAATTTTGTATACTTTTGCTAGTGAAGTGGGACAGAAAGGCTTATGGCCTTAACTTTGCCAGTATAAATACATAAATAGATCAATAAATGAATGAAGTAAAGTAAAATAATTGAAAATAGGCTTATAGGAACGTTTATTTTTTCCCCATTTTATCTGTTTCACTTTCCCTTTGAGTCTTGCAACCCAATGTCTGAAGGGGAAGGGGAAGGTTTGTTGAATCACATAGGCCTATATTTCATCAGAATGCGGATAAATTTTCTGGAATGTGATCAGCACGATGCATGACCTCTCCTACGACAACTCAGTCACATATATATATAGCTGGCAGACTAGTGTTGGTATTAAGTTTGTTCCAAATCGGCATTTTGCTGTGAACGTCTTTGGAAAAAAACCACACTCTAGTCCTCTAAGGAATTTGAACCGCGACATTTCTTCGTACGGTCACTTTGCACGGTAAGTTGGAATCTACACACTTAAGACTGGGCGAAAAAATTTCAAGATCGCTAAGAGAAATCACCACTCCCATGATGTGATGAAATCACAATGGTAATATTTCCAGAAATGACCAGTGATTGTTGTGCGAAAGGGATGCAGTATTACATATCACAGATCTAGACTGGCGAACTGTGAAGATTTTATGATTTAGGTTTGATTCAGCATTATTACTGTTGATAGGTGGGAAAAAATTTTCTGTATAGCACCTATTATCTTTGTTGTTTGCAAGAAACTGAAATATGATAGGAATCATGTAGATATGGAAGTAATTTTCGGATGTGGCAGAGTAGATGTGTAGAGAGAGATATTACCAGCTAATGAGTTATTATGTTTCTTTTGGACACTAAATAAATTATTCATGTTCTTATTGCTTAATCTAGCTTCAGATGGAACTGCCTTCGGGCTGGTCGTGATCCCAGTCCTATAAGAGACACGTTTCCCAACATTTGTATTTCAGTCAATGAAGAAATAAGATGTTATGCAGTCACATTTTAATGCAGATTTCTAAATGATTACTAAGAAGATAACCCAGTGTGAAATGATTTCGGGAACTATTGTATGGAATTAAAAGCTTTAGATTACATATTATAACTTATAAAACTGAAAGGCCATAACGCCTTTTATTATAATATTTATCATTGTATAGATAATCTTATTATTATACAGGACATCAAAAATTATCTGCAGAAAAAGTACATATTTCTGTGAGGATGCAGCTGGGATGACGATTTAAGTCAGAAAATCTCTCTTCGGAAATAGTCTGTGTTAAGGTTAAGACAAAAGTGAGCTCAATGGCCCATAATTTTTGTATTATGTTTTTCTTTATTTATAGTAAATACTTGGAATAAAAAGTGTAAAAGAAAAAAAAAAACTTTTACAACAAGACTTTCTGATTCAAGAAAACAAGAACAGCTAAAAGTATTATCAGAAAAAAAAAATTAGAAAGGGACTATTAATGGTAATTTTAAGGGACTTTTTGGCTTTGGGAACGTAAACGAATAGCATGATCGATGGTTTATTGAGATAATATGTGTGATGCTGTAAGAAGAACGTTATATCAATCATTCGTAAGATCCCTAAATATTTTTAAACTCAGAGATAGTATATTAATTTTTTAATCACATATCATTTTCTTCCCCAATCTAAAATTCTCAATAACACAAACCATAACATCTATTTGTAAGAAAGTTGTGAAACATATTTTGCACAATTTATAATTGCAAGATGCACACTAAGTTTTCTCTTTTTGGTGATTTTCTCATAGCGCTGCGACGTAAATATACCAGAATTTATTTTATTTAATCTTTAATGAACCATAATGATATACTCTTTGGAAATCAGTTGAAAAAGCATGCATTGCTTTGATTTAAATGGTTATGATATCTTGTTTACCCTGAAAACGCGTAGGCTATAACTATCCCCATTTAGTCATCATATGTTTCATGAATACACTCAATGGCATATCAAAAACCCCTTTGACGAATGAAACTTGGTTCCATTATGCAAAAGAGTAATATAAAATATGATAAATCTGCAATACAAGAAAAATCACGATCATAAATATGTGGTTAACGAAGTTAGTTACCGTTTACCTGCTTTAATAAGCGACAAATCTAGAACGGATAAAGGAAAATCGTGTTTTTTTGTGTATAAGAAGCAATTATGTTTAATACGCCGCTAATGATTATGACCAGGGGAAGGAATTTTAGGTGCGCTCATTTTTTCGCACTGCAAATTAGGGCTTCTCTGAAAGAAGTCAATGTGAAATATTGTCTCTAGCTAATTCCCCTTTTTAGGGCTTTATCCCGTTTTTCTCTCCACCGTATCCATAATTCCCATTTCCACTTTTTTGTATTTTACTGCAGCTTTTTCAAAATATAAGCGCATTTCATTGGTTAATTTTATGACTTTTGAGTTTCATGTTTTTTCTTAATTATATATTATACTAATGTCTAAGATCCTAACTAACTTTCAATGAAATTTTCATTAGCTTGCAGTAAACGTGGGAATAGTGAACCTGTCTACTTTAAGCAAACGTGGGACTGAAGGCACTGAAAAGAAATTACTACAGTAGATATTCCATTTTCTTTTAATTTCGCTGCAATCAGTCATTCACCTGCTGTAAATTTGTTGCATAACGAGTTTAAGAGCACCATTTTTCTCACTATTTTGCCTTAGTTTTAGCACATTTTCCCTTCCTTTTTCAATATATAAATTGCATCTAAAAACCCTAACTCCGATTATGGCCCATCTTGGAATATTTAAATAACTTAAAGGAAATCTAATCAAACAAAATATTTGCAGAGAATAAACATATAAGAGCACAGGGACTTGATTTATACGTGCTAATGAAATATGAAAGATAAAAGTGGTAAATAATGCAAGAAATGTCTTATTTGAACGACGTCATTGCACCATTTTCCCATCTTCTGCGTTTTCATCTCCGACTCTTAGCCACTGATTAAAGATTTCGTATTATTTTGTGCAGTATTTGTTTACTATTTATAAATCAAACTTGCTTTTTTATTTTGCATATATTCACGCTTTACCCTACTCATTACAAATAGCCTAATATTATTTTGAGAAAGTTCAAAATGTGGTGAAGCAGCTGCTAATAGGAATTTTAAGCAAATTCGTTTTATTCTTCCTACAACACCCTACAAATGTTTAAGATAAAACTGAAACGCTGATCTGAAAACATGGTATAAATGTGATAAAATTACTGAAGTTAATTTACTTGGCAGATAAGTGGAAGACATACAATATTCTGTTAAACATATAGAGAGTCATTTTATTAACACAGTGTTTGGCAAATCCTTACAATAATGAAGACAATAATGAATTCCCAGCTGATCTCGATAAATTGCTTGTGTTAAACTTGCGCTGCTCCCGAAGTATAGCCTAATTATATTAATTATCAAAAATTATAGAAAAGTAGAGATGTACGATTAATAGGGTAATGCTTTCTATGTTAAATTCGAATATTTTTATCCGCATATTAGGACTGTCATTCATTAATGCAGCTATTGCATGGAAATCTGCCCCATAGTTCTTGAAGTTAGTACCCCATGATGATTTCAGTGAAGCAAAGAAGTGGTTCTGTAGTAATAGCTTATCATTAAATGAAAATAAAACTAAACAATTCTCATTTGCTTTGAAGAATCAATGTGAAAATGAATTGAACAGTGTAAAATTGTTAGGATTTCATATGGACAGGAAGTTAACATGGTGGACTCATGTTGAGGATGTTTGTGTCAAGCTGTCAAGGGTTATATTGGCTATAAGAAAACTGAAGACGTGTCTTTCAATAGCTGTCTTAAGGAATGTGTATTTTGCAATGTTTCATAGTCACATTAATTATGGTATAAGCTTACATCTCGGGGGTCACTCTGCTGAAGTCATCAGCATACTAAAATGCCAGAAGAAGGCAATTAGAATAATACTCAACAAAGTTAGTAGAGATTCCTGTAGACCATTGTTCAAAGAGCTGAAAATTATGACAGTATACAATTTATACATCTATTGCACCCTAATCTATATTAAGACTAACCTAGATCTATATACAGTAAGAACAGGCATTCACTCATTCAACACTAGAAATAAGAATAACATTAACCTGCCTCGATGCAGACTCACCAGTACACACAATTCATGCTACTACAATGGTGTAAATTTTTTCAGCAAATTGCCGACAACAGCCATAGTTGTACCTATTCGTAGGTACAAAACTGTACTCTTTAGCTGGCTAGAACAAAATCCATTTTATTCTGTTGAAGAATTTCTGAATGTAGATGTTGATATCACATTTTAAGTATTGTTAAGTAGCCTATAGCAACCAATGTATTGCTCAATGGTGAAATAAATTATTATTATTATTATTATTATTATTATTATTATTCCATTTGATGAATGTTCATATTTGAACAGATTGTAAATCTGCAGAATAAATTTAAAAAAAAATTGATGAATGGTAATAACCAGTGTATAAATTTAATTCGCAAATGGTTACAATATTGTTGCAGTAACTAGGGAAACATTTAAACAAATAAAAACATTAAACGCATAATTATTTATTTACACATATCTTATGTGTAACTTATGCCTAATTGTTTCGTAATTTACGAAAATGAAGATATAACGCTTAAACTTTTTTCGAAGTATATTTTTAAATAACTACATTTAAGTAATTACAGTAAAGTCCCGCTAATCCAGACCCCACTCGTCCTGACATCTGGTTAATCCGGACGGCGAACATAGATAAATTTTAAATTTTAAACACAAAGATGTTTTGTTTTGTTAATCCTACCTAAGTTCTTAGGTTAAATCTTAGGTTGAAACAGTAGTATAAAAACTAAAATTAGGCTAACTTGTAGAATAAGTTATATTTATCAAAAAAACCGATTTTTATAGTTTTGCCCATGTAAAACATGTATTACAATAGAGTAGGTGCATTATAAGGCAAATTATGCTTAATTCGAAATTTCGTTGATCCGGACAGGGTCCGTCCCATTTAGTCCGATTAGTCGGACTCTAGTAGCCTATCCTGAAATGTTAAGTTGGAAAGATACAATCATGATTCAAATTAATGCTGTAAAATCATTACAGACCTTTTCATTTAGTGTGCTTCATATCCTTTTCTGTTAAAAGTGTGTACAGCGCACATGTGGAGAACACGTGTCAAAGTAAATACCGGTACTGTATAAATATGGTGAACTAAATGTCGTCGTTGGCCTAAATAATGAATTTTCATAACATTTCTTAATGTCTTAATTTTTGTCTAGAAAATTGTCAAAGGATACCGTATTGTAAAATAAAAAACCTAAGAATGTATAATGCAGAAAAATGAAACGTAGCCTAAAATAAACAGCTTATAAACCATGAACCTTGTAGGCCTACTCTGGAGTAGTAGTAACTTTTAATAGTGCATTTTTATGAAAATTGAAACAATTTTTGGCAAATAAAATATTACATTATGCAACGAGTCTTTAACGGCATTTAATAAGACACGAATATGTTTATGAATCGAGGGAAGCGAAGGAGGGAAAATAATTTTAAAAAAATTGTTGTTTGCAAGTTGCATACGACTGTAAAGATTTGAGATTTTAAATTCATCAAACAAACGGAGACGGATGACCTTGGCCATCAGCTGTTAGCAAGCTCTCGTCGTTTTCATCAATTGCTATGGATGGCAGTAGCCTACTTGGCGTGCTGTCAAGACGAAGCTTCTCTTTGCGGTTTTGCAATGGACTTTTAAACACGAGATGAACTCAATTTAGTATAGGCCTAATATTAAAATTAATACGAACAGAACTGATTTTATTTTAACACAGGTTCTTTATTACGCAATTTCATTTTCTGCTCTCAAAACTTCAAGATTGTTCGGTATTCAATATAAATCGATACTACACCATACACAATATGGTCGAACAAAAACAAATAAGTGACCGGGCCAGGAAAACCCGTAAACACGTTTCCGTGTAACAGTAGAAAACAGCTGTCAGTGTGTAAAATGTAGTTTTTTAGATTTTGACGCCATGTTGGTTTCATTCTTATACCACATTCTCTGATTACAACATAGCAAAACAACATTGCCAACCATAATATTTTCAGCTTGAAAAGAGGTCTGCAAATTTAGAAACCCATCCATAAGTCGCATTGGAAATTTAACATGGTGCCTAATGTTCTCTTTGTTACTTTTCGTGAAGAAAGTTAAATACGGGCAACAGAAACTTTGCTATGCTGTAGTTGGACATTCTGCGTGTGGCTATCTCTGAACATTGTATTATAATAGGCCCTACTATGAAACTGATGTTTAAAAAATGGAAAAGTTCCTTACCTTTGGAGATCAACTACCATAAATTATACTTTTTGAACAATAAAGTTTCAATAACATTTTGAGCTAGATTTTTAATTTATTTTTAGAATTCATGGAATTTTATGCTGAATCTTTTAACACTGTCAAAATTCCACCAGTTCTCACTTTATACAATAAATATAGGCCTATATTAATTTTAAAATGAAAATAGTTGAAATTTTATGCTGAAGTTGAATCCATTCAAATCTGAGAAAAAAAAATCCCGACTTATGGTCGGGGTCCTTGGCAGAAAAGAAAAGGCAGTGTAAAGTAATATACTAATGCACTACCTGATATTCTTCGAAAGTAAGCCTAGGCATTGTAATAACTAGTCTAGGCCATAATTACAATTCGTACAATAAATACAAAAAGTATTAACATATTAAATGTTAATAATCAGTTTAGGCAGCAGCTATTACAACAGCTGATATAAAACAAGTCCAGTCTTGTCAAATATAACTCCGATCTCGTTGAGTCTCTTCCTCACGTCTCCAGTTCAGCTCATAATCCTTCAGAAGAAGACATGTGAAATAAAAAAAAAGAGTAGAGAATTTAATTGTGGGCACAGATCACGTACGCCGCGTACTACCTCACAGCTGACCACATGGAATCGATACTAGAAGACCAGCCGATCATGTATTTTTGGCGAGTCAGCTTTTATTTGAATTCCGAATCCTACCCTTGTAAGGGAAAGGAGCGTCTTTTGTGATATTTTCCAATTAACTTTCAAGAACAATAGCCGAGTGCCAAGAGAATAGCTATTTAATTATAAGAAGAAACTCTGTGAAAGCTCTCTGTTGCAGAGTCCAGTGTTTTCCCTTTGCAAGTCACAATAATTTTTCCTTGCTGAAATCGAATACAATAAACTGTGATTTCAAGATCGAGGACTAAAAGAAATTCTTTCCGCTTCAGAGATAAAAGACGGTGAACGGATTCCGCTCCCGACGAAAACTTAGTAATGCCGAGCACAAAGCATTCAGATACTTCTGTTGAAATGCATGAGCAAATTGTACACTTTCTGGGAGTAACAAAAGATTCAAAATATATAGAACTATGTTCGAGATCTTTACACAAGTATTAATAAGAAGGATGCTTTGTACTTCCTTTATTAATTTTTCTTTTTCTACTTCTCTTATCAGGGTTAAAGTATTTTATGCATTTCATTAATTAAACACATTCTTCAAGATTCCTTTAGCATGCTTCCTGCAGGATATTTAAAAAGACCGATAAGTAACAATAAAATTTATATTCAAGATAGTTTTCTTTTAACTTACTCGAACGAGAAACAGGACAAATAGCCTATAGGCTATATCCAACTAAACATAACACATATCTTTATGAAAAATCGCCACGCTATTTCTGTTTCAAACTTTAGGCTCTAACAACCTTCCCCCAAAAAATCAGATAATCAACCGGGGAGTTCCTTAAAAAATGCCTTAAACCATTCCTATGCTATTATTCTCTAATCACTTGCCTGAATATTCGAGTTAATAACAAGTGACATTCCTCCTCTTCCAACAGTTAGGTACTGTACTATTTTACCTATGTCAAACTCACTTATAGATTTGAATTTACTCTATTTCATACTTTCTGTGCTGAGAACATACTATTAACACTATTTATTTACAATTAAAGTCGTTTCATACCATCTAACATCATGTTTTTCTCTGAATAATGTGTTGATTTTAAATAATTACTTAGCCTATAGCTTTTTGCGCAGACCTGAAACAGTTTGAACCTGAGGAATATTAGGCCTACATACTGTATCTAATATGCCGACGCACTCGGCTGTACAAATTGTAGCCTACACGGAAGAAGAATATGAAGTTATGGCGTTAATTTTGAAGATTGGTAGGCCTAATTGGTTAAAAAGAAAGAAAACACTACTTGATGCTCAGGTGAAACAACGAAGCAAAAGCTTCATATATGTATCGATATAATAATTTGTGAGAAAATAAATTATCGGTACTGGTTTCTCTTTTTCTATTGCTTACAGTGTGTTATACGTGATTTCCGCTGTTAATCAAATACGGTATAACTTACTTGAAAGAAGAACTTTCTTATCTTTCCAATACTGGTACAAAATTTTCAAGTATAAATTAAATTTGTAGTTCATGCTTTCTAAAACAGCTCCTTGTCGGACTGGTAACACGCCGAAAAATTGCATTTTAGCGATCTAGGCCGCATATATTTGGTCATAATACATCAAATATAAACAAACACGTTTCATTATGATAATCATAAACTTTACCAGGGTTTTGCGCAAAACACGGTAGCCTACTTCATCATATAAGAAAATCAGGTAAACTGATGTAAGAAAGCGCCAGAATGCTTTTGTTTAATCAGTTATGATTGCAATTATGATATTCAGAAAATTAAGATTTTTATCGATTTCCAAGTTAAGCTCCAGACTGATTCATTAAGCAGGACTTACGGAAGAACAAAGGTCTAGTGTTTAAAAAAACAGATTAACATCGTCCATCATCAGCAGAACTATACAGATTTGTGATATCTTGACGATTGCATTCTCACAAAAAAGTAAAGAATAAAAATTTCAATTTGGCCGGCTATGGGATTTGAACCAGGAACCTCCAGATTGTGAGTGCAAGACGTTACTACAGTCCGTCTTTCGAGCGGCCGGACCGTCGCGCGGCGGCACCGGACTGGGTGAGGCTTGGCGCATGTTACACGTAAACGACCGGCAAGTCATGGGTACGGAACACTAACTACTGTACTAACTTACATTAGGCTTACCTCCATCACAACGGATGTTGAAATTGATGACCTTGAACGCGAACACATTCTCTATATCTCCGAAAACAATTCTGGTTTACTCGCAAAAGTTCATGTTGACTGATTGCCTGTATTTCTCTCGTGATGCTGTCCTTCAATTCTTGTAACGTGTGCGGATTTGATGCATACACTTTATTCTTTAACGTTCCCCATAAATAAAAATCGCATGGCGATAGGTCAGGGGAACGAGGTGGTCACAATCCTCGACTAATTATTCTGTCACCATACACACTTCGCAATTCATGCATAGAATTTTCAGCAGTGTGCGCTGTAGCTGAATCCTGCTGAAACCAGCCACACAATCTTTCATTTCTTGTTAGTAGCGGAAAAAATTATTTAAAATAGAATTTACATAAACGTGTGAATCAACTGTTGTGTCGTAAAATATGGGACCGATAATTCAAAGCGCACTCACTGCGCACAAACCCCAACTTTTGTAGCGTGGTGAGGAACTTCATGAATCATATGGGGATTTTCGGTAGCCCAGTATCTATTGTTCTGAGTAGAAACGTGACCTTGAAGATAAAACCACGCTTTATCAGTGAAGAATGTTAAAAGTGGGTCCACTTCTCCATTATGAACGGACTGCAAAAACCAATTGCAATAATTAACCCTACTTACAGGATCTTGTGGTTGTAAAGCATGAACTACAGTTACCTTGTACGGCTTAAGTTTCAGAAGTTTTGTTGCCACAAAAGCTGCCGACTTGGAAATGTTAACCTCTTGTGCTAAACGTCTGAGTGATTTTTGGGGTGTGTGCTCTAACCGGGCCCCTACTTCATCGAGCTTCTCTTCTGTCAGTACACGGCGTTGTCGAACATGTTTCTTGTTCAAAAAAGATCCTGTACGCCTGACTTTATTAACAAGGTCATGAATAGTTGACCGGCTAGGAATTCGAACACCTGCAAATAGTTGTAGAAATTCTCTACGACACCTTCTTGCAGAAGAGTATTTCACATACGTATCATAAAGAAAAATACGTTGCTCTAAAGTGTACTCAGCCATTATTAATGGACAAATTATCACCAAGAGACAACACAATATTTCACTAAACACGCGATCAGATACGAGACAATTTTACTGTAAACACACAAACAGAGAAAACGCAATTTTACACTAAACACTCCCATAGAGTTTCTCACTCGACAGATCCAAGCTGACTGATGCGTGAAGCCAGCGGTAGCTATAGCTACTGTCTGGCCGCCAACGCCCCACTCATCACCGAGTCCAAGGTCGCCGCGGAACGGTCCGGCCGCTCGAAAGACGCACTGTATCTCGGCCATCTCGCTCAATTCAACGGTCTAGTTTGAAGGAATAGTGTTATTTGTCAAAGCTACAACCTCCAAAGCCGTATATGAACACTCTAAAACATGATAACTGATTTGCATTTATTAAATTCTTTCTACGAGTAATGTATATAATATATATCGATTTGGTCCAATATCAATATGCTTTTTTCCCTTTGACGTTATAAATGCGTTTACTAAGTGTCATGAAAATCCGATTAAGCGTATTTGAGTTATCGCGCGCACAGACACACGGACGGACAGACAGACGGACAGACATTTTCCCCTTCCCCACATAATCTTATAATGTACCATTCTGGCACTAATAACAAATACAAGCCAACAACTTTTCACATCTTCGTTCACAAGAGAAACATTGCTTACCATGGATACATCAGCATTTAAATACAATAATATATTCCTTCTCATAGTCCACTGCTGCCGAGATTTCGCTGGCAGCAGCTACAATTCAATGTTTCTGGCTTGAATTGAAATATCCTCGGGATTATCACTCATATTTCCACAAGCTTTTCATAAAGACTAGTTAGTATGCAAAATTGTTTAAAAACAAGCTACTCATATTATGCATCAACACCGCATTTCGTATTGGTGCTGTTCATTGTTTTTCTGTGATTCAGGCGAATATGACGTTAACAAATAGCTGACTATATTTTCCACTATAATTAATTATACGGTATTTTTATTTCATTTCATATAATTTGGACAGCTTTTACAATATATATTTATATATATATATAATAGCAATAGGCTATATATATATATATATATATATATATATATATATATATTGTATGCACCACGTACACAAAAGCTTTAGTGAACTCATCCAGTATATCTACTGGATTCGCAATACTAGATTCTTCCGCTAAAACGTTATTTTGCTTGCTTGATAGCCTACATAAAACGCTATAAACAGCCTGTTATATTACGCATTATAATCAATATTAAATTCCTTGGTTTGCGTTGCTTAATAATGGCAATGGTGAAGAAAAACTTTTATTATAAGATTTGTGCTTTAATTTTTTACTTCATCGTATTATTTAAAATAACTCGCTTTTTTGCTTTTTTTCATATATAAATAAAACAATTTAAAATAACAAATGTAAATGAATTCATTGAATAAAAATACAATAGCCCGGGAAAGACTCTTGGTTCTCTAATTCCCCATTCTTCTATGTTCCCACTGATATGCTCAGAACACGATTATGCTTCCATGAATGTTGATTATTTCCACCCTTCTTCGCATATAATTTTTCAATGGTTACTTTTTAGTAATAAAAATAGCTACGTTGTGTGTATTGTTATTAAATGAAACTTATCCAAATAATGACATACTTAAAAATCAATATCACCATTGTAAATAATTTTGTGCACTAAAACCTAAAATATTATTTATGATACAAGAAATTTTATTTTGCGCGTAGGTTTGTGAAGGGAAAGAGCTCGTAACGGCGAGTGTAGCAATCCTACGAGAAAAATGTGCATTGTACACTATTTTTAGACAGTCGTTAATATTTTTGAAATCGTAGATGTTTATTTGTTATTCAAGCTATTTAAAAAAAGGAGTTTTTCCGCTGATAAAATATATGACCATAATTCATTCATAACAAACCCATCTTTTCTATGTTTAATTTATTAAATACTTATAATATCTACGAAAAAAAGCGATACTAAGAGGGTAAAAATGAATTACCCTCACAGCTAAAAAAGAAAAATTGTATATAAACAAAATCAGCAAATGCGAATGAAATAAAATATTATAAAAACACTTTTGTGAACATGGTGTGACATGAAGAGTAGTTTTAATGAAGCTTTCGGTGACGTCACTCACAAACAATAGCAGAAATTGCGTTAGTTTGTTTTTGTGTGCTCGCACATAGATTGTAAAAACAAGCCACAGGCATTTCAGCTCGGTCCCTGCATATTTGTTCTGTTTTTGAAACCGTTCCGGCTCACCCTCCGGATTATTATTCAAATGAGGCGCCCCGAGATAAGCGGTTATAGCATTTAACGTTATACAGTGTTAATTGTGATTTTCACTTGCTGGTCATATTATTAATATAATCCTCTCACAGGGATGCTGTCTCTGTAGCTCAGGGATGTCAAAGTGCTCACGAAACCAACCTGCATTTTCATACAGGATGTTTCTAAATAAATTCAAGTGGGCCTATTGTGATCTTATAGAAAGCTTTAAATAATGGCAAGCGACCTATGCGCTGCGCTGTTTTATTTCTGTGCCACAAAGATTTAATGCTGTTACCTGAACGATAGCTATTTGATAATTAATAAATTAATGAATTTAAACAAAAATTATGCAATTTTATTAAAATTTGTCTATCTAAACCTCTTGACCATCCTCCTAAATTAATAATTTACGAAATTAACTTGCATAGTGTTTATAAAACGTATAAACATATTTTATTATTTTCTGTTAGTTGTGCATTCGACACAAAACGAAACCAAATAGCCTAAATCTGTTAATTAAACCTAAACATCTTCAGGTCTAGAATACGGCTCTAGTTTTGATCCAAGATTGTTCAATTTCATTGTTAAAAATCACTCTGAATTAATTAATATGAACAATTGCAGACAGAAAGATAATTCAATTTTTTTAGGGTATATAAATATGTTTAATCTTTTTTTCTTCTCTCTTTATGCTTTTAAAAATATATAGGCCTACCTATTATTAATTTAAATGTATTTTTAATTAAAATTATTTGCATTTTTCCTTAATATATTTTATCCATTTTTGAACTGCCCTCGACCATGAGAATGATGTGCTCATTAGGTTGGCGGTTTAATAAAAAGAATGTGGAAAAATAGCTGGGGGAAAAGTTTTCTGGGTTTTGTAAAAAGAAACAATTATAAAGTTAAAAAATAATACAAATTAATTGATGTTACAGTCAAATTCTGACCTACGGTTCAGGACCTTTTGAAGAAGGATTCGCTTACAGTATCCACTTGTCCACATCATCAGAGAAATATTGTATTCCACATATTGCTTATACTTTAAACTTAGTTAGATCAGTTCTAGTAAATATTGTCGGTAGTAATTTACAACATATTCATCTTCCGATGTAGTACCTCAGAGGAAGGGGTGGCATTCTCTGGCATTTTCGCTCTAAGAAAAATTATGACGTAAAACGCAGTTCTTGTCACATCCATTCTGCACGGCAGCTCTTCACAACTTAATCCCTCTGTGCATGTAAAAACGCCATCAAATCATATGTCTCTACAGCTATGTAATTTGATATGTAACGGAAGCTTTGAAAATAAGGACCTTCCGTTCCGAATTTCGAGGGTTTTATAGGATGGGCTATGCGTGCATTCATGCTTCCAACTACTGCAATACAGTAGCGTGGCACGATGCCGTCGTGTATGCAAGTTTATGGGTATCTACTCCATACTCTGTTCTACACCTAGTACCCGTACCCGTAATTTTATTTACTGATTCAATAATAATGAACATTACAGGTAGAAAACCCAATTACAATGTTTGATGGAAAAAATATAGGCTAATTCATTTTTACAATATAATAAAAACAAAAGATAAAAATACACAAAACTACGTTTGTTAAATTTAGTCCTTTATATATTTCAAATTTTCAAAATGATCCACATTTTCAAAAAACAAAAAAGTTCCCATGATTTATGTCCCATCACTGGTGTATAAAAATATTAGTGGACACGTTTATAGCTATGAAATCCTCTTCGTGGCTTGCTCGTTCAGTAGTTTTTATTCATTGCAAATTATATAGGCTAAGTAAAACAATATATTTACATACATTAGATAGTTATGTTTCCTGCTGGTATTTATGATCTAATATGATGTAACGTGATGTTCACAATATGTTTTATTTTAAAACTAGATACTCACTCCACAATCAAGAGAAAGGCACAAACCTTTATTCAATAGTAAAATGAGTCAACATTGTCTTCTAGGAACCGTATTCTCAATAAAAGGAATTTACTACCCTGCAATTTATTGAGGTCTTTATATATGCAATAAAGGAAGTAAGAGTATGTCCTTATGCTGAAATCATTAAAGAAATACGTAATCCATTGAGTTCTTCTTTTCCCATAAGTTGTTTTAAATTACAGCTCTTCAAACTCTATGGCTTTCAAGCACAGTGCTCTGTTACGTTTTATGTGTCGCAGCAAAACTTTGTTATCTGACATTCACTATACGTTTTCTTACAGTATTCCCTTGCTGATACTTAAGAAGTAGTTTTCTTTATTCGATCGTAAAACGGTGGCAGCGTTTCCACCGGGCATCGAACCGGAGAATACTGATCCCCTTGAGCGACTTAGTCATCTCCCACGTTTAACGATCCTATGGATAGAGGGAAATATAAAAATAAAGAGGAAAGGAAATGTCTTGTTGTTGACTCACGTGACAATAGGCAGAGACCGTGGAGCCCCCTAGTTGTAATTATGTTGCTAAAGACCGCGTCTCATCTGAGTATACGACGCAATAACTTTTTATTTCTGCACAAGGGACCTTGCATTAGATAGCAAGAGGGGTGCTTTGTATTGTACGCCACCAGCCAGTCAAAGTACTTTGCTACAGACGTCAGTACAAATCAGTGATTTCGAGGACCGGGCTATTTGATTTTCACGCCATTTCCTAACAAATGAGGCGGAACATGATTTTTAATTATATTAATTATTTTCTGTATTCCGTTGTACCCTTGAGATTGTAAATTCTAAAACGGGAACAGCGAATTCCTCCAAAATCGGAAACTTGAATTTGTGGATGTGTGAATTCGTTCAAAGCATCTGTCCACTATTGAGCAGTGATGGAATTATCACTTTTACTTTCTCGCATATACGTAGTATAGAGAAAGTATTGTGATCATGACAAAAAATTGAAATCGAGATAACACCCGAAATACATGCTTTATGATGCCTAGAAACCGAAAAAAGTGTTTTTGGAATGACGTCTGTCCATCTGTCTGTGGACAAGCACAGCGGGTAAACGGTTCATTGTATTTACTTCATGTATTGAATTAGGCCTAAGGACTTTCTCGAAATTTTATCGAACCGCCCAGAATTTGAGTTTTATAATTGAAATATTAAGGAGACTTATCATGAAAACTTTTTGAAAAATTTTGATTTTTGTAGAATTGGCTCTAACGATTTTAATAAAACTTTAAAATAGGAAACTCTTATCTCTATGCCTAATAAAATGGCAATATCAGTTTTTCTGCAAAAATGACTTGGGGTACTTTACTCGTATCCATTTTCAATTTTTCTATATTGTCTCCATTACAGTAGGCGATACATGAAAACCTCCTACGGTAAAGTTGTAGGGAAAATTGAAGTGAACATTTTTTGTTTAACACATTTCTTTGTACATTAATAGATATCAAGGTAATGACGAAATAAGTAGCCTACTGCTTAAATGCGAACTTGAGAACATACATATGTCAATTAAAATATGAATGACATTTTGTTGCCCGTAGTAACAAGAAAGCTATAGGCCTAATGCACTGTAAAGATCTCGCACGAAATCTGTGCCGATGAGACCGTTACTCGCTAGAGAGAGAGATGCTATTGTGTGAGAGAGAGAGAGAGAGAGAGAGAGAGAGAGAGAGAGATAGTTTGGTCTTTATAAATAGAAAGGGAGGTACTGTTGTGCGAAAGAGATAGGTACAGTGGTATTAATGAGAGGTGGCAGTCAGATGCGCGTGAGAGAGGTGACGCATGTAGGAGGAATCATGGGGAGGGGTAAGAATGTTGAACTGCACTTCCAGGAGAGGAGAAGCGATTGTAACAAGGTCTCTTGTTTCTTCCCTGCATTATACGATCTTACCGCTCTGAAAGCAACGACACAACTATAACCCATACACCCCTCCATGCAGTACGAATGTTTATTGGACTCGTCTGCATCTACTGAGCATCCATGCTTGGACTGCCACGTCTCATTAATACCACTGTAGCTGGCCAATCGACGCTACAGTCCCCACGAAAACATAATGCAATGACGTAGGCAATACTTAATGTGCAATGCAGTCAGTTTAGCCCAGTCGTAATGAACACACCAAAACCAATTACAGTGAGATGATATGGGATAATAGGGAAGAGGTCCTGAGTTCAACTCAAACCTCGTGGCCGCCCAAATTGACTTGGGGTTTTCATGGCTTCCTCGTTCGCAAAGGCAAGGATCTGTTTATTTTCCGTAACTCATCGCTGCTATGTCACTGGATATTATAACCGTTTAAACTGAATATCAGAAAAGAAGACATCACTGGACAGTAGAAACAGATGAATGATGCGAATGTGTTGTTACAATAGACTACTGGTTCACGCAAACATTCTAAACACGTGATATGACCTATATGCAGTTAAAGCGTGCAATATAACCTTAGTAGTAGTAGTAGTAGTAGTATTAGTAGTAATATTAATAGTAGTAGTAGTAGTAGTAGTAGTAGTAATAACAATCTGCAGTTTAACTGCCATTCATTATTATTGTTATTATTATCATTATTATTATTATTATTATTATTATTATTATTATTTCACGGTAAAAGCATTGAACACAAAGATCGGCCCTGTGCTTGTTAGATATTTGTTAGATGCTTCTAGATAGCCTACCGGTACTTGTTAGTTTTATGAAAATGTAATTAATAAAATTTGTCTCTAAATTTTACTTCTTTCTGTGCTAGCTTTTAACACGTATATGCGAGAAAGTTTGTGCAACATATTTTCCACCATTTATTTAATACAGGAGTCGTAAGCGATGGCCGATGCTTTTTACCAACAGATTAAAAAAGTTATTATTATCATCACTACTATGTTATATTATTCACATTTATAAAAGTCCTGATAATTCCACCTACATAGCCTAAAGTAACAAATGCAGCAAGTAACTTTAGAATTGTAACTTAACTAACCATCTAGAAATATGCAACTATGCAATTCTAAATAATTAATTACTGGTACATTAGCAACAGATAGCCTGCGTGGTCTCATGATTAGCGTAGATAACTACTGATCCGCAGGCTCGGGTTCGATCTCTAGTACCTCCTCAGGTGTTTTCTTAGGTAGAGAGCTGGAACGGGGTGCACTCAGCCTCATGATACAAATTGAGGAGCTACTTGATTGAGAAGAAGTGGTTCCGGTCACGAAAACCATCATTAACGGCCATTGATGTGCCATGGTACCATGGTAGATGACTCAGCAGTCGCATGGTAGGTCTGGTCCCTTCAGGGATTTACCACCACGGAGTTTAGTTTAGTTTAATGGTACATTAACAACAAGTCTTATGAACTCATCGTATGATAAACCTGATAGGCTTGCTTTCTTCATTAATGCTCCTCTCTGTATTAAAGATCTTATTCTGCCAACAACTTATATATATGTACATATATATATATATATGCCGTCGTATTTCTTTTCAATTATATTTAATCATATTTGGTTCAATTATTTTTATTTCGGCAATAAAAATAAAAAAATGTTTTGTACCAACAAGCATTATAATAATAAATCTTTATTTAATCTGGCAGAGTTAAGGCCTTAAGGCCTTCTCTTACACTCAACCAGAGACAGAAAAAACGAAACAAACAAATACACTAACATAGTTCTTTAGGTAATAAGAATACACTAGATACATACAGTACATATACAGTGGTGAATTTAGTCTATGTTACATGAAATAAAACTATTTTAGTAAAGTGTACTACATTAGAAAAATAAGTAACTTATCTTAGATCTACAATATACAAGAAACAATAAAACGCAAATGCTTAATACCTAAAGCAATTTAGCGTTTTTTTGGAGAGATATTTGTTTTGCATTATGTATAAAACAGGAAGGGAAGGTTAAACAGCTCCATAAACAATCTTCATTTTGTAAGAATTTATGTGGCCTATGTTTTGTAGGAATTCAGGTATCCAAATGAGGATATGAAGATCTGTAGGAATTCGCACGGACCCCTATGAAAACTTCTTTATTCCTTGTGATGTGTACGGTGGGAATGAGATGCCAGCATGCGCTAAGTATTCTACTCTCGCAGCGTTGAGATAATCAATTCGCTACGTTACTACTGTAGAGTTGCATTCTGAAATTGTAATATACTTATGTAGTTTGTTCATATACCTAAATAATGACGTATGGATTCATCATTTACCGTAGCGGTCAGGAAGTTTTCATCGTATTGTACAGAAGCTTCCATAGCAGAACGCAAACGGCCGTGCGCGACACACACACACACACATACACAGTTTCACAACGTGGTATATTTCTTTCTTAGTTTAGCCTAATACATGATTTTGAGGGAACTGGTGTTAATTACTTGAAACTGATGAAAGAGTGTTTGTAGAAATACAGTGAAATATTAGAGAACAGCAACTTTTAGCCTCCTATTTTTGGTTATTTCGGTTCTTATCCTTCCATATTCCTTTGAAAATTGCACGTAATCTGAATAGGCTAATAACATTAGATTTTTCCTGTTATTTCCTAATACTTTTTGGTGACACCATGGCCCTGGGGTCTACTCAGCCTCTAACAGAATTTAGTACTATATAGGAACACTCCATGGGTAGAGGCAGCCGATGCATAAAGCTGACCCTACCATCTTCAAGTGTTGAATATCTAATAATCTAGGATCTTTAACCTCTTGAAACCCTAAGGTCCACCAAGAAATACAGTCAATTTAATTTTAACTATTATTTAACTTTTAACTATTAAGTTACTTCTAGCAGGCCTAAAATTGTCAGTTCACAACTAGGCCTAAACTACATTGTTTACTATTTGTAAATAAATACAGGCATGGACCTACACAACATATACAGAGGCCTGGAATATCAAATTATTATTTTTACACAGAATTTGGTTCTATTACTATTAGAATTACTATTACTATTAACAACAGTAATTAATTTACATACTATTCTTTTATTCACCTTATTCTTCCTAAGAAATAAAAACTTATTAATTTAAATTCATTTTTTAAACTTATTTATCTTTATTATCTGTTAGCCATACAGATAGTAAAGATAGAATCGTCAATAAAAACGTAATAATAACAAATACAATATAACACAATACAATTACAAACTAAAAAAAATCATTTAGATGAAAAAACGAATTCTTACATAAAATGTCTTAAGTCTGAACTTATATTGACGAAGATTATTGATACTAGAAGTTTGGGAGTTTGTTTACTATCTACTAATAAAACAAACTGAGATTTTGTGTCCTTTGTAGTTAAGTAATGACATATGTGCATATGATTACTTTGTCTTGTTTCATAATTATGTATATCCATATTTCTTTCTTTCTTTCTTTCTCGAAGTTTAACCTCTCCCTTCTAAGATTTAAGCGACCCAAGCCGCCCGGGCCATACAGGGCCGCGACCTGTCGGGAGAGGGATTATCTTTGGATCACATACATACTTTTTTGACCAGGAAAGGACATGGAGGGCCTCCCCGGATGAGTTATCAGCCCAATGCCGGGGCCACCTCCGAGACAACACGAACACATAGGACGAGACACACCATTCACACACACACTCACTCCAAACAAGGCGAGGATGGGATGAAGATGATAATGACGGCCAGATGATATCTCGGGACCACAAGGGCCTAAAGTTACCCGACATTTGTCTCAAAGGTGAGGAAAAACCCCAGAAAAAACCCCACCTAGGTAACTTGTCCCGACCAGGAATCGAACCCGGGCCCGCTGCGTGAGAGGATTGAACGCATCCCCTGAGCCACAGCTGTATATCCATATTAAGTCTAAAATTTTGGAGTTTCTTCTTATAAAATACACCAGCTTTAAAAATTAAAACGCTTGTAACAATAAATTGAAAATGATAGGTACTGTACGTAATTTACTATTTTTAAATACAAACTTGAACAAATAAATACAAGCATGGACCTATACAAAATATACAGAAGTCTGGAAATCAAATTATCATTTTTATATAGACTTTAGTTCTTATAATATTCCGTAGGTTCTGTAAACTTATCGAGTCATAACTTGCTCATCGTCCCTCTGCTGTGAAAACGATGCCTAAACTATGCCTAAAGTTCTTTCTTCTAAGTTTATGAGGCGTATTAATTACAATATTCTTCATTCGTGATTTCATTCCATTCTAGACCATTGCTTCATCACATTAGTATTCCAGGATAATCCCTCAGACGACCGGGAGGCTGAAATTTGATGAATGTATGTTGGATTGCATTCAACTTCGATCACAAAAGTAATCCTTTTTTTTCTCTCTCTCTCACACACACAGGAGGAAGACTAATTGTGAATAGGAATGAGGGTGTGTTTTTGTGAACTCGTCTGCTTTCAATAGACAGGCTGTATTCAGTTGAAACCACTCGTGGAAGTTGGAGTTGAACTAATTTGAGGGACATGTGACAGGAGCAGAGAAAAGAAAAGGGCCACTTGAGTTCATGTGCAGCTCTGCCGAGAGCCCTTCTCAATCCTCCCCCTGTAATCAAGATTGTACAGTTAACTAAAATACTCTGCACCTTATTCTTCAATGTCAGACTTTATCTTACTCGTATTCTCTTCGTTGAGCCTGGAAGTAATAGAAGAAACGATTGCTTGACGTGCTGGTAGCCTCAATTCGAATGCCTCACATCTGTAACAGCTGTGTGGAAAAAGCATGAATGATTGTCTTTTTAAATATTTTTTCTATAGAGTCAGTAAATAAAAATTTCATAATCAGTTTATAGTTTTGGTTTCGAAAGCCCTAATTAAGAAATGGTGTGGTACACTCACATAACTTTCTATAGGCCTTCCTAAACATGGGCAATACAACTTTCTCACTTCGCATTTTGGTATAAATAAGATGCCGTGTTTTGATGTAAAGGTAGGCTCAACCCTCAATTTGTAAAAAGATGGCATCTTCCCCCTTAGATAATTTCTGAAAAAAATCTTTCAAATAAAATTTCTAGCATCTCGTGTACAACAATTAAACGAAATCATTATAGCCGTTTTCGAGAAAATAGCGAAAAGAAAGACGCGCCAATTTAAATATTATGTCTTCAGAAATTAATATCTAAGCCAGGTATAAAAACTGTATTTTTGGTTTCATGAACCTTCAAATCTGTATTGATGCTGAAATGTATACTTCAAATTCTAGGATCAAGTATAATAGGCCTACTTCATGTTTACGGGTAGAGAAATAAATAATATTGTGACAAAGCCAGAAAAGCCTAGAAGCTGATAGAAGAAGGACTCGGGCCGAAAGAACTAGAATTAGATAAATCTAGAAAGGGACGGCCCTCTTATTGTTGATTGGAGCCGCGCGCCGGCGGGTGCGGCCTACTCCCTGGCACGGCGGCGCGGTAAGTGACGGTGCGCGCTCGTGGGAGGGGCCAGAGGTGGAGCCACGCGCTAGGGCTGTGACTTCGCCCCGCGCGGACATTCTAGACAATGCGCGGGCGGAGAGCTTTCGAGAGACCGGGTCTGGAATATTCGTCGGCCCTATATATAGGGCCGCGAGCGAGCGGCGAGTCAGTGAGAGACGGCAACGAGGAGTGATGAGTCAGTCAGTCAAGGAGAGTTCAGTGTGAAGAGACAGTACATCAGAGGAGAGGCAGTCCGTGAAGAGCCGGAGGGTCAACGAGGGAACAGTCAGAGAGGCAGTCCGTGAGTAGCGGCGAGCGTCAGCGTCAGAGGGTGAGCTGGACGGAGAGGACTGATCAGCGCGGCCTCAAGTGAGTGTGTCTTGGGAAGCTGAGGAGCCAGTGACCGGAGGGACCCGAGAGCGGAATAGCTAGTCAACGGGGAACTAGTGACCGGAGGGAAGGGTGAACGGAAGAGCTGGTGAGCTGATCTGGGCTGAGGCAGTGCCGTCCCGGGGGACTCTGCGCGACGGGTGGATCGCACCGCGGCAGCGAGGACTGTGGAGTTGGCCGACGCGACGTGGGATGATCTGGATTGGACTGGAACAGTGCTGTAATTAGGACTGAGCACAGTGAGAGTGAGCACTGAACAGGACAGTGAACTGGCAAATAGTCTGGAGTTTCCTGGCCGTATTGGCAATTGTTGTAGGAAATAAAGAAACCTCCATCCTTCAATTATAAACTCGGTGTTCTCATTTTGAACCCCGACGAGCCCTTGTTACAATATTGTATAGTCTTTTTGAATGCCTTAAACTGTAAAATTAAAAGATTCAAGCCCTTACTTATTCTTAGAAAAACGCTATCAAAGAATCATCAGAATAGGTTGTCATCTACCTTCTTGCATCAAAGATTGTCAAATTTATGTAGTGAAATTCATTTTATTAAGGATTTTTTAGAGTTTTTCTTTTACTTCTTAGAAATGCCTTAAAATTCATCGTGACGGTTTTCTCCTGTAGGATTTTCTTATGTGTAACTTATCTGCTGTAATTTCCTATTCAGACACTCCTACTGACCTTAGAGCGAAATAATTTTGAAGAATTTTGCAGCATAACTTCAAACTAAGTTGGGATCATCAAAGTGGCCAATACATTAAGGAAAAAGTTCATATAAATTTTCACTAGATGTATTGTTTTCTTAACATTACGGGACTTTGTTCCGAAAAGGTTAAGTACTGCTATTGTCTTTACAGTGTTAATCGTAAGACTATTATATTATTCGATAGTGGTGCGTTATGGCAGGTGGGTAAAATATCGTCTGCTAGTTGCAAGAGTCAAAAATAATCTTTGGCAAAGATTATCGGAAACAATGAGAAACAGCCACATATTCAAGTGGCCAGCAGCAACCGGAATCTGCTTCATTTGCTGCAGATGACAGTTCTGGGCGACTTAATTTAAAATATGCACTCAGACCGTACAAATAAACGTAATATGCACGATAAACTTTAAAATATGCTTTTTAAAGCTAAAATTCCAAAACATGCGTTATGCATGAATTTGCCGATAAAAAGGTCAAAACATGCAAATATGCATGAGAAAAGTATACTTATTCGGAATCAGTTAGCTATGAAATAGATTTTAGCAAGTCTGAGAGCTGTAACTAGCTTATATACAAACATGCATTTGCAAGGAAATCTTGTTTTTAGTAATAACTTGTGGGCGACAGTCGGAACAATTTGGCAACATTTTATTTCAATTTGTCTAATTGTAGATGTAGCTATTTTAACATTATTGAAGAGTAAGATTTTGGGATATATTCATTTTCGTTTGAAAAAAAAATCAATGCAAATAGGAATTATAAGCCACGTATGCTAAATGGGGACAACTGCCTCTCACACATCACGTGACCAGGGACGACGCAGCTCCATGACCCCAAGAGGTGTAGTAGACCTGAAGAAGACAGATTGTGATTTAGATAACCGTTTGTATTATGTCTACTCCTTCATGTATATAATGCGACTGTCTTATTATAATGCCATCAATAACTGAAATAACAATTTGAAATAACAGAAGACTTGTAGGCTCACAGTTGAAATAAATGACAGCACCCAAAGGGAAGTATCTTGAGAGGGCACTGGTGATGGATTTTATTGAAATGTGCTTCACGGCCTAGTGTGTTCTCTTGCTATGAGAATTATTACGTTCCATAATTCTTGGCAGGCCTGCTCTTAAACTTGACATTGATCTCGATGTAATCTCTGTGAAGAACACAGGGGTCGCCAACATGATTCCTCAGTTCAGGCTTGACGTAACTTATTTTTCTCTGTCTTCCGTTCTCGAAAAGCTTCTAAGAATATTATTTAATTTAGTGTAGGAGACTACATAACGCTCTAAGATATTTGTAACTAGCAAAAAGAGTCCGTTCTATGCACGGGTGCTAGTGATGTGCTATACAGGGTTCCCACAAATGATCTTTCGGGTTTCGAAAATGTGTAACTTGTGTTTAAATAAACTTACAAACATGTAACTGGTACTCGATTATCATCTCCTAAAGTAAACTTATTCTGCGCTTTAAGTGTGCAGAAAGTGTACGGCCCGTTCTTCTTTGTAGAGAAAACAATTGGAGGATTTGAGTACCTGGATATGCTACAACAATGGCTCCTACCTCAGTTGAACAGGAAATGCCCAACGTGATATTTCAACAGGACGGCGCACCCCCTCATTTTCATAATGAAGTCAGATTGGAGCTCAACACCAGACTACCGAACCGATGGATTGGCCGTGTTGGTAATGACGATGAAGAACTTCTTCCTTGGCCTCCGCGTTCGCCAGACCTCACACCCCTTGACTTCTTTTTGTGGGGTTATGTCAAACATCTTGTGTACAAGCCACCTCTTCCACAGACCATCCTTGATTTAAGAGAACGCATCACAGCAGCCATTGGAACAGTTGACCATGGCATGTTACAACGTGCCTGGGCGGAAATGGACTACAGGCTTGATGTGTGTCGTGTTACCAACGGAGCTCACATTGAACATCAATAAGGTACTATAATCAAAACTTTTTGAGTTTCTCTTTCCATTAGTACCAGTTACATGTTTGTAAGTTTATTTAAACACAAGTTACATATTTTCGAAACCCGAAAGATCATTTGTGGGAACCCTGTATATAGATACCATATATTTGGTAAAATTAAAATGGCTGATTTCGGTGTTAACTTCCTTCTATTTTGATGGGTATTTCGTGAAATAAAATATTTTCAGTATTTACACAAAAATACCATTTGCGCCATCTAGAACATACATACCTCATTTCTGTATTCTTCTGTTCTCTTACGAATCGTAGCTTTTCGATTTTGGCATGATTTATGTACAGATATAATTTTTTTGGGCTATATAAACCAATGAAGGGGTTAACTGAACAAAAAGAATACAAAACTTACATAGCACGCAGAGCAAAATGTAGTAATACCAAAGTATTCTGTAACTTTGAAGTTCATTATTGTGTGTCTTCCACAGTGTGATTTTGGACCCTTCTGTGATAGAATAAATATAATCGATATCACTATTGAACACTTTCAAATAGTCATTTACAAACATAAGAGTCAACAACTGTGGATAAATTACGAACTTCTTTTGCCGAATTTTATCATAGATCCATAGGCGTTCCAAATTCGTCACAGAGATAGCAGAAAAGGAGTTTATTGTTATCTCTGAATAGTGTACGTTCCCCAGTCTTTGCTGTAATCGATCACAAGCATCAATAACATCTCGGCAGCCATATAAACAGAAAAGAAGACACGCTGTAAAAAATGAGGGAAGAAATCAAAGCAAAGCACAATTTTACGGGTTTAGATCAAATTTTTGTATACTTTTTTTTTTTTCAATTTAAGGAAGGGGCATATTTCGCACTTAATTAACATTTCGCACAATAGATCACATTTCGCGATTTTTCGTACATTCAGTTTGTTTAATAGTGGTATTTTACGTGTGTACAAAGCTAAACACAGCTAAGGAAAGCTGTTTTGTAAAATGTCACGCTTATCTCTGTTACCAAAATATACTGTCTCTAGTTAGATAAGGAGCTTGTACCGGTATGTGACAATATTATTTCAAAGACTGATGACTTATTTCCTAACTAATTGGAAAACAGTAACACGCTACTTTTTTTGTGTGCCCACCCTTACCCCCGGAGTGCCAAGCAATTAAGCCTAAACCTCCGGCCAAACCAAATTTTGGTATTAATAACCACATGTGATGTGTGTATACCTATTGTGCCCTTATGTACATCCGTAGGAGATGTTGATGGTGTGACGTGTTTGGGCTGTGTACTTGTGTCTGTATTTTTGCGCAGGATTGACCTAAGTGCGGATAGGTCTTATGTGCAATATCTCCCCGAGTGTGTTTTTTTTTTTAGTGACATGTAGTTATGTATTCTAGAGATTTGTAGTGCGTGTATCTGTTTGAGGGGATTATTGACCAGTCCGGCATTCGCCTAAGAACGAGGGAAACCCCTCAAAAACCTCGTTCGGACTGGAGTAGTGGCCAAATGACCGTCTACTTTGGTGTGTTAATTTACTATAGACTTTTCGAGAAGTGCTGTTTTTGCAAAGGTTTTAAGTGCTGGAAAGGTGTTTTTACGCGTCCAGAACGTGAGGTCCGGTGCCCAGGCTTCCTCCTCTGTCCTAGCGGCTTCGTGGAAGAGTAGTCGAGCTTCTCGATATCGAGGACAAGTATACAGCATATGATACATGGTGTCTGGTTCACTGTCCTCACAAGCGCATAGATCGTCGTCTGTGAGATTGAAGCGGATTAAGTTAGCGGCAAAGTTGCCGTGGCCAGTTAATACCTGTTTTACGAAGTGGTCCAATTTAATCCATGGCATTTTAAGTCTATTTCTGATGCTTGGGAAAAAGTCACGAGTGATGCTACCGTTTTGGGCAACTACCCATTTTTGCTGCCAAATATCTATTAACTGTAAGTGTATGCGTTCATAAAGATTTGATCGATCCTAGCCATCAAATTCCCTTGGTCCGATTAGAAGGGTACCCAATTGAAAATTAATTTGCTTCCGCACTTTGTACCTGGCTATCCTTTCCTCAAGCAGGAGATCAACAGGAAGAACACCAGCTATGGCTGGTAGAGCATCATTCGAAACAGTGGAGTAGGCTTTAGTTATTTGCAAGAGAGAATGTCGCTGGGCAGATTTGAGTTTACAGATGTGATGTGTGTTAAGTTTAGTGGCCCAAGCGTTTGCAGCGTACGAGACAATAGCCTCAAAAATAGCAGAGTAAAGTATACGGTAGTTAGTGAGTTTGTATCCCCACTGCTGTCCAGAAAGTCTGGCTAGGTCCTGAAATAGGTTGTTAGCTGTAGCAGTCGCCACCATGAAAGAAACTACTCCTGAGGTTTCTAGCAGATCACATGAAAGAGACCAGGATGGAAGAGTGCAACTCATCTCCCGCCATGCTGAGTGTGAAGAGAAATCACTGTGCAGGAGCGATAACTGGAGGCCGGATCTTAGGCGAAAAAATACTTCAAAGAAGTAGGCAAAGAAACACAAGAATATTAAAAATATACACTCCAATATATTTTAACCTAATTTCGAGACAAAAATAGAGATAAATATGTGAAATTTGTTCACGATATACTTTTCACTGTGTGCAATAAATTTCTAATCAGATTTTCTATATAAGCCTTATAGTCCATGTGCCAGACCCCCAAAATTGACCATGTCATTATAATTTGGGGGGACTGAATGAAACTTATACCACACGTTTCTGGGGTAATGTGGAGCAAAAACGTCGGGGGGGGGGCCATCATGAGGAGGTAGCTTTCAAAAATGGCGGCCATTCAAAATGGCGGACGCTTGTGAATCTTTAAATTCAAATATCTCGGGACTGGGTTCATCAATCTTGAATTTTGTTTTTTCAAAATGTAGGCTATTCTTGTGGCTACATGTTTGTTCCACATGTATGTGGCCAAAAACCAGTATTTATTGGTCAAAACTCTAAAAATCGGAAAAATAGATTTTTTGACATTTACATTTTGCGGTTTATTACTCTAACCGTTGGGTATATCGAAAAAGTGCTTGAAACAAAAGTTGTAGAGACTCATCTCACCTTTAAAACTCAAAAATGAAATCGCAGATCGGATCAATAGAATCCGAGATATCCAGATTCAAAGCGGGCGGAGCGGGGTTGAGCGTGTTGACCGAGCGCTCGGTGCAGCCTAGCGAGAGGCGAGACTTAGCGTAAAATCCTGCACTTTATTTATTTTTAACCTCAGTAATTGCTTTATTACTAGATAAATTTACATTACCTACTAATGTGCACTATTTTTAACATGATTATTAAACACTTACTCATAAATACAATTAACAATTATATCATTTATCTGGGAAATGGACATCAACAGTTACCAACTCATATAATATACTGTCAAGGCTTTTATCTTCGATTTTTAAGGTGAAATCGTTAAAGGAACTTCAAATAGTCGAAATAATTAAAAAAGGAAAAAAGTATTACCATTTAGGTATGTATCGGAAACTTTTAACAATACTTTCAGAAATGAACACAGGACGTAAGCAACTAAGAAATAAAAATTCCTATAAAATGCCTTATAGCCTATAATATTATGAACAATCTTGAAATAAGTCTTCTTCACTAGAATCACTGTAATCAGTTATTATAAATCACTCTTCCTCATCTGCTGTTGCTTTGGTACACCCCTTGCACCCACAGCTCTCGGTGCATCGGATTTGTGTAATAAATACAATTAACAATAATTACACAATTTACCTGGGAAATGAACATTACTAATTATGAACTATACATCCCTTAACTCTGTACTTCAAGTTGAACATGTTCAAGCCACTCTACTTGATACATCTTCTTACAAGTAATGAAGATATGTTGTCCTTTCGGATGAAATATATCGCCCTAGTGGAGCTACTTTACGTTTTTCTTCGGACTAATCGAGAAGGAAATTTTTTTCTGTTTTTAGCTGCTGTTGAAAAAATTGTGCCTTGAATTTTTGCGCTGGATAGAGTGAACTACTCACATTATCTATCATAACACTTTCTTGAATTATCTAAACTAGAAGGAGAGCCCATATGTTCACCAATATTATGTAGAAGGAGGTCTTCAGTACAAATAAGAAGCAACAACCCATTTACTAGAATTCCAGTGGACCAAGCCATCAAAAAGACTGTAAACGAAGACACCCAAACTCCTGAAGGTACTAAGGATTTCAGTCTGAAAAAGTAGGCTGTAGTACGGTAATATGTTAATGCTGAGTACAGAGCTAAAGAACCTCCTCAGCATTCTATCATCCAGCGAAACAGATCAGTGCCACCCCGACCTCCAAAGCCCAAGGACACTTAGAGATGAGAAAGACGTGACAACTCTCACTGACCTTCTAGCCGAGTGGACGAACCCCTTCGATCCCAACCCTTAAGATATTGTACATTTGCCTACTGGAATATATGTTGATGAATCAACAGCTTCTGATCACATTGATTCGGAAAACAAGGGGAAAATAGCTTATTAAGAGTTCACGTTTCGGCTAGCTAAAGGAGAAGGGTTTCATAAACGTATTAAGAAAGTGGGTCTTAAGATTATTAGACTAAAGAAGAGCAAAAAAACCAAGGTTGGAAACAAAGAAGTAATCCTCCAGTGCAATCGAAATTTATTCAGCAAAATGACCTTTATTGCAGAAAACCAACAACTTGACATGATGGAAGGATTCAGATATCCTCTGCCTTCGTTTCCAAGGACTATGGCGAATGTTAATGGGCCTTTGAAGAAAACCTACAAATCAGTGTTATCTAATTTTTTGAAGTATACACCACCCCTGCCAGTCTGCCGGAAAAAGATTCGGCCTGCATCATTTATTCAATGGCTGTGCTTCAGTCCATCAAAGGATAACAAAAAAGTTTTACGAATTCTCAACGAATTTTCTCAAGCAGGTTTTTAATATAGGTCGGAGGGTTGACATATATTATCCAGAGGTTTCGATCAAATCTTTGGAGCGGGAAAAAAGCGGAACAGCTGAAGGTATCAAATTTAGTGAAATCAAGGGTGGACACACAGAGTGGTTTGTTAGAGGACGCTTCTAAGGAACAGTTACGGCAAAAATATAATGATAAAATTCTTTTTTTTGCAGTTTGTAAGAGGAGAAATTTGAAAACATAATTGGAAACCTAGAAATCTTCGTAGCAGTTGGTGAGATCTGCTTCATGATCATTTATATTAGGAGCAAAAATGTTCCTGAGCTGTTCTGCACTCAAGAATAAGCTGATTCCAGAATGATGCTGCATGCAAGGAACGCCGCTACATCATCTGAATCAGTTCTTTGCTTTTCAATCAATACAGATGTATTAGTTTTGGCTGTAGGTTTTAGCAAAACCATGAAAACCATAAAAAGCAAAAACTTCTGAATCGGGAAACAAACAAAACAGTTTTAACAGATAGGCTATGCAAGTTTCCCAGATAGTATCTGCCTTAGGCGAACAGCTTTTTACAGCTCTTATTGGGTATTATTGCTGGTCTGGCTGCGACACAATCAGTGCTTTAGCTGGCCAAGGGAAAGTTAAAAGCTTTTGTGCAAAAAGGAACAAATATTTATTGAAGCATTCAGGAAGTTAGGCAAAGATTGGATGATGTATAATGATGTTGATGACAGCAAAGAAGAATTTCTCTTCCAGTCGTATGCCCCCAAATGCAAGGTGAAATGAGCTGCGCTACCAGATGTTCAGAGGGCCTGATTGAGAGCTTAAAAATGTCTCTTTGTAAAGATACCTTGAGAAAACACAATAAACGTGCCAACTACCAGGCCGGAATTTTGATCAACTGTGCACCAGAAAGTTACTCGTGCTTAGCAACTCAAATCTGAATCATCGAGAGCTGTGGGTGCAAGGGGCTTGCCGAAGCAACGGCAGTTGAGGACGAGAGCAATAATTATAATACCTGACTTCAGTAATTCTAGTGAAGAAGACTTAATTCAACATTGTTAATAATATTGTATAAGGCATTTTATGGGAATTTTTATTTCTTAGTAGCTTACATCCTGTGTTCATTTCTGAAAGTATTGTTAAAAGTCTCCGATACATACCTAAACTGTAATACTTTTTTCCTCTTTTAATTATTTCGACTATTTGAAGTTCCTTTAACGATTTCATCTTAAAAATCGGATATAAAAGCCTTGACAGTATATTATATGAGTTGGTAATTATTGACGTCCATTTCCCAGATAAACAATATAATTGTTAATTGTATTTATGAGAAAGTGTTTAATAGTCATGTTAAAAAAGTGCACATTAGTAGGTAATGTAAATTTATCTAGTAATGAAGCAATTACTGAGGCTGAAAATAAATAAAGCACAGGATTTTACGCCAAGTCTCGCCTCTCACTAGGCTGCACCGAGCGCTCGGTCAACATGCTCAACCCCGCTCCGCCAGCTTTGAATCTGGATATCTCGGATTCTATTGATCCGATCTTCGATTTAATTTTTGCGTTTTAAAGGTGAGATGTGTCTCTACAACGTTTGTTTCAGACACTTTTTCGATATAACCAACGGTTAGAGTAATAAACCGCAAAACATAAATGTCAAAAAACCTATTTTTCCGATTTTTAGAATTTTGACCAATAAATACTGGTTTTTTGGCCACACACATGTTGAACAAACATGTAGCCAGAAGAATAACCTACATTTTGAAAAAACAAAATTCAAGATTGATGAACCTAGTCCCGAGATATTTGAATTTAAAGATTCACAGTCGTCCGCCATTTTGAATGGCCGCCATTTTTGAAAGCTACCTCCTCATGATGGCCCCCCCCCCGACGTTTTTGCTCCACATTACCCCAGAAACGTGTGGTATAAGTTTCATTCAGTCCTCCCAAATTATAATGACCGATGGGTCTGGCACATGGACTATTAGTTCTTTTAAGAAAGTGTTTAGTAGGCCTATAATCCGAGGGCAGTTTTTTTCATTTTTCTTTTAAAAATTTCTTAAAACAAAAAGTATAAACATTATAAAATGGATCAGTTAATCTGTAAACAAGCACAAAAAGAATCTCGCATAAAAAATTCAGGTTCGTATTTTAATATCTATCGGAGGAAATAGATTTCAATTTTAATTAAAAAATAATTGTACCAATTTAATATACCAAAAACAAACTGAGATTTCAAAATCAGATTTTAAGTTTTAATTTAAGTTTACAGTTTAATCAAGTGCGCAGATTTAATCAGATTTTAAGTTTTAATTTAAGTTTACAGTTTAATCAAGTGCGCAAAGTTTCAAGTTTCTAGGACAAGTAGTTTAGAAAACCACTGCCAATACTTCGGCCATTCCTTAAGAAGACAAACCTTCTGGAAAACAAATTTTAAAAAGCATGATTTTAACTTTAAAAATGACTTATCTATTTATGACACGGTTGTAAATTCAGTAAATAACCCGGAAATGCGCCCTAAGACTTGTCCTACAAAACATTTAGAAACAATAGTATTAATTTTAGTGATGAAGAATTTAGGGAATTAATTCCTGCATAAATTTTTGCGGGATAAGAAAATGACTTGACTGAAAATTGGAGACCCCTGAGGCGGAAGACATCATCCTGGCAAGTGCCACACTCTTGATATCTCCCTCAGCAATTGTTGTGATACTGCGGGTTACCTCCGTACACGGAGGGGGAGGGATCACAGCCTTCTCCTCCCTCTTATATATATTTTTTTCTTAGTACTTTGCTTTTCTTCCCTTCCTTCTCCACACAGTCTTGATTTATCGTATCGTATAAACGGAAAGAATGCTCTGGAGCTTGGGGAGGAAATGATGATGGTCATGAGGGATGTTACGAGATGAGGGGATGATGCCGATACTTGTGATGACGAGAGGGTGAAAGGAAATGAGAGGGTGAGAGGGTGGTAATTAAATCTGTGTATTACGAAGGACATGTTGGTAATGGTGTAGTCATCAGCGTATATTTTGGGCATTTGAAGTCTTCATTGCTCAAGCTTTTGCTTTAATTAAGAATTTCTTCATGAAACGATTCTCTTTGCTTGAGGGAAGGGGTTCGAAGTTCATTCTCAGTACTACAGTGAAGTTTCCAGGATATACCAATATTTTCTATATTTATCTTGTTTGTCAGTAGGTTAGAAATACGTCAATGCCAGAACAGGGAAATATTAATGACCGCCTACGGATATATAGAACAACAACCCTATAACATTCTAAGAATGTACAGTACAATTTTTTTCCTCATACTGGGGAAACGAGTGAAAGGGGAAGTGCATTCAGAGGTGGAAGTTGAATTCAGAGAGACAAACCATCATCCCCTTCCGCCAGTCAAGACAGCCGTATCCGTATACCTTATTTTAGGCGATGAGACTCACTTGAAGACTGGCATACTAATGAAGCATCACCCCTTCAAATGACACTATTTCGATAATGAACTCATCCAGATTACTGCTCATCTATCGGAGCAGGACAAGGTAAAAAAAATTGTACTGTAACTATGAACGTACATTTTACGTGAAAACTTTGTAGTGACACGGCTTCTCCTTGCCTTTTGTTTAAGATGTTCTTAAAAGTTTATTTTTAATATTATAATTATTAACTTATATATTATATATATGCCTATATTTATATTTATGATAAAATGTTTGAAGATATCGGAATTCTCAACCGAGTAAGTTATTCGCTATGGCACAATTTGGAAACGTAAAACAAATATTTTTAAAATCCCTTCGTTATGAAATCTTAAAGAAGTAATAGGCAGAATGATTTCGCAAATAAAAATTATGTTAAATAATTTGAGCTTGAAAGACTTCACTTTCATAGCTTTAATAAACAAATTTAAACTCCATGGCTCCAATTGAGGACCGTTGATCTAAAAGGCATATTTGCATTACCATAAAGAGAGAGGAAAAATAATTGTGATAAAATTCCCTCAAATTAGGTCATTTGGTCACATTTGGACGTTCATCGATGAAGTGTTGTTTTTCTAACATAAACGATATCGGCGCAATTAACTACTATTAATTGATTAAGTATTACCAAATAAAGTCACCATTGTAGTATTAACACGTATTGATGACCAGTAAAACAAATATAAAAAAAGGCCACAATAATAATTACAATAGTATCCTTGATAGTATTAACAACACTGAAGTTTTTATGTCCCTATTCAATTGTACGCGATGAAATTATACGAAATAAGGTTAATAAAAGCAAAGAAAATTACTTAGAATAATCAAATTCATGACCGAAGACTCTTTATCTAAAAATATGTGTGTAAATCTTGTTATATGTAAATAATAAAAATTGTAGACCATAACATTAGTATTATACATAAACTTCGTTCAAGTAAACCCTATAGCGATTAAGTTTTTATTAACGAACATAAAACGTAATTAAGCAAGCCGGTGAAAAACCTGTAATAAAAATCACAACGGCATGACATTATTGCGTTTGTCTTATCGTAAAATGTTTAACTATAGTAATAGTGATAATGTTAGTAGTACATATCAATATGAAGCACAGCCGGTATGTTTCGTCATGTTTGGCTTCTGCGGCAGGGGTTTAAAATGGTTGCCCGAGAGGCATATCCTTATGACCCGCGAAGTCAATTTGAAAAAAAAAATATTAATTTAATAAACTTTTTGTTAGGCTACATATATACATTATTAGGCCTATTCCTGAAGGAATGGAAAGCTCTAAGGAGAAAGAAGCTATCATAGTTCGAATGGGCTTAGATGTCAATAATAAATTTAAAGGTTCAGTTTTAGGGAAATAAAATTTAAGTGGATAATTTTAATTTTCAATATAATGTTTATATTGTACAATACTAGAAATTCAGATCAAATTTAAATATGTAACCCAGAATTTTTATGTGAAATACTGGTAGGCCTACATGATAAAAACAAAATAAGATTACTTCAAGACTTCTTTAGAATGGTTTTAGAAAAAGCGAACTTATAGGCCTATATAAATTTAACGTTATTTTCGGCTCATCACTTATATATTTATATAATTTTATTACAGGTAATATAAAGAGAAATACGGATTTTATTGATAAATTCACGAGCAACTTACGAGATTGAAAATGCTCCACCACGCATAAAATTGTATATTGTTCTCATATTTCCTTTTGCTCAAGTGCAGCTTATAGTAATCGCTGATTTCAATAATTATTGTTTATGTTCAAAGAAGCTAAACGTATGAAGATGTTACAATTTTCTTTCCTTATGAATTTACAATCATAAACAGAAGCGCACTTAAGTGCAATAAAACGACAAAAGTATGACGTTAGACACTTGCGATTGGTTGAAATTCCACATATTTTTACACTGGTTTAGTCCCTGATTCATGAGCTAAATACTCACCAAAAAAATTGTACGCCCTATCAGTTAACTCCTGGATATAATGTTTGCCCTCGGAACTCCCTTGTTCTACAGCTTCTGTGCTATAGGTATCAGAGTTTCCTGATTAATTAGAAATTAATAATTAATAATTCATGCGCACTAAATCTCTACGTCATGTTTTACTACTTGATATTAAACTGTGCTCATCTTATCTAAAATTATGCATATTACCTTGAGGGCATTCTCTGTCAGTAAATCCTAATTGAGACATTACTTACCTTGAGAAGAATGAATGGCTATTATATACCAAGTTCATTAACCTTAAAATGTTGCAATTATACCACGACGTAAGTCGGGATCTCTAAAGGCAAAGTCAGTGATCCATATTTACTTTTAAATAAGCGTGAAAAAAAGCTTACAGTATAATGTAGAAGAAACTCAGTATCAAGTTAAATTATTAGGCAATTGGATTTTAATGCACTGGAAATTCTTGCTTAATGGATTAATAATGATGATTAAGACATTCGCTCGAAGGCAGTCATTTGTTTATGCCGCTATGATTTTATACCGCCATTAGTACCCTATAATAGAAATGCACAAGTTGTATACTGTAAATTCAGAAAGATGAAAATTATGAACTAACTTCCATAGTTAGTACATAAAGCAAACAGAATTACTAGTTACTGTTTGTTCAGACGTTGAGTATGTGACGAGTATAATACGCATGAATAAGTTATCCAATGTTACTTGCTTGTGATCATGTTTCAGCCAAACTTACAAAACTTCGGTTTTAGCCCATGTCTATTATGTAGGTCTACGTGCATAAGGGAAAGTCGTCAAATATGGGCTTATCGAATTTATTAGGAGGGCTCAAAACAAGCTAGATCTTTCTGCGAAAGGGAAAGTTGACGAATATGGACTTAGGCCTATAGGCCTATAAAGACTTGCTTGTTAAAAGAAAAGTCACTGAATGTGTGCTTGCTTTCTTACAAAAAATATGGGCTTTAGCAGAGCATAAACTTACGAAATATGGGTTCGTAAATGTCTTCAAGGAAAATAAGAAAAGTGTATTCAATTATATTAACAACAGCATGCCTCTATTTTGGTTCCAATTAAAATATGTAAAAGTCCATAATAAAGATTAGGTAGAAACTAATTATAATAATTTGTTTTATATTATCCATTATATACATAGAACAAATAATCAATAGCTTTAAATGCAAATGAAATGTTACGTTTGACTGACTGTAATTTTGAAAAATTGCGGAATAACATTTTTTACGTAGGCTAATATCATTTGCTAGATCAATAGATTTTTATAAAACATATGATACCTTTAAGTCAACCCTTCTTTATGCATTTCCTATGGCAAAAACCTATGAAAAACCTAGCAAGAAAAAGTTCATTATTTATGAGAGCTTCTATGTGGGAGATCCTTGCAGGATAGCTGCTTTAAATGAAGGTTCACAATTGGACACAGCCAAATATAACTACGTCTAAGAACTATTTTTTTTTAAGTTAAGATTTTAAGTTAACATTTTTTTTTTTACTTACTTTTCTATATTTTTATATACTTTTATATTACAGTTTTTAAATAAAGCAACTATCACTGAAGGATTTCCTTTCTATTTATTAAGTGCCAGTATGGTACTTTATGAGATTGTGTGGGGGACGAAAAATGTCTGTCCGTCTGTCTGTCTGTCCGTCTGTCTGTCTGTCCGTCCGTGTGTCTGTAAGCGCTCTAACTGAAATACGCTTTTTCGGATTTTCATGAAACTTGGAAAACACATTTATAATGTCAATGGGAAGAACCCTATTGATATTGAACCAAATCGGTTCACCGGTACCGGAGTAATGCCCAATTTAGTGCCTATTTTAATAGATTAAGGCGCCTTTCTAATAGAAAGGCGCCATAATTCAAATACGCTGTATCGGATTTCCATTAAACTTGGTATACGCATTTATGACATCCATGAAAAGTACTCTGTTAAATTTGAACCTAATCTGTTGACCGGTACCGGAGTAAAACCCAATTTAGTGTATATTTTAAAGGCGCAATAGCTCAAATATGCCTTATCGGATACTTATGAAACTTCGTATACGCATTTATACTATCCATGGAAAGACGTCTGTTGATGTTCAACAAAATCGGTTGGCCAGTACCGGAATAATGCCCAATTTATTGCCTTTTATGTTAATATAAGAGAAGTCGCGATAACTCAAATATGCTTTATTGGATTTTCCTGAAACTTTGTATACCCATTTATAATGTACATGGAAAGACGTCTACCGATATTGGACCAAATCGGTTGTCCGGTACCGGAGTAAAACCCAATTTAGTGTATATTTTAAAAACGCGGTAACTCAAATACGCTTTACCGGATTTTTATGGAATTTGGTATACACATTTATAGTGTTCATGGGAAGAGGTCTACTGATACTGGATGAAATCGGTTCACCTGTTTCGGAGTAATGCTCAATTTGGTGCCTATTTTATGATAATATACGTATTCGAAAGAATTTATATAAAAAAAAAGCAAATAATTTATCATGACAACATAGTGAATTGTTTTACTGTGATATTTTACGGCTTTGGAAATTAAAATAGAGATAGCTATGACCAAAAACACTATTGTTTTACATGCGCTTATAACTTACAACTAGACCGTTAAACTGACCCAGGTGACCGAGATGGTAACGTTTTGGCCTCACGTTATGGAGTTCCATGGTTCAAATCCCGAAACCAGCCAATTTCACTTTCTTTTTCGTATTTTTATGTGAGTGTGCGATTGTCAAGATATCAAAAATCTGTACAGTTCAGCTGATGCTGGAAGATTTTAATCTGATTAAAAAGAAAACTAGACCTTTGTTCTTCCCTAAGCCCTGCTTAATGAATAAATCTGGAGCTTAACTTGTAAATCAATTAAAAAAACATATTCTGCATATCATAATTGCAGTCATAACTGATTAAAAAAAACATACTGGCACTTTTTTACATCAGTTTACCTGATATTATTTAAAATTTCAGACTATAAATGGTTGTGAACATAAGGCGGGAATGTTTATGGCCAATTCTTGTAATGTGCCGGAAGGTAGTATGGTATACTAAAGCGCTGAAAAATGATAGGGGGGGGGGGTTGTACCAAGACCATAGTGTACCTTGGACCAGCTCTAATATCTGAGAACTGTTTACATCTAGCGCGCTAACCGTGGAACTATATGCTTCTCGTGTCCTCAGGCATTCTCTGTGCAATTTTCGACGTGTTTGCTTCAGATCTGCGTGTGCAAGACCAAAAAGTTGTTTTTTCTGGTGAAAACTAAACTTTTTTCCTCGCCAGTTGCTTGATAATTGAAGTTTATCTTGTGCATAAAGATGTTTTTGCGAATATCCATTGGATTCACTATTATTTGGTGAGAAAAATGACCATACATTTTGTTATTTACATACCGGAAGATCATATCGATAGCCACATTTGTGTGGAAACAGACAATCGTGTACCTTGAGCCACAACTGCGTCTTGTACCTTGAGCCGGCGGACCATGATACAAGAGGTTACATTATATTTTATTTTTATGTGTTCCAGTATTGTTGTCAGGTCAACAATGATTCGTAATAAGACCCGGGAGCCTGCTGACGCAAGAATTTTGAAAAAGGCTTTTAAGAAAATTAATTTGAATGATCCAGAGAAGAAAATGTTTCTTCGATAACATAAAAAATGTTCACAACAGATTTGGTCCCATTCCTCTCGAAAACATATGGAACTTGGACGAAACTGGCCTAAGCACTGTGCAGGGACAGTCAAACATCGTTGATCCTAAAAGTCTAAAACAGATTGGAAGTGCAACATCAACCGAAAGAGGGCAACTTGTCACTATGACTGGAGCTGTGAATGCTGTTGGAAACTAACTACCTCCTTTGTTCATATTCCCTCGTGTTCATTTCAAGGACAGAATGTTGTTTGGTGGCCTTCTAGGGTGTATGGGAGCTGCTAATTTATCTGGGTGGTCAAATGAAGCAACATTTTTAAAGTTTCTTGACCATTTTCCTAACGGAAGAAAATAGGGTTATTTTGATCTTGGACAATCTCGAGACACATCTGTTTATTGATGCTCTGGAAAAGGCATCAGCTGCAGGTGTAGTGATGGTAACATTCCCCCCATAAACTTCGCATAGGCTTCACCCTCTGGAAATTTCTATTTATGCCCTTATGCAGTATGGTCCAAGGTACATGAGGGTGTTGTACCTTGAGCCACTGTGCAGTATATTTTAATTCTTTTCTTAGACTTATTTTTTACTGGAGTACATACTTAAAACAAATGCCAATATGTTAAGAAAGCACAGTGCATTGGTAAGAGACTAAAAAAACTAAGAAAATGCTATTAGAATTCGAGTTAAAGGCAACACAATAAAAAATGGCCCAAGGTACAACACTCTCCCCTACGAGATTTCGAAATTGTCCCTCTCGCCCCAAGTAGCAAACCATCATAAACTTTAAGGATATAAAAACTGATGGGACAATAGTACATTATGCAACAAGTCAATAATGGTATTTATTAAGTTATGAGTATGTTTATGAAACGAGCAAAGCGACCATATTTAGTATAATTCTTTAAGTCTTGAGATGTTAGATTCACTAAAAAACAAACGGCCACGAGCTCACGATGCCCTTCGCTTTAGCTGGTTTTCGTAGTTCTTGTATTCTGTAACAGATGGGGTCGTTTTCTTGAAACCAATGGACTCTGACAACACGGAATGAATTCATTTTAGTATGATATTAAAATTAACACGAACAGAATCGATTTTATTTTGAATACAGGCTATTTATTACGCAGACTTCAACTGCTGCTCTCAAGTCTCAAGATCGTTCCGTGTTCGATAATTATCTATACCAAACCGATGTCATAATGAAAATCAGTTTCGAAATGAGTATCATTATGAAACCGTTATGTCACACGCAATAAGCGGATTGTAGTATGGTCTAACAAAAAAAATGATTTACGAATTTAATTCATTATTTTTAATGCTTAAAATACAGGGTTCGTAGTAGGGTTCGTAAATATAAACATAAATGTCGTAAGTACCATAGGCTACAGTTCAATACTAATATTTTGCTATATTACCTTCAAGCTAACAATAATACGCATTATGACCGTAGAATTGATCGTAAATAATAGCCATACTCTGTTATGAAGATAAGCCAACCCCAGTGTTAATGTGGGACATTATCAATGTTGTATATAGGGGTTCTTACAATCCGTATGGATCAGGAGTTATGAGGTGTCCCACACGGCGCCCAGGGGAAATCAAAACACAACGCGCACACACACACACACACACACACACACACTGTAGTAAAAGATGCGTTTTTTTACATACCGATATCAAATTTTCACCCCCTGGTGTTGCAGCCGAAGATATAAAAATAAAACATTGTTCCGTATTATCCATGTTCATAATAAACCAACTGATGTGCACTTATAATAAGGCTGTGTAATTATTTTCCTTCTTATTATTATTATTATTATTATTTTGTAGATCTTGAAGGAGCCTTTTTACGAGCTCTTTTCTTAAGGAAGATGTTTGTTTTATGTCTTTCAGTCTGGCAATTCATTAACATGTATAATGGAAAAAAAGTCAAGATTATTTTATGAAGCCTGTGCAAAACTTGAGAAAATTATGAAGATTATGTTAGTAACTTATAAGCGTAAGTACATTTATAGTAAAAGGAAGAAATGAAGGACATCTGAAAACCATGGCGCTAGATTATATTTGCAGTCATCAGGGAAAAATAAAGTAAAATGGAAAAGCATGCAGCATACAGGGTTTTAATGAGTAACACCAAAACATTTTAGCTGAGTATAGAGGGGACATAGACAAGCGACATTTATTAAAAGATTTTTGCTCTATGACGTGAAATGTGTGTGCTACAGGGCATTACAGTCATTAAAATTACAACCACTTTGTTACTAATGCATCTAAGACTAAATCATACATTTAAAATCCCGATTTATTAAACACGCAGTGGTCAAATACGAGAATATAAGAATTGAACAATTCAATTTTTTTAGGGATAGGCCTAGCCATCGACTGCCATCTAACTTAGAAAGTTCACATATTCAATCTATGTAAATATTTGTCTAATCATGTTTATCTCTTCATTACTGCAATTAAAAAATATTCTCTCCTGTTATTATAGTTATGTATATTCAAGAAAACAATATAATATTATTGCTTGGGTGCAGCTAACCAATTTTTTATAAACACATTTTTTCTTCTCCAAAAGCAAATAATACGGACATTTTTTAAAGCCAAGCACTTGGATTCTTGTAAGTCATTACTTAAAGAACATAAGATACTTCCTTTCCCTTGCATTATCATTTTCCAAACTGCACTTTTTTACATATTCACTCAGAAACCTTTTCAAAATTAACTCTGATCATCATTCCTGTAACACGCGGAACAAAAGCAGTACACACTTTCTGCACACTTATCAACTCTTTAAATATCTCCTTATTACTTGTGTTCCAAAATTTTCAACTACATCCCATCTTATACCACGGCACAGAAATAAGAAATTTCATTTAAAAGAATTCTAAAATAGTTCCTTTTAGACAACTGTTTTAACAACATAGACAGTTTATATTGCGCTTGAGTTTAGGCCTATGTATGTATGTATGCATCATAGGTATGTACGTATGTATGTAATGTATGTATGTATGTATATGTGTGAATAATATATGATTATATGCATGCTGTTATTTATTTAAGTTTGTAAATACTTCCAAAACGTTTTTTGTTAAATTGTATTTTTTTTTTCGTAGGTAGGCCTACTACCACGAGAGTTTACGAGTTTATCGATAGATTCGCGAGTGCGCAGCAGGAGCGAATTTGTCTGATGAAACTCGTATACTCGAGTTGGATTTATTAACACTATTCCATGAATAAAAATGTAACTGATTGGGCCCTATACAAACAATAACTACTTTCTTACTCTGATATATAAAAACATAAACATATAAACAGGTGCGAGATCACGGCATACTAAGAATCAACCATCCGTCAATCGATTCGAGTTACCATGTTATAACCAATGCTACTAATGGTGCATATAAGACATAGCTAACCTAATTCAGGTAAGCTAACAGCAGAACAGAATAAAAGCATTTGAACTGGCTTGCACCGAATTGAAATTGTGTTTTAATCATTGTACATTAATTCAATTTCCAAACGAGTTAGGTTGTAAAAAATAATGCGTTTTTATTGTGTTGACTGGCAGCATGTGACGTATTAATCATGGCACGTTGATACCTTACGTGTCTAATAACGAGCTGACGATTTTATCAGATAAAATAGCATTCTCATATTATTAGCAAGCTTTTATAAGATAAACGATCGTGACTGGTCTATATTCGAGGAATTTCTAAACATTATTGGCCAATATGAAACACGCGTCATATGGAATAGTCATTGTAAACACTGAACTGTGTAAACAAACTTATTACGTCTACTACAGCTACTACTGCTGCTTCTACTACTACTACTACTACTACTACTACCACCACCACTACTACTACTACCACTATTATATTCATGACAATGAATCAGAAAGAATTCTATGTAAAGTTTTGTTCGACCATAGGAATACTATAATATGCTTATTACATGTGACGTAACGGAATTATAATGATATTAATTACGATAAAGATTTCAATTATAACACTGGTGAATTTGCGATTATTACTATTGAACACGGTAGGATCTTGAAACTTTGAGAGTAGCAAATGTAACTGCGTAATAATCAATTTGTATTTAAAATAAAACCAATTTTGTTAGTTTTCATTTTAACATTAAACTAAATTGTATTCACTTCATGTTATAAAAGTCCGTTGATTTCAAGAATACGACCAAGAAAGAACTCCAATACAGGATGCCATCAGTTGCCATCTGTCGCAGAAGGCAAGAACTACGAGAACAGCTGTTTGCGAAGGACAGCCGTCTCCGTTTGTTTGACTAAATCTAAAATCTCAAAACTTAAACATTTAATTATGGTCGAACAAAAACAGACGTATGCAACCTTTCTTATAATGATAATTAAGACACTCGTAAGAAAGTATGAAACGAGCAAAGTGAGTTTTGTGAACATACTCGTATCTTAATAAATGCCATTATAGGCTCGTTGCATAATGCACCATTTCTTCACCTAATTCTAAAGAGAAATCAATATAAAAAGGAAATGTTAGACCCTGAAATTTGTGCCTCCTGAAGAATCCAGTCATACACTTGCGCAGACACACTCACACACATACACACACACACAAAACAAACCAAATTTCACCCTCACAAATAGACAGGCACACGCATACAATATTTGCTTAGGAAATGCATGACACGTTGTCATAAATGAAATATATGACAATGCTTTTAGACACCAGAGTCGTGAGAGCAGGGCTTTGCTTATTTTTGACGGTGGAGATGAGTAGGCTTGCTCATTAAATCTGCTCAGGCAGCCAGCCACTTCTCTGCACTCCGTAATATTAAGTCCAGTCGGATTGTAAAACCGCCCCCAGGGGCCGCGTATGTGGCTGATTGTGGCAAGAATGGCACCCCCCCTCCATAAGCGTTCAGGGTTTTATCGGCCATGGTCGTCAAACGAAATGGGATATCAAGAAAGGGATGGAGGGGTTGGTGCTTTCTCTTCCCCCTCCTGCATTTAACAGCCCGTTCCACCCATTCAGGCAAACGACGCCGTTTCCTTTCATTTTATTTCAGTGACAATTCATCCGGACATGTGGTATACTGCCGGCGTACCCTTCAACGTCCTCGGGATGACTCGCACATGTCATCCTGCGCACTTGTGTGCGATGATCACACTTCCGCAATTACGTATTCTAATAGTTATCGCTTAGGTTATTTCCATTCACTTATTTCTGCTAGGTTCTAGAATAGGGCTGAGCATTTGACATTATTAAAAGAAGCGAGCAATATTCAATTCGAAGTCCGCTGTCCTGTCCTGTCGATCACGTAGTCAATGCAGTACAGTAATTTTTTCCTTCCTGACACTGGAGAAACGCGTGTTGGGGAAGCGAATTCAGTAGTGGGTGCTGAATTCATAGAGACAAGCCATCTTACTCTTTCGCCAGTCATTACAGCCGTAACCGTATACCTTAGTCAACCGTATACTCTAGTCAGCCGTATACCTTATGACTGCCCTGAAGGCTGGCGTACGAATGAATCATCACCCCTTCAAACGACAGTAATTCGATATAGACTATTCCATGCAACTGTGAATATCTCCGAGCAGGGCCAGGTAGAAAAAAATAACTGTACTGCAGTGAAGGAGTCACTACTGTACGGTGGCGTGTTTTCTTGCATCAATCATTCTAACTCGTTAAAATAATATCATGGGAGGAACAGATATTCTTTCTTAGGAAGCAGTGAGTTAGCGAATTTGTCATAAAATACTTAGACCTCATTTAATTTAACAATTATTATTCAGTGTCATTACTGTGACACATTTTAATGGATTACAGATATAAATACCATTTACATTTTTATTACGTTAGTATTAATATTTATAGATTTCGGTGCATCAGAGGTAAGATTTTCCAGGTGTATGTAATCTGCGCCACGGTTGAGACCGAATTTGAAATAGAATAAAAATGAGATATGTAAACTGCGGCATACAGATATGTAAACTGCGCCACGGAGATATGTACAGCTGTCGTTTTATATCTGTGTCTCTCGCCGACCGTTGGAATTTTGTTACATATGCTTGTGCGGGAGTAGGTAGTCCGTGTATTCCAATACAAAAAACATCCAGTTCCCTTTCTAGTCAGTGCTTGTCCGATCTCAAATCTGTTCACATCTGCTGCCCGTTGTAAATTTAAGAAATGTTTTTGTGCACGCTAGTAGAATCGAGCCTCTCTCTCTCTTCTGCTACCAGGAAATAGTCACGTGACAGACCGGCAGAGATATAATACGATGTCTGTAGATGCACTTCTCCAGTTCCAAACAAGTGCCTACATAAAACTGAGAAATATTGAACAAGGCATACCTGTAAGAAGAACAATTAAAATAAATGGCAAGTATTCTCGTCTCCTGAAGTGGAGAGAACAATATATTTAACAATGAAACATCCCGTTTTGATTTTATTAAGAAGGCGTCATATGAGAACAAAGTGCTCATGTAAAAAAAATTAGGGTAGTGTTTTTAACAATTTTATAAGTGACGAAGCGTTCATGCAATAGAAATTAGGGTATTGTTTTTAACTTTTTTTTTTAAATTACAAAGCTACTAACCCTAACATTTTTAACCACACCTATGCAATTTCATACCCAGTCCTAAGTCTGGAGAAGTGGGAAGAAAATGTTAGTGCGTTAGTATGACGGTGACGCCATTTAAATGTCGGTAGCGCAGTTTACATATGTCGGTGACGTCGTGTAGGTTGGGGGAAAAGGTAGAAGTGGTGCAGATTACCTTTTCTCAGATTATTTGCCACGCAAATAAGTTGCGAAATTGTTTATTAATTTTTCCTTTTTGTTTTTATAAAAATGTAAATCTCGATTCATCTTTATTATCTGCACTTTTATTGCCATTTTTCATTCGTTAGGTGAGTGTTATTTTTATTATTGGTTTATTATTGTTATTAATATTATTTTTTATTGAATAATAGAAGAGGTGGTGCTAGTAATTCAAGAAGCCTCAAAGACGAGCTTTGCCGAAGGCCTACCGAGTCCTAGGATTTCCACTAAATTTGTATTATTATCTTCTTTATCGAGTCGGAAATATTTCATAGGAAGCGAATCGAATTAATATCGGCATTCTTAGGAATGGTAGGAAGACTTGGTGAAATAAAGCAGCGAGAAAATCTCTACCCAAACACTTGATTTTTCCTTCACACATTGCACCGTGAACAGACCAGGATCGATCTCTGTCTGCACCGGTACAGTAGAAAGCCAGTGGATTATAACTAAGCCAGAAGTGCGGGGTATAACGTCGATGAGAATTAAGACAAGGATTGTTATCTATTAGGTATTTTTCAATTGATTAAAAACAAATTCAGAGTTTAATAATTTGTATTGCATTTTTGTTGCATATTATGGAAATGTTGCAAACCGTATTATGTCCACCCCTGGACAAAATCGAGTTTTATATTAATTTTATATTAATAGTTTTATATTAATAAATTTGTGTGGATCAAGGACGGAAAAATTCTAGTAAGGAAAAATGAACAGTCTAACATCAAAAGAATCTACAAGTGTGAGGACCTTGATAAGCTCTAAGTAACATATGTTGTAAGATTTAAACCGAAAACAAATCTGTATATGGAGCTAAACAATATTCTACACATCTACTTGTAATTCAATCACATGTCATGAATCTAAACTGTATCCCTCAAGTATATATTTTTATTTTTGTCCCCAACAATGGATGGTTTATTAGATGAATTAAGCAACTATTCCGACAATTCAATAACGACAGTCTTGGAAAATGCCGATTCCTGCTCTAGTTTCATAAACAAAACAATCCATGATTTCAAAATTTTTCACTTAAATATTCGGAGCCTTAATAAACATTTTTTAGAATTCTGCACTGCCTTGCAAAGCCTAAAACAATATTTTGATTTCATTATACTAACGGAAGCCTGGTTAAGTCATGATATTGGGTTTGATTTACCCGGTTATACAAAAAACGTTAAAATGAATAAGTACAGCAAATGCGATAGTTTAGTGGTCTATTGCAAGAATAATATAGACTTCACTCTCACTGACATAGAAATTTCAGAATGTAATTCTTTGCATTTAAATTTTACGTTTGGCAACAATACATTTTCATTAACAGCTATTTATAGATCACCGAACACCTGTAAATATGATTTCCTTGATTTTTGAACGCTTTTTAATAAATTCAAAGCAAACAGATAACCATCTAATTGTTGGCGACATAAATATTCAGATTATTGAAAATCATTTAGATATTACTGGAAACAGGTATATGGATATGTTACATGCACATGGTTTTGTAAATTTTTTAAATGGCGTTACGAGACCAGGCTCGGAAACTTGCTTAGACCATATATTTTTTAAAACTAAAAAGAAATGGAAATTTATACCAGGAATTTTCTGTAGCGCCGTAACTGACCACTATGCCGTTTTTTTCTCTACTAAAAAATCCTAATGGTCACATTTCGAAATCCCCAGGTACTCAACAATCTTTGCCCATTTCAAATAACATTAACAATGAAAAATTAGTCTCGCTTATTGAGAGAGAAACCTGGGACTCTGTGTATAAATGTAAAGATCCAAATACTTCTTTCCAGTTATTTTATAATTTAATTAAGAAATACATAATAAGTAGTTCGACCAGCAATCAAAAGCTTCCTCATAAATTCAAAAAAATTAAGCCATGGATCACTGTAGGCATAATCAAATCTATTCGTACTAGAGACAAGATTGCGAGAAAAGTAATTCATGACCCAAACAATGAAAATTTGAAAATTTATTATAAAAATTATAGAAATATGCTGACTCTTGTTATAAGAAATATGAAGATTAGTTATTATAAATTAAAATTTGAAGAATATAAGAACAACCCTAGGAAATTTTGGCAAACTGTTAATGAAGCCACAGATATAGGTACTGAAAAAAATAAATCGGTTTCAGAATTAATAAATGAAAATGGTACTCACATAACAAACAAAGAGGATATCGCAAATGAATTTAATAAATACTTCTCAAAAATAGGGCACAGTGTAACCTCAAACGTTAATAAGGCATCGTCAGACTCTTCGGAGTACAATAAAACAGCCATGAATCCAATCACATCTATGTTTCTCAGTCCTGTTAATGAATGCGAAATTATTAACATTGTGAAGACCTTAAATAATAATGTAGCTCCAGGCATTGATGGAATAAAAAACATTACATTGAAATCTATCATTAAATATATTGTAAAACCTCTTGTCTATATTTTCAATCTTTGTTTCACAGAAGGTGTTTTCCCCAATACTCTAAAAAATGCTGTGATAATACCTATACATAAATCCGGGAAAATGAATGATTTAAACAATTATAGACCAATATCACTTCTTCCGGCCTTTTCCAAGATACTAGAGAAATGCATAAAAGTTAGGCTACTAAACTATTTACAAAAACATGAAATTATATCAAAAAATCAATTTGGTTTCCAGAGCAACATATCTACTGACGATGCTTTTATTAACGTTACAGGTAACATTATTAAAGAATTAGACAAAGGTAATAATTGTTTAGGAATTTTCTTGGACTTACGTAAAGCTTTTGATACTGTTATTCACTCGATACTATTAGATAAACTGAATAAGATAGGAATTAGAGGAACAGTTTACAAATTATTTGAATCATATCTGAGCAATAGATGTATAATGACAAAGGTTGACAGCCATATAAGTGAAATATCAAATATTGATATTGGTGTGCCACAAGGAACGATATTAGGACCAATCTTATACTTAATATATGTAAATGATTTGCTAAATTTAAACCTAGATCAAATAAATGGCTCCATATTTTCATACGCAGATGACACTGTTGTGATTTTCAATGGTCATTCATGGGAAGTAGCATATAAATACGCTAATACTGGCATGAAAATTATAAAAAAATGGTTCGATTCTAACCTTCTGTCACTAAACGTGGATAAATCAACATTAGTTCCTTTCTCATTAACATCTACTGGTCAGATAGCGCGGAAAAAATGTACAAATTTAAATTTAATAATACATAATTGTAATTTTTATGTGAATTGTAAATGCTTACCACTGAAAGAAACAGCCGTTGTGAAATATTTGGGTATTTTTATTGATAAACACCTTAAATGGTCTCACCATGTTAACTACATCTGTAATAGACTACGCCGAACAATTCATAAATTTGTCATTTTACGCCACTGTATGCCCATTACTGTTTTACGTTCCGTTTATCTAGCACTTTTCCAGTCCATTATTCAATATGGCATTCTCGTCTGGGGAGGATTAGCGAAAACTACCCTTAAGCCCCTCTGCCTTTTACAAAAAAGAATAATAAAAATCTGTCTAAGAAAACACATTGATTACCCAACTAGCCTAATATTTTCGGAATTTAATGTTTTAAGTTTGGACCAAATTTACAAATTTTCTATATTAAAATATTTTCACAAACATCGTATAAAATACTCTTCCAGTGATCATATCTACAAAACTAGACGAAATACTAATTTACTCCTATTAGAACCCAAATGTCTCACATCGGCAGGATTAAAGCATAGCATTAATTTTGGACCGCGCTTCTATAACTCAATTATCAGAAAAAATCCTGATCTCTCAGCATACTCCACTGTTAAATTTAATAGATATGTAAAGAATTTTTTGTAATTTTTTAGCTTTTAAGTAATTTTTGTTTCACTCCTTTTATGTATTTATGTTTTTATGTTTAATGTTTTTGTTTTACTTTCTTTTTTAGTTAAGCACATTATACACTCTATTTCTTTGTCTCTCCTCTTTCTTCACTTTGATATTTTTGAAACGGCACCCGAGCACGAGCAGTCTTGCTCATTCGGGTGTATTACTAAATGTAATACCTCTTGTAATATCTCTTGTAATAAATAAATAATAATAATAATAATAATAATAATAATAATATTAATTCGCATAGTTTCTACCATGCCCTTTCCATCTGTGAACTCTGTTCGTTTGAAATCGTATTTTTCCCCGCTGTAAATGGCATGAAAACGCGGGTGTTGTTGCAAACCGATTTTGTTCACATTCGTGAATGGTGCAATCCGTATTTGTCCACAGCTATTTTTGTCACATTGGTTACCCTGAAAGTGAGTCATTTAAACTAAGGACTCTATCAGTGTTGAACGTAGGAAGGATTCTGTGCTGTGTTTCACAGTAGATGAAATCTTAATGTAAGGGAAAGGTCCCGAAGGAAACAGAAGCATCAAATGTCAGCATGGCAGTTGCATTTTAAAGAATGGTGAATAACAATTTGTAATATGATTTATCATCAGATTAATGTCGGAGAACCATTTTACAGTACAAACCTTGAATCGCATTTTTCCTCGGAAATAAAGCTGTGCATTGTAGCAAACGGTATAGGGCATAGGCAATATAGCATAATAGGCTATGTCAAATAAAACTAAAGGTTGGATTTTGAATGGAAAAAAAAGGAAAAGAAGGTTTTCGTTCTTCATTCTGTTTAATTTTGGATGTGCAAAGCCAAATGTTATGACTTTTAATTATTAAACATCTCCCATAGTTTAGGTGCAATTTATTTTTTGGCGCTCCTGTAAAATTTTGCGCTTTGGACATAGACCTAATACGGGTTTTTCAACGATATTCCTCGGTTCATAGATGCATAATATTTAAAAGGTATTATTATAATTTTACAGCAATATGCTGGAAAAATTAATTGAACTTAATTTAATTTATTCGTCGATTTATAATTTGTATTTTTCAATAAAAGTTTGGGTATAGGGCTGATTTACGAGTGGTTCCATTATTAATTCATTAATTAATTAACTAATTGTTGTTCTACTGATAAGTGTTAACTTGGATGTTTAATAAAAACTAAAGGATGTCACCAAAATTCCGTTTTTTCATTACTTCATCTTTTTTCATGAGGATTAAAATATTACAGTAGGCCTACATAATTTCTGGTTTGTTCATGCGTAGACCTGTATCCCTCTTTTAAATCACATAAATATATCTACATTTTTCTTTTTCTAATGTTTTCCTATCAGTGCTCTAATTATAGCAATAGGATAATAATAAAACTGTGACTTCAGACGTCCCGCAATGATTTGTTATTCTACGCAAAATATTCCTGAAATAACTTCGGGCTCATTTAGAACAGCTTTGAATCTCATTACGACCCTGAATTCATGTCACTCAGGAACTGTACCAGTAATAAATAATTTGATAACTCCATGATGACGATGTCAGTCTAGAGTTTGATAAATTGGCTGGAAGCTTGATGTTGAATGAAGAAAAAGGCTTTGCTTCTTTATTATATATTCCACACTCTTGAGTTAATTCACTAAAACCTTGAAAACTAAATCACTTCGGCTTCTGGTGTTCAACTTCTGTAAACAAGAAATCTACATAATTACAAAATTGGCCACTTCTCGTATCCATCAGTTGAAATTGCTCATGCATTGGTTTGTCGGTAATGGAAAAATAACCCAGTCTCGTATGCATATGTTTCCCTATCAATTCAGTGTTGTGTATATTATATCGGAAGAGAAATTGCTATCCATGAGTGGGCAGCCCCTTCTCTTTTTTCCAGTACAAGATCACTGATGCAAATTGAAATCTTTAGGACCATGAAAGACGAACTAAACGATTGGTAGTTCATTTTTATACTGTAAGACCATGAGATAAATAGTAATAATGATGATGATGATGATGATGATGTGATGATGATTACGATGGTGAATGTGGTTCGGAACTAGGATTTATATGTTGCAACAAATGACTTATAGATAAAAATATACAAATATACAAAAGTGTGAAACATTTTAATACCTATTGATATAGCCATAATTCTCTAGAAGGAATTATTTTTCCACTTCACGATGTCAACTTGTTCAACGACTGCCGCAATAAAACATAGCTTCAATTTTGGGAAAAATATAATATCTATTAAATTTTAAAACAGCTTGAATTAAAAATATACCTTGTAACACATGACATACCAAGTAAGAGTTGCAACATTAAAAAATCAATTGTAATCATCTTTAGTTTCCATCACATGGAAAATTCTCTTTTGATACGAATAAAAGAATAAATTTGATAACAATTAAAAACATTAAATTCATTTACGTGCTTTAAGTCTTAATTTCTCACTGTGGTCGCAAAATCGTCGTACTTGGTGGCTGAAAATTGTTTCTGACTCCATTCCTTATGTCAGTAGCTGTGCACTAAAAAATAAGTAATCTCCGTGCAGTAGTACCCTATTAGTCATATAAATCATATATCTCTTTTGGGCTTAAAATTATATTAAATATTTCCGGTAGTTCGATGCTCCAATATAGCTCCACGGTATGTGATTCATTAGAATAAATTTAAAAATAGACTATGATATAAGTGGTAAAAGAGATAGGCTACTTTATTTTGCGAGTAAGTTTGTTTGCGATACGAACCCATAAGGGCGAGTGTACAAATCCTGTGAGCCCGTAATAACACTATTCTTTCACATTCTATAAAATAAATGTACGTCCAGATTTGGAACTGGAATTAAATATATTTTCAGAATCATTAACTTATAGTCAAGAGTGAAAAAATAATCTACATATTTTCTTTCTAATCTAACGATATTTTATTCCTTGTTTCTCGGAATGTTCACTTTACAAGTTAGCAACGCTGCTGAAAATCCAATATTATGAACTCTAATAAAATTGTCATGTTTTAATTAAGAATAAACAGTAACTATTTAAATTTGGAATTCACCAAGACAATTTAATTAACATAACCTATTTCAAAATAAAGTGCATTTTTCATGACATTGGTTAGTTTTGAATAAACCAGCTTTATTAGTCCAATAATGCTTTTTTATAATAATATGCAGTTTAGTAGACATAGATATGCTACATAAGAACAATGTCCACTAACAAATAAGTAAAAAAATTCAAACCATGTTTTCCGATTAAATAAACTTCATTTGAATTCTAATTACGTATTTTGTAAATGTATTTATTTACCCTTAAGCATGAATTATTTCGAAATAGATTCAACCACGAATGAAATAAAGCTTAGTGCATACCCAAAAAGAAGTACCACAAACGGAGCTTTCAGATGAGAAATTGTGAACACAAAATACTTCTCCGTGCATACTTCACCAAAACATACATTAGGTTCTCCGAACTGTTGCCATTGTAAAAGGAAATTAAATTCAGATATATATCTTTCAACAAGTCCTGCTTCAGTAGAGCGTCTAATGATAACGTTAATTATATCGAGAAGCGGGTGTCCCCTTATAGTGTACATTGCAGTATACCATGCAATAATATCTTCCTTAAGGGAGCATAGAGGCATTCCTGTTGCAACGATGTAGTCTACCATTAAGTTAATAGTAATCATAGACCTTCCTCCTTCCTTTGCTATTTGCTTCAAACACTCGAACTGATGCAAACATCGTTCCTTCTGGGCCAAAGTTTGAGGTTTCGGATATGAGACTTCTCTAAATAAATCGTTGTAGGCAGGGTCTTCATAGTAAATTAATCCAGCCTCTTTTAAATCTTCCCATGTCTCAATTTGCTTTCCATAACCAGGTTCCACAAGAAATGAAACAAAGAATGTTTGGAAAACTGTGGTCAAAGCAAAGCAGTACCATACATATACCAAAAGGAATGATCTGAGGTGAAGTGCTCTTGGAATTTTGGACACAGACACGCCTAGAAGTATTGAAAAAACATCGCTTATGCATTGAGAAATAGTTTTAGGACGGCATTCCAAACCTGTTCTTTGTGAAATCCAACACACTAGAGAACTTAAAATTAATGCTGTGAATATTACCGTCCATGTTGTAGATGAAAATACGTGAGTAATATTAGCAAGTCTCTGGATGGGTTTCGCACATGGAACATACCATTTGACTGACGTGAGGAGTAAAGGAAGCGATGGTTCTCCAAATAGTTTAACGAAGTTTAATAGAGGAAACTGACCGACAGCAAAATCAGATTTTCTTGAAATCAGCGTAATCATTACCTGCATACCCTGTTCTTGTGTTGTACCATTTCCTGTTGGAAGAAATTCTACTGATATGTTCATTTTTTCAGCGGCGAGTAGTAGAAACATTATATCTGGTGTCCTGTAGTTCTTAATGGCTTTTCCTTTCATTTCGGAGAAGTTGCTTGTCATAATACGAAGAACGTCTAGTGCTGACACCTTTATCGTGCAGTTCTGGAAGGTGGATGGAATTTTCTTTGGAAATAAATACAGTTTATGTAGGAGCTTTCTTCCAATTGCAGTACACCGATCTGCTAGAAGAACCTTCTTTGGATTTCCGCAGTTTCCATCAAGATAGTTCATCGGATAGTAAAAGCTCCATACAACATTCGGTTTTTTAATATCATTAGAGATCATAATTGCAACATTGATAATTTTGCCGAAGTCCCATAGCACTTGAGAAATCATTAAAGAGAAATTATTTGATGTATTTATATTTTCTTTAAGAATAATAATAAGAAATCTCCCTCGTGGATTCCAAGATTTTAAGGATTCCAGATCTTCTAACAACTTCATCAAGATGTAAGTTAGATCACTCTCTTCATCATCTGGCCATAAAAATATGGCATAATTATGGTGCTTTACGGAATAATCATCAGGAAATTCTATGGTTGTGGCATCCATACGATGAATTTGAGCAGGTCCAAGTATTTCGTTGTGCATGAAGTTCAAGGTAGTATCCAGCAATTGTAGTAATGATGATGTTGAACTTGGCATGGTGACCAGAGTTATTTCATCTGGATAAAAATAGCTTTTTATTAGATCCTTCAAACAGAAAAAGGCTGTCATATCTTTGGAAATATATGTATTTGCGTCTGAAGTAACTATCTGAACCGAAAAAATTATTACTACTAGAGCAAACATAACGAATCCTTCCAGTCCTTCGAATAGGAAGTAAACAAAAGAATAAGATTCTATAAACGAAGAGAGATATTTTTCCAAACCTTCCTTCAACACAGAATGTTGCAAACTGCTATGAGAATGAAAGTCAGGGAATTGCGCCTACTTTCCTCTGCTTCCATGAGTAACTGTGTAGTGTAATTTTCTTTCTACCGGTAGTTACTGTGTTCTTGAATTATTGAAAATCCCGATACTATCATAACTGTTACATGACACGAAATGTATATCTTCACAGTCATGAAGTATTAAAGAGTAATATATTCTCTTCATCGAAATGGTTCATTGAGTATAATATTGCTTGAAAAAGCTTACATTATATCAGTTCTTTGTATCATAATAACTGTTACAGTTGAGAGATTTAAGAAATTCTTATAATATCCATAGGTCTCCTTAGCTACGTGGATAACGATGTACTTTGTACAACATTTCTATTACATGTACAGTCTTCAATTGGAAAATCATTCTTGAAAGAAAGATAGGAAGGTGACAAATCAAGTAAAATAAAGAAAGGAAATAAATAAATAAATATATATAAATTGATCAATCATTAAGTGAATGAAGAAAAGGGACAGTTAAAGAATAAATAAATAATTGGTTAATTAACGTAAAGTGGGAAAAAATTGTACGGTACATTGTATAGATTCACGTCGAAGTTTTGTAAAATATAGTTAAAATTATCCTGGATTCGTGGACACTCAGGAATTGCAGGAAATGAGAGAGTGGATGAACTGGCCAAAACAGCAGCAAATTCGAACCTCCTTCCCTCCTATTCTGCTTGTCCCATCTCTTACATAAAGAAGACAGTCAGAAGAAATATCTTAGGAGAATGGGATACTCTGTGGCAGAATAGCTCAAATGGTTCTACAACAAGAGATCTATTTTTTCCAACGGTAGGCGATAGGTTGAAATGCAAAAAACTCATGCCGAATTTTGTTCTGACGCAGCTTCTGACTGGACATGGAAAATTTATGCAATATCCTCACCGATTTCTGATCTCAAACACTGCCACCTGCAAGTGCGGTCAGCAGTTGAACATACTGCATATTGTATACATGTCCACGTTATGAATTGGGGAGGATTGAACTTCTTTTGTGTCTGAACAGAATAGACTTAGAGTATGTCAGTCCCATTGGACACGTCCTTGCTGAGAAAAACGGACACAAACTTTTTCAATTGTTTGTAAATAGAATATTTTCGAAGCTTTAACTCTCACACTTTTATTCAGTCATTGGGGTATTACATGCCTAACTTAATGTATTGCACAATTAATTTATGTTATTTTGCTTAGATAAGCTATTTATTCCAACAATATCTTATCTACATTTTATAATTTAAGGTTATGCTTATATAAAAACGAATTCACATAATTAACTTTAACTTAAGACTTACCATATCGGAAGACATAAGAAACTGTAGAACTATTGTAGACATCACGCCTGTACAGTATTGTAAATAGTGTATAATAGACATGAAACATAGTATGCCTTCAGATTCCAATATCAGGATAACTTACTGTAAAGTAACATTTGTGACATCTCCAACCCTAATGTCCCTTCGGGTGAAATAGGGTTTTGTGTAATGTGGATATTCAATAAATAAAAATAAATAAAATTATGACACAATTTTCTTAATGATAAATACATAATTTATTCGGCATATTCTTCAAACTCTCATTATTTCCAGCTGTTTTCCAAATGGGTTTACATTCAATAGGCCATGTAGCTGTTCAAGAGAAGAAAAACAGTCAATGCGAGACATTTTATACCACTCGTATTATGTGCTAGCAGAGGGAAAATATTACATTTAAATTTGGTGTATTTTGAAGCGATATTAATATTTTCATATTCCATAGTATTATTATATTAAATAATTAACTCCAAAAATATATAATATTTTTCCGCGCTTCCAAACGAATACTTATTTAGAAGCCCGGGAAAATGTTCTATAGGCCTATTACCAGCACCAGGAGAAACTGAAAGTACAATTTAAATCCAAAAATGTTTAGTACGTTTGAGGACATAATGATACAATATTCTGTATTTGTCATTACTCATTAGCTACATAAGAAGGAACAAAAAATTTTATACAACGTAGAATAGAACAAAATCGGCATATATAAGTAGATCATAGATCTATAAATAGCTGTCATTTGGGACCTTTAAATAGGCTTGTGTTTCAAAATACATTTATATTTGCAAAACGAACATTTAAAACTGACTTTAGCATTTGGTTAAAATTTCAGAATGGTTTTCTGCTACAAGAAAGCCCTATTACAAAGCATGCAAAATTTAAACTAATAGAACGCAACATTATAAAGACTGTAAAATGCAAAGGAAATAAAAATCATACACTGTACCAATTTGCGCTGGTTCAAGAAGTATTTTACTCCCAATATTATCATAAAAAATATCTCTGTCTCAATTTTTGACAACCCAGATACGTTTATCTGCTTAAAACACTTTATTTATACTTTTGTGAAGTTATAATATAATTTTTTTTTTTCACTCAAATGCAGCAAACGGAACTATGTAAATTGCAGTTGTGTGCTAGACTGAATGGGAAACAAGAACGTGTCAGGTTTGTTTAGTAAACGTGAACTAATTTAGCAGTTCACGAATATCCGTTTTGCGGAGGAAAGTAGCAAATAACTGTGATTATTCTGAGTGAGTATGGGCGAGTGATTTACGTAACAATAGAGTACTGACGTCATCTAACTTGATGATACAGACCACCACAGAAACAAAATATAAAAGTGAAGATAATTGAAAAATTGCTTTGGACGTGAAAAAACGCGAACAAAGAACAGCAGATTATTATCAAAATCCTAAGTGTTTTCCGCTGGATTAAGTAATTTAAAATAGAATTGCAGTCCAACAAAACAAAATGATTTTCGGTGAAGAAACAGAAATTGAAAGGAATTTAGGCCTATCGCCTGCGACGTTGAAAGGACATTTCACTTTACAATTCCTTCTTCACTGATAGATGCAAGAGTTTCACACTAGAACATTTGCGGATGACCTTCCTTAAATGCTGTAGAACAGCCGTGAATAAGATATGATTTCTACGAAACTAACTTTAGTTTATTTTCGTGTGATTTGTTTTAGCTTATTTTGGTGCTTATTGCTGAATCTTTCGTGCCTATGTGCTTCTTATTATACTGTCTCGTTTTGCTTATAAATCCTGGCTCTACTTATCATCCTTTAGAATATAATAATACCCGTGAATTTACTGCATATTAAAAAACCTTACATGATTCCTTTGAATAAAATTATTGTCCTTTTTTTCTTATTCTTAGTTCCCCTACACTCCTCCGTAAGTGAGGGAATGACCTCATCATTAAGGGCCTCGTAATAGTCTTATTCTCGATTCAGGTGGTCATAGCCACTAGAATTTATTGCAGAAGAAATACTTTCCACCTGACACTACCCGGTAGTCAGGGAGGTCATAATAATAATTAAAACTCTGTATTTGGAATGAAACTATTTTAGCGTAAACACGTTACTTCCTTCATAAGATTTAGTAACACTTACATACCGACGTTTTTATTTCTTAAAACAATTCTTGTGTTAATGCACTGCAAAATGACAAACCTCACTGTAGTTCTGCTTATCTGAAGAATTTTAAATGAATTCTTCCTGAAAACAACGCTTTAGGATTCCATGAAGATCCGGGAATCGTTTAATGCTCAGTATCTCTGTAGGAATGAAGAAGATACATTACCTAACAAACCATATGTACATACACCAGAGATTTCCTGGGATGTAGTTGTTGAACTGGGGGAAATACCTAATGTTTGCATTTTACCTTAATTAGTTGTTGTTGATATGACCTAGTCTAGATGAATATCTATCAGCAAGTAAACTGGATGATTGTATTGTCTAATTGTTTTAATCGTTCCGATGTATCGAAGCCGATTGTACAATAGCTTGTTGCCGACAACCTGTAATTATGGCGCTGCATGTAGATTCTTCCTAGTGAGTCATGGCCTCTAAGGAGGAATACACGTTGTTGGTAGTTAGCTTATGCGCTAGTAGCTAGTTTTTGTAATAATACTTTCCTCATCACCAGATACATGTTATAAAATGCAATTAATTATATCAGGATGTGCGTTGGAATATTAAAGGATATTTCCTTCTCCATTTAAGAACTCAGATGATTTGAAGTTTTCTTCCATTAAACGCTCCAACGTTACGTGTGTTCTGAAGACGAGTTTTCCTTTCTTTCTCCCTTTACTCACTTCTCTTTCAACATTCTTTCCTCTCTCTTTTTCTCTCTTCTCTCTCTCTTTTTCCACTCTCTCCCATCGCTCTCATCTTTCTACTATTTTGAAAAACACGAAAGCATCAGTTCTCGGAACTACCCATATAACATTTCCCTCCTGCTATTTAACTGTAGGGACTTCTGAACAATAGGTGGCCTTGATTAAAGGGCTAGAAGAAATGCTGTCAGGCTTCACTGTTTTCTGGAGATCTTTCAATCCAATGTCATATATCGTGTTGAATAGTTGCACCCGCTATGATAGTGTATGTTTTTTTTTTCCGACCCAGGTGTAAAATGACCGACTGCGCCACATCAGATCAATGTGTAGGGGAGAGTGTTGTGCCAAGACCATAGTGTACCTTGGACCAGTTCTAATATCTGAGAACTGTTGACATCTAGCGCGCTAACCATAGAACTATATGCTTCTCGTGGCCTCAGGCATTCTCCGTGCAATTTTCGACGTGTTTGCTTCAGATCTGCGTGTGCAAGACCAAAAAGTTGTTTTTTCTGGTGAAAACTAAAATTTTTCCTCGCCAGTTGCTTGACAATTGAAGTTTATCTTGTGCATAAAGTTGTTTTTGCGAATATCCACTGGATTCACTATTATTTGGTGAGTAAAATGACCATAAATTTTCTTATTTAGATACCGGAAGATCATATCGATAGCCATATTTGTGTGGAAACAGACAATCGTGTACCTTGAGCCACAACTGCGTGTTGTACCTTGAGCCGGCGGACCATGGTACAAGAGGTTACATTATATTTTATTTTTTATGTGTTCCAGTATTGTTGTCAGGACAACAATGACTCGTAGTAAGACCCGGGAGCCTGTTGACGCAAGAGTTTTGAAAAAGGCTCTTAAGAAAATTAATTCGAATGATCCAGAGAAGAAAATGTTTCTTCGATAACATAAAAAATGTTAACAACAGATTTGGCTCCATTCCTCTCGAAAACATGTGGAACTTGGACGGAACTGGCCCAAGCACTTTGTAGGGACAGTCAAACATAGTTGATCCTAAAGGTCTAAAACAAATTGGAAGTGCAACATCAACCGAAAGAGGGCAACTAGTCACTATGACTGGAGCTCTGAATGCTGTTGGAAACTAACTACCTCCTTTGTTCAGATTCCCTCGTGTTCATTTCAAGGACCGAATGTTGTGTAGTGGCCTTTTGGGTGTATGGGAGCTGCTAATTTATCTGGGTGGTCAAATGAAGCAACATTTTTTAAAGTTTCTTGACCATTTTCTTAACTGAAGAAAATAGGGTTCTTTTGATCTTGGACAATCAAGAGACACATCTGTCTATTGATGCTCTGGAAAAGGCATCAGCTGCTGGTGAAGTGATGGCAACATTCCCCCCATACACTTCGCATAGGTTTCAGCCTCTGGATATTTCTGTTTATGCACTTATGCAGTATGGTCCATGGTACATGAGGGTGTTGTACCTTGAGCCACTGTGCAGTATATTTTAATTGTTTTCTTATACTTATTTTTTACTGGAGTACATACTTAAAACAAACGACAATATGCTAAGAAAGCACAGAACATTGGTAAGAGACTAAAAAACTAAGAAAATGCTATTAGAATTCGAGTTAAAGGCAACACAATAAAAAATGGCCCAAGGTACAACACTCTCCAATACTCTTTAAATACACTGACTATGGCACTAGAGAATAATAAGGGACACTCACTAGGAGGGGACACACTGAAAAACCATTCTTTAAAGTCATTCCGGTCCTCTGGCGGTTGTGTGAGACAAAGCCGTTATGTTTTTGAAAGTACTATAGGCTACCTGTATTCTGGTAAACCATTTCTGATTAGTTTCTCCATTGGTTTCTAAGAATCGGAATCGTATTCATTTGGGTATTCAGAAGAGCACAGGAAGAGTATTCATTTGGGACTAATGCGACCTTAAAGGTTTTTGTTATAATTCAGTCAAAGAATAAGTTTTTTTTTAATTCCGCAGAGTTATATATTTCCGCTTCTGGTGCCCTTAAAGGAATAGAGGTTGAAACTATTAGAATAAACAATGGATCTCCCTTTAATCAAGAAATATACTTGGTCTTGGCTCGGGTTACATAAATAAGTTAGTAAACATAAATATGTGAAGGATAAGAGAAATGCGATCCTTAAGAACCCAGACTGCATTCAAGCTCACTCGTCTTGAACGCAGTACAGAATCACGAAAGAGGAATGAATGTCTAAACAACTTCATCTTCTGACCCTTGAAGATATTCCATTGCCTAAAGGTTGGGGACCCCCTGGAGTAGATTGTAGATGCTTCATGTCATTCAAAAAACAATGACAATGCTGAATAGAAGCATACGATACAATAGCACATACCTTAACCTTAATATTACAGTCTTATCTTTCATTTGAAACACCTGCACAGGTATGGAGACTTTTGATGAAGACAGCCATGGTACTGGACAGTTGATGATAGCACATGATTCAACAGATTGTTAACACCAAATAATAGCAAGTCGAAGTACACATACCAATGTTATATTTGATAGGAATCTTGTATCTGAAATAAAAATAGTAGGAAATTAATAGAAATAGATTGGCAGCGGTATTATAGAGGTAGTATGCACGCCTCTAGATCCAAAGGTCGCGGGATCAAACCAGGCCGCGGTCGATGGATTTTTCGGGAGTCCTCCGGGAGGGACTTTAAGCTGGGGGCCCATGTCATAGATTTACGGCACGTAAAAGAACTTGAAGCCCCTGGACAAAATTTCTCGGCCATTTCACGTTCAAGTAATACCGTACCTTGGTTTCCTGAGGGATCTGTTAGGCGATGGCTTACCACCTGTCCTTCTGTCCTCTCTTGGAAAATAAGTGTAACAAATTTCGCATCGGAATCAGTAACCTCCACTTGGAGGATCTATCGCCACGACAGTTTGGATATACAGGAAGATAGATGTTTTATTGCATGTAATTTTAACCCTTTCACAGCTGAAATTATGTGGCCATAAGCAATTATCAAGTAAAAGCATCAGTGGGTTTTAAGTTTCAAGTCAGTTAGGAAAATTTTAGTAGAACAACTTGTTTCCAAGAATGATAATCCTAGCATGAGAATAAAATTCTCACAATTGACATAAAGCATTACTTTACTTATCTTATGTCTCTGCTTTTATACAGATTTTATGTGACGCATTTATACGTCTGTAGCAGTTAAAAGTTAAAAGCAATTAATTAGACTACAGTGCTTTTGTTACTAACTTTGCTGATAAATCTACGTGGTTTATAGTTTCGGAAAGCCAGCATTGCCGAAGTGTGAGGATCCCGCGGCAAATCCTAAATGGTTTTAAATTTGCGTATATCTAACTACAGTAGATAATACTACTGTAAATACAGTAAATTATAATCTGTACATATAATGTTTATAAAAACTACGAAAACATGGATTCTTAATACAACAAATACCGGTAATAAGTTAGTAATTTTTTTTGCATTGTCATTACTGTTGCTGTTAAACAAAATAATATAATTACTGTCTAAGACTACCTATACAAAACACCGAAACGGTCTAAATGCAAAATCAGATATACGTAGTTACAGCTTTTCACCATAAGACAAGACATTAAAAAAATTGTAGACTTTAATTCTTCTCGTAAGGCAGACCCTGAGACTATGGTTTGCACATGTTCATTACTCATTAAAACTAACAAAAATAATATGAAAATTTAATCGTATCGATTTTGTAACAAGTATGTACGTAGTAATGCAATATTGGTTTTTGCGAGTTCCCTTAAATCTGAAATAATATAATAATGGCGGTACATAATGAAGTTGACAATAATAAATTGTAACAATAAGACTACTATCAATAACAACAAAGGAAATGATTATACTTATAACGTTACGATTCATTTCCAAGATTGACGCCGAGATTTATGGAACTTTTTTTTCTCTTAATAAGGTCTTGTTTGTATTTGCAACAAACTTAAAAAGTTAGTAAATGAAAACTACTAGTCCTTGAACATATGCCAAACATACTTGATTACTTCTGTAATAAGGAAAATTAAAGGGAAAGCATGCAGCAAAAATCTTGCTGACTCTTTCTGTTATCATACTGTTATGTTTTATTATTCATTTCTGAGTCATACTGAAAATCAACAATTTTAATCCTTTCATCACCGAATTTATTCATCTTCAAGTTACATTTGTTGATAATATTGCTTTTATCTTTGCATAATTTTGACCGCCTGCGTGGCCCCGTGGTTAGTGTCGTTGGTTATTGATCCGCAGTCCCGGGTTCTATCACCGGTCCCTTCTTGGATTTTTTTTAGGTGGGATGCACTCAGCCTCGTGACACAAACTGAGGTGCTACGTGATTGCGAAGTAGGGCTTCAGTCACGGAAACCATAATTAACGGCTTTAGGTGTCGGCATGCTGACCACACCTGCCTATGTTGACGCAGTGGTCGGATGGTAAGCATAGTCCCTCACAGCCACGTGGCACCACGGATTTTAAAGTTTCTTTGCATAATTCTACTTCAGCTTCATTAAGGAGGGCACAAAAATTTATTTTTAGACTTTTGGACCTAACATCTAACATTTTATACAACAACCTGTAAAATTCCAATTAACTTTCTATGTGCTTTAAATGTTTCCTCGTCGTATAGGCTATGGTTTGGTGTTGGTAGGCGTTTAATGTGGAAATTAATTACAGCAAAGTTAATTACGGGTTTCTACATTCTTGTTGAAGAACGTTACGAATAGAATTCGATATATATGAGACAAATTAAGTCATTGTTTTTTCTGAGTCCTGAGTCCTACATTTAAAAAAATGCGCAGATGAACTAGTCACGCTCTCAGACTTGGATCTGTAGTTATAACTCCGCATAAATAATTTGACATTTTATAAATACGCGTTTATTTCTTTTTCTCTTACAGTTTTATAGTTCCTAGAACAGGAGAAATTTCCAAAACAATACCCTAAAACAGTAAATGCTAGCCAAGATATGGCATGTTACATTTGTATTTCATAATGGGCTATTGTTTTAACCACTGTCCTGGAGATTATGGCATGTAGACTACATCGTGGGAAGCCGGACCATGACTGTTAGTTAATGATATAGCAGCGAATGTCGGAGAGTTCAATAAAATACATTATCTAGTCATTAATTCACTTTAATGCTATTATATTGGTACCTTCTATTCAGCTTCCAGAAGAAGTGTTTTGGAATTGAGTTAGAAGAAGGTCATAATTTATTTAACATAGCTTCTGCGTTCAATGGCCTGTATAATGGTCGCTTCTTTCCTCAGAAAACTACTTCTTATACCGGGTGCTAATGAAGGTAATATACATTTTAGGGATAATTCCTCTTTCATGTATGAAATGAGTGGCTTATAACTATCCCTCAGAGAATTGATTGAAAAATGTTTCAAACAAAGTTTTACTCCTTAATTCTGCATTTTAGTAGGCTATATTATGCGTGATATGAAATTATTGTAGAAATTGATAAAATCGGTACATTATACATATATAGATACATATATATATATACATATATATAATATTATTTTATTTTCTATTGTTGAAATGCTACTTCTTTTATCCTACCCTCAAAATAGATGGATCAAGGAAAACAGGGAGGATGCTGTGGATTATCTGACGAAGAGTGTGTCAAACAATGTTAAGCTAACTGTAACTTTTAAAATATAATTAAGTATAACACAGTATTGTCTATATTATGACTGATATTAGCAATATAAGGCTACTTACATTTATGGCTTCATGAATTTGTGTTATACAATATCTTGGTCAGTAAAATCGTAATTAAAACATTTGGTCAGAAGTTATTGTTGTAATAGTTAAAAAGAGACAATGTATTATTAAAAAACAACTTTAATAACTTATATAGTCACATGGATATAAATTGATAGACTATAAATATAACTCCTTCGGTACTTCAGTAGTCTTCATTTCGTGGCTTAAGTTAGTATGAAAACCTTTATAAAAGCTAATCACATCACTGTATATCTTATAGGCTATCTTATATTAATTATTAAGTGCCAGTATGGTACTTTACTAGATTGTGTGTGGGGACGAAAAATGTCTGTCCGTCCGTCCGTCTGTCCGTGTGTCTGTACGCGCCATAACTCAAATACGCTTTTTCGGATTTTCATGAAACTTGGAAAACACATTTATTATGTCCATGGGAAGAACCCTATTGATATTGAACCAAATCGGTTCACCGGTACCGGAGTAATGCCCAATTTAGTGCCTATTTTAATAGATTATGGCGACTTTCTAACAGAAAGTCGCCATAACTCAAATACGCTGTACTGGATTTCCATGAAACTTGGTATACGCATTTACGACGTCCATGAAAAGTATCCTATTGAACTTGGACCTAAAAGGTTGACCGGTACCGGAGTAAACCCCAATTTAGTGTCTATTTTAAAGGCGCAATAACTCAAATACACTTTATCGGATTTTTATGAAACTTCGTATATGCATTTATAATGTCCATTGAAAGACGTCTTTTGATATCCGACTAAATCGGTTGGCCAGTACCGGAATAATGCCCAATTTAGTGCCTTTTATATTAATATATAAGAAGTCGCGATAGCTCAAATACGCTTTACCGGTTTTTTATGAAACTTGGTATACCCATTTATAATGTCCATGGGAAGACGTCTATTTATATTGGATAAAATCGGTTGACCTGCTTCGGAGTAATGCTCAATTTAGTGCCTATTTTATGGTAATATACGTATTCGAAAGAATTTATGAAATGCAAATCAGTTATCATGACAACATAGTCAATTGTTTTACTGTGATCTTATAAGGCTTTGGCAATTAAAATACAGTTAGCTATGACAACACTATTGCTTTACATGCGCTTATTAAACGAGACCGTTAAACTGACCCAGGTGGCCGAGATGGTAACGTGTTGGTCTCACATTCTGGAGTTTCATTGTTCAAATCCCGAAACCGGCCAATTTGACTTTTTTTTGTATTCTACATATCATAATTGCAATCATAACTGATTAAACAAAAACATACTGGCACTTTGTTACATCAGTTTACCTGGTTTTATTTAAAATACAATTAAACAAATACACCTATATACAATTACCACATAATTTATAAATTACTGCTATTACAATTATTAGTTTGTACTGTTTGAAAACACAACAGTGATAGATGTTAAATTGATGTTTGGAACAAAATAAAATAAATAAATTTATACATAGTATATGAATATATATTTATATGAATATATATAATATAAATATATGAATATATATATATCAATCTAAATTTTATAATAGCCCACATCTTTACATTAAACAATCAGAAGAGATATCAATAGTGCACTCGTTTCGCTGAATCATTAATAATGACCAATTTTTGTCTAATGTCTATAGCTAATCTACGTCAATAGTATAGTTCTCTAGAACTTCCTTTTCAATGGACATTAGCATGAAATCTATATCAGCGTCAATCTTTACGCACATCTATCATTCCTCTGATTATTTTCAACTTCTATAATAATAATAATAATAATAATAGTAGTAATAATAATAATAATAATAATAGTAATAATAATAATAATAATAATAATAATAATGATAATAATAATAAAAACAAAAACAATAATAAAATCAAGCGGTAAACTGATTAACAAAGTGTCAGATGGAGTTAATAGACAATATTTAAGAAATTATTGAGTTTTAGACCATGGTTTTTCGAGAAGTTTTGATAAGCATATGTGAAGGAATATGGGGGATAACTAAAATCATTCTGGGTAGTTTTATTTGTCAAAGCCCAATGTTACAACTTCCGAAGCCCTATATGAAAACTCCAAATAATTTTGTTGTATTGAGAACTGAATTGCATTTCATGAATTCAGTGTAATGTTTTCAGAAATGAGGCCCCTAGTTGGGCGTTACTTTCATACCGGTGAACCGATTTGGTCCAAAATCAATAGACTTTGTCCCATAGACAATTGACCAATTGTGTGTACTAAATTTCATGAAATCTGATAAAGCTTATTCAAGTTATCGCGCGGACAGACGGACAGACAGACAGACGGTAAGACTCTTTCCCGTCCACCATATAGTCTCAGAAAGTATCATTTTGGCACGAAAATAATAATCATCACCGGTCAACCGGTGCCACTCATCGAAAATTACGGCGGCCGCTGGGCACCAAATGCCAGTATGGTCGGTCCGACTCTGCCTCAAATCGTGTATTTATGTTGAAAACGCGACATTGACTTTCGGGATAGAATACAATACTTCCTCTATCTATCGAACATATGATACGGTTAGAAGTCCAGGAAGTACAAAAAATTAAAAGCATATTATAAAGTATGGTAAATCTGGTTGCCCTAGCGAATAACCAAGGTATTGTAAGATAGAATACAAAAGAACACCTGGCATGTTTTGTTTCTCATCAAATCTGAACTTGAATTTCTGCCAGCTAAAGCTGAACCTTCAGACCGTCACATTATCGAGCACGAGGCTCTTGTAATCATTTCAGGAAGAATAAAAGTGCTTTGATCTTAATGCGTTTGCGCAACACTCGACTAACCGTAAAAACAAGATTGCATTGTGGTGTGTTCTTTACTGTAATAGCTCATACTAACAATCGCCACTTCGGAGGTCGCTATAAGTCATATAGATATATTGAAACGTCAGACTGCACTGCTGTATATTTGTCAAACCACTGCTCTGACAGTAATGTGTATGCAAAATGCGGAAAATATTTCAGTGCATATCAGACCTTTAACGAACTTATTACAAACTGCCTTATCTATAATCAGCAAGGTCCAGTGGCGTACCAAAAGGGGGGGGCGAACGGGGCGGCCGCACCGGGCGCCGTAAAGGGGGGCGCCAAAATTGAAAATAATCTATTTTTAGTTTAGGAAAAAAAAATTCAGGCAAAATATACGGTTTTATTGGTCAAACTTTCTTTATTACTTTGTTAAATACTGCAGTAATATTATTTAGAAATGAAATAAACGTTTCGTTTTAAACTATTTTTTGCACTCCTTAGCTAGTAAGTGTTACTTACGAAAGTTGTTTACATGGATTGTAACTTGACATTACCACACGCAATCTTGTTGCTAGGGGCGACGGGCGGAAAGTGACTTGTTGCTAGGGGCGACGGGCGGAAAGTTACTTTACCGCCCGCAAATGCTTATTTACGAGCAGAAATGACCAAGGCCTCCCCGCTTTATAAATATTCGGTTGCCATAAACAATAACAAATGCGAATCCCTTTCTGAAATAAGCACTATTCTTCAAGACTGTATATACATAATATTTTCAGGTAATATCACAATTAATATAATTCAATTGATATAAGTAACCGTCGTGCAAAAAATAGCATGCAACACACGGACCGTAAAGGCATTTACGGGTCTCGAAAACTTAAAAACCCTCGGCTGCGCCTCGGGTTTTCAATCTGTTTCCTCGACCCGTAAACGTGCCTTTCCGCCCTTGTGTCGCAATATACTATTTAGACAATACGAAATAGGTCGTGGGCGCCGAGCACACAGGAAAAGATTACGGTGTACGGGCGAACAGAGCGCCCGAGCCGGAATCAGAGCGGTGATGCGTGGTTGGTGGTGAAATGAAAAGATCGAATTGAGGAAACCCAAAAATATTTAGTTATATTTATCTTATTTGGGGTTAGGGGCATGCAATAACTTGATCATCGCTTTCAAACTGCTTTTAACGATTTCAGTGTCTGTGGCTTCTTGTGAACGATCTTTTAGTAAGCTGAAGCTTATTAAAAATTATTTAAGATCCAAAATGACGCAAGAAAGACTAAGTAATTTAGCAGTTTTATCAATTGTTAGCTTTTACTTACTCGCATATACGTAGTATAGAGAAAGTATTGTGATCGTGACAAAAAATCGAAATCGATATAACATCGGAAATGCAGGTTTCAATATGCCCAGAAACAGAAAAAAAGTGCTTTTGGAATAACGTCTGTCTGTCTGTCTGTCTGTGGACAAGCACAGCGGGCAAACGGTTCATTGTATTTACTTCATGTTTTCAATTAAGGACTTTTTAGGAATTTTATCGAACCGAAAGAATTTGAGTTTTATAACTGAAACTAGCTGAAAAGGCCCGGCGACGCCCGGGCTTTGTATTTTTTAATTTGAAATTAACTTATGGAGGACTTTATGCATGTAAAACTTGAAATGAAGAAAAAGATTTATCACACTCAAACGATTCCATCAGAAAACGCTAGATAGGCCTATAGCTTTTTATGGTTCATAGAGGATGTCGAATGCTGCATTCCGTTGCTTCTACACATCATGCCTGGGAGGGGTTGAAATAAGAAGAAACATAAATTACATAAGATTGTATTGACTTGACGGAAATTTTATTTCTCATTCTCATGTTACCATACAACCGTTTCGGGGTTGAAATAAAAGAGAAATGCAGTATCACTTTCATACTTTCCTCCCCTAAAACCCGGGACATAATATACTGCGAGCATAGGACTGAAAATGTTCCATCCCATGCTTAGGGCCTATGATAAACATCCCTATTTCTCAACTAATACAAAGCCTACAGATATGGATAACTTATCAGCGGAAAGGATTATTTACAGACTTCTGATATAGCATACTCACACAGTAAATATTTCTTATGTCGAGGGTAGAGAAAGTTGTGTAACTACATCACACTGCGCTTTATTTTCGTGGATTTCATTTTCAGTAATTATTTTCCCCAATATATTACATCGATGGAATCATAATTCGTTAAAGTCCAGCATTAGGCTATATAGTTGCCAAGGCCCTATGTAATCACAGTAAACAATTCCCTGTTGTCATGTGAACTGAACAGCATTTCATTTTTTTCAGTATAATATTCTCAGAAATTATATAATTTTCAAGGGAAGGAGTATTTTGTTTGAATTTTAATGTTGGCCGCGTTACTTCCCAGGCTTAACTGAGTATGTGTGCAAAATTTCGTGTAAATTGGTAAAGAAATGTAGATTTGTATAAGGAACAAATATACATACATACATACACATTTTCGATTTTATATATTAGATATTAAGGGGTCTTTTCATGTTTTCATGAACATTTTTTGACAAATTTTGATTTTTGAAAAATTCGCTCTAAGGATTTTAATTGAAATTCAAAATTGCAAACTCTCATCTATGACTAATAAAATGGATATATTCGTTTTTCTGCAAAAATGACTTAGGGGGTACTTTACTCCATTTTCAATTTTTCTAGATAATCTCCATTACAGTAGGCGATCCATGAAAACCAACCACAGTAAAGTTGTAGAGAAAATTAAAAGGAACATTTTTTGCTTTTCACATTTCTTTATACAATTAATAGGTATTAAGATAAAAACGAAATAAGTAAATACGATTTCAGAAAATACGTGTCAATTAAAATATGAACGTGTCAACATTTTATTGCCCATAGTAACAAGAAAATAGTAATCTAATTATTGTTGTGGAATCAGTCAATTTAGCTCAGTCGTAATGAACACACGAAAGCCAATTACAGCGAGGTGGTATAGGCTAATAGAGAAGAGGTCCTTGGTTCAAATTAAACCTCGTGGCCTCAAAAATTGACTTGTGTTTTTCATAGTTTCCTCATTCGCAAAGGCAAACGCCGGATTTTTAGGACTTGGTTTATTTTATGGGCAGGTAATAAATTTTGTCAAAGCATGATTTACTTAGAAAAACAAAATTTATTGACTGGTGTGTACAACCACTCAAACTATCTATCCTCTGGCATTGATTATTATTATTATTATTATTATTATTATTATTATTATTATTATTACAATTGTTATTATTATATTACTATTGTTATTATTATTATTATTATTTCACGCTAAAGATCGACCCTGATGCTTTTCCGTTCTAGATCCTTGTTAATTTTATGAAAATGTAACAACTAAAATTTAATTGTCTCTATAATTTACTTTTTCTGTGCTATCTTTTAACACTTATATGCGAGCAAGTTAGTGCAACATATTTTGCACCATTTATTTCTCTTTATAATGTGTTAAAGTAACATACTACTGAACTTATTAAAAATAAATAATTGTAAACATTAAACTGTGTTTAAATTAAACTCATTGAACCTTGAACCTTTTAGTGTTAGGGGGTGACTACTATCTAGTTAGCCCCGGGCGCCAAGTAGCCTTGCTACGCCACTGGCAAGATCTATTAATTTTTAAAAAATTAAGCGATAAATTACAATGCAATGAATAAATTAATATAACCAGTTTACAAGTGCATTGGTGAAATGTTGGATATTGCAACCAATTGAACATGACCCAAGATTGAATCGCCAATAAGAAATTGCCTTTTGACATTGTATGATAATTATAAGTTATATTCTGTGACGGGTTAGCCAGACACATTTATATTAACTTAAGATTGTAGAAAAATAAAAAATAAGTAACTTACACTTGTATGTGCACTTGATCTTAATTATTTAAATAAGAAAGAAATTCCAGTTAGGTACTGCACAACTAAACGATGCCGGTTCCCGTACTTTTTTTCCGAACCCAAGTTCTCGAATATTCCTTTTTCCCGAACAATAAAGTATCTTTCTGAAATTCAAAACTCACAAATCTTCATTCACGACAGGCATTTTCTCGATTTCTTTCATTAAAATTTTTCTTAAAGGTATTGTAAAATAATACTTAATTTTTTTTATAAAATCAGGTAAACTGATATATCAAAGTGCTAGATGGAATTAATTGGCCATTTTTAAGAAACTACAGAGTTTTAGACCACGGTTGCTTGAGAAAGTTTGTTAACCATATATACAGAAATAAGTGGGATAACTTGAATATTAACAATAAATTTACAACAATTTCCTCACAAAAAAAAAATATTCCTCTATTTTTGAAAAAAATTCTGAAGGCGTGTAAATACGCAGTCAAAACCTTTCAAAGTCTTCTTTCTTCGATTTTTTATTTGGAGGTTAAAAAAATTGAAAATATGGTAATGCTTATTCGAGTTATCGTGCATACAAACACAGGGACAAACAGACGGACAGACATTTTTCCCATCCACCATGTAATCTTTGAAAGTGCCACTGTGGCATTTAATGAATTTATTGAATTCATTTATAATAGCTAAATTTTAATGAATTTGCTTGTCTGAAGATTGTTGTCTTCTAGCAATATGTGCTGATTGTCAATTCATGTCTTCTCAACATTTACGTCTGCCTGGGTGGCGCAGTTAGTATCGCGCTGACGTTTTGTGCCCAAGGTTGCGGGTTCGATCCCGGCCCAGATCGATGGCGTTTATGTGTGCATAAATGTGTCAGGCCCATGTAAGTAAATTTACTGGGATGTAAAAAAAACTCCTGCGGAACAAAATTCCGGCACACCGTCGACGGTCACAGGCCTAAGTTGCAGTACATCCCCGTTAAATAACCATATACCAACCAACCAATCTAAATTTACGGAATTTTTCATATTATGTTCGGGAAACTGGATAGTAAATGAAATTCGAGACAGTGGTTTAGGAAAAGTCGATCCGAGAAACGGTAACCTCGGGAAAACGTCTATTCGGGAATGCGGATTCGGAAGAACTCAAAGAACCTTGAGTATTTTGTGTTATTTGTAGAATTCACGCTCAGGTGTCCTGGAAGCAAGCCGTCGGCCGGTAAAAGCAGTCCAGTGGCACATTTCAAAAATAATATAAAAAATGAGGTGCTGAAAAGTTTTGCTTTGACCCTTCTTATTTCCCTTGAATTTTTTCGCGAGTGTAAAACGTCAATATATCGCCCTAGAAGTGTCTGAAACGAAGGATTTTAGTCATCACTGATAACAACCACAATTCGTGAATACTTCATTCAAGACGACTAAACATCTCTAATAATAAATTATTTCTCGTTGTAGCAGAATTATGTGAGTTCCTAGTAACTGCGAGCTTTAACAGATTTCACATTTTGGCTGTAACAAATAGGCCTACATGTTTGATGTGCATAAAATAAAAAGATATCGAGGACTTAGGAAACAACTCCTTCCATTCCATATATCGTACCTATGACATAAGACGCGTACCCCTAAAATTAATTACTCCTCGTTTCTTTGCGTGCTTTCTTAGATCGTTATCTGATGTTCACGATTATGAAATCCCTGAATAGCGACTCGCCCATATTAATCGCTGCGCATTTCATTAATGCAATCGTTACAAGAGCCCTTCCCCATGTGGAAAATTCCTTAGATGAAGCCCGTGTTTATATAAGTTCGCTCAATTTGTACCCGCTCTGGATATCATCATTTTCTATTCGAATAACAAGATGTCCGTTAGGCCTATTTGTAAGCGTACTAATAATACAGAAATAGATCGTGGCTGTACATTAATACGCGTAAGACGGAACTTGTGTTCAACAGTAATATGTGGAAGACAAATAGATCACAGAGCTGGATGGCACATGCTCTAGCGTCTGTGGCCCTCATTCGACAGGACCCTGGTTGAAACTCGTGGCCGGCTAATTTGACTTGACGTTTTCGATGATTATCCCAGTCGTGAAGTAAAATTCCGAATTGAATTGTTTATTTACCTTCATTCATCGCTGCTATTTCACCCAATACCATAATCATTAAAATTAAATACCAGTGAACATGAACACGCCATTACACAAAATCGATAGCAACAAATAACATCAGTAGTTACACTGCACATCGGTTGATCCAAAGATCCTAACACGCTATATGATCTCTGCAGTTAATCGCATGTACAAATAAAGATGAAAAAAAAAAAAAATGAATAAATAAAAATAAATAAAAAAAGTCAAATAAATAAATCCTCTTCTCACGATTTCGTGAAAAATTAAGCTTAGAGGAAATATACTAAACACACGTCATTTTTCTTAGTAAATACAGTATGTACCAGGTATGTACATTTCTTCATTGTACCCCATTTAATACTTATATTTGAATAACAATTAAATTGAAATTTGTAAAGAGAAAAGACAAAAGAAAGCGAGAGAGAGAGAGAGCGAGATAAATATGTTATGCAAGGCAATTGTACGTAATATTTCTAAAGAAATAATAGGTATATTAAGCGAGGTATTTAGTTTTAAAACGTTCTATTACTTTGAACTTTTGTCTCAGCACTCGGGAAAATCTTACTTTGGTTTGCTAATTGGATGATTTTCTTCAGTCTCAATCTAGTGATAATCAGGCTTTAAAACTTAGTGCCCGATCGAATATGTTAACAGCAACCGAACTGTACAGACTTTGCTCGGCGTATGCCCTAGCTACCATATGCTAGTTCACGTGATAGTAAACAAACCTTGAATACAGATATAGGAAGACCACAAAATAACTTCTCATTATCTAAACTCACATTACAAGCACGCAAAACGATACTTTCTCCTGTTTGTCCCTCCCAAATGTTTCAATATATGTTTGCGTTTTAGAACACTTTACTTTGGGCATACCGAACACGTATTATAAATTTAAACATGCACAATGACAAGGTACACTGTTGACCAATTTGAGAGGCACCGTACTACAAGCGCATTCCCTTCTCGGTACTACTATCAATGACTGTCTTATCAGCCTACGCAATCACCCTCCACCCCCTATACTCAGGTCGTTGGTAACAGGAATCAACTCCCTTTGTAGGTTCGGGCACTAAGTTTTAAAGCCTGGTGATAATTAAATGGTTGTGAATCTGTTTTGATTGTAGGATTAAACACTTTTTGGTATATGGATTTTAATAAAAACACAATTCCACTGAAATTCAGATGAGAAATATACGGTATATCAAGCATATAAAATGTCTGTTCATAAAGCTAAGGTAGGGCTATATACTATAGTAGTATGATGCCATTTTCACGCGGATTGAGGGGAAATGGGGTGGGGCTGATGACGACATGGGGTGGGGGTAATGACGTCATGGAGGGGAAGTGATGACGTCATCCAAGATGGCGGAACTTCGGGTTCCGGAACAAGATGGCGGAACATCCTGCTCCGGAAAAAGATGGCGGCAAGGCTAATAATGGCGGAAGCCTCAAAATGACGGAAGACTGAAAATGGCGGTAGGCTCAAATTTGAGGAAGACTCTAAATGGTGGAAGACTGAAAATAGTGGATGGGGGCGGGAGATATAAAATTTGTATTTTTCAAAGAGGGAAAATGGAGGGATGATGGCGTCATAGGGGTGGGGGTAATGACGTCATGCAGGGAAGTGATGACGTCATGCACGATGGCGGAACTTCCAGTTACGAATAAGATGGCGGAACTTCCTGTTCCGGAACAAGATGGCGGCAAGCCTCAAAATGGCGGAAGCCTCAATCATATTTGAAGACAAATAGGCCTTCTGTGTCGACTTGACATAGAAATCATATTTGAAAACAGTATTTTAATTAATACTAAAACATAATAGGCTGTTATACATGATAAATAGGCATATGTAATAGTTTTTACCAAAAATAGGCCTTTCATTTCCGGAACAGGCACTGGCACCATGTTCGAGTCCTAATACGAATTTGAACTATACATTTTAAAATCCCCAAACCACCCGCCATTTTAAGTCTAGCTATTTCCCTCCTAATAGTTACGCCCTTTGATCTGGGACGTCCTGCGACGTCACGGGAGTCGATTCTCGCAAATGGGACCTAAAGAACACGCTTCTTATGTTAACGCCAGCGCTCCTCATATTAGGTACGTCCTAAAGTTCGACATTTTGGGGGGATATAGTTTATGCCCTTTTATCCCCGACTTCATGGTATTCCCATCGAGGTTATAGGGAGCTACGGGAACGCAGGAAGGGTAATTAGGTCCATTGGGCCAATCCCCTTAGGGAATACGGGATTGTAGTTACGCCTTTAAATCCTGTGATGTATTATGACGTTGTTTAAAAAATAGAAAATGACGCCATCTTGTGTCTTCTTGTTAAGAATACAAACTTCACATCTCCCACCCCATCCACTATTTTCAGTCTTGATTTAGAGTCTTCCACCATTTTGAGTTTTCCTCCATTTTGAGTCTTTGGCCATTTTCAGTCTTCCGCCATTTTGAGGCTAACGCCATTTTCAATCTTCCGCCATTTTGAGGCTTCCGCTATTTTGAGGCTTGCCGCCATCTTGTTTCGGAACCGGAAGTTCCGCCCTCTTGGATGACTTCCCTCCATGACGTCATTACCCCCACCCCTATGACGTCAGCACCCCACCCCATTCCCCTCAATCCCCGTGAAAATGGTACTCACGCACTTTGTGTTTACGCTAAAAATGACATTGTGAGCATACGTCGCGCAGAGAAACTTACGATGTGCGCACAGGGCCGTGGCAAGGTCCTTCTGCGCACTTGGCGGGTTTGACAAATCTACGCCCCCAATACTGGGGGGTATGAAAAATTTTTGAAATTTCTGTAAAATTGTTTATTATTTTATTATAAAAAACACTGTTATTATCAACGAAAACCTAAACCTCAATTTGAAAATGAACTAGTGAGGGACTTTCAAGGTATTAAAACCTTATTTTCAGACGATTGAACTACTTAAAAAAGAATTATATAATATCAAAAGTAAATAATTACATAATAGGCCTGAGGCCTACTAAAATGTTTAACACATTAATATAGGTAAAATTATTTTTTTCCAATAGTTGAACCACTTTCATCTCAATAATAACGTACATTTTAATGTTGATTGTTATATAATTCCATACTGTTCATGATTTATGTTATACTCTGTCAATAAAAAACGTGTTAATTAAAGAACGTTGCATGACTGCTTTTTGTTTGTAGACAATCGGCATGATACTACAGATAGTTCACGTGCAGTAATTTTTAATAACCTGAAAGATTTCTTCCATTAACGTGGAATATTTATTGCTTGATAAATTGCACCAGTCTAAACAAGGTGGAATTTTTCATCGTTAAATTTGCGCCCTCTCTGTACCTGCGCCCTTGGCGGGGCCCATCTCGCCACCGCCTAGCTACGGCCCTGTGTGCGCATGAGTACATAAATTGATTTTGGGAACAAACCTATTTTTTGGCTATCCTCTTGAAAGAATTAAACAATATTTGCGGAAAAATAATACTCATTCTTCGAATTTACTTTAGTATGTGTGCTCATATAAAGAAGGCTGTGGTCAGATACTATTCAAGAAGGAGAAGTTTCTTATTCATCTATAAGTCTATAAGTCCCCAACTACATCTGGAAGCGCATGCGTATAGGGTGACAATGACGCGTATAGGGTGACAATGACCCGTACAGGAACTGACAACAATCTTTGAGTTGGAACAAATCTTAGGTTTGCGGAAAACATTCCCTGCATACTGTAAACAATATAACAAATGGTAGTCTCTAAGCCATAAAAAAAGGCGGTAACTGTAGAAACCTATAAATGTACTGTCAACTAATTTATCTCATATGAGTGCAGTTCATTTAAATTCAAAGATATGTTTCAAACAATTCTTGTTGCACAAACACACACAGACTCAGACGCCCTCGTCTTATAAGCACACTATATACTCGTATGAGATGGTAAAATGATATTACACTTCCCTAAATAGAATATTTAAACAGAAGACGATCTTGCATCATCATGAATTCAAGAGACTATACGAGAAGTTGAAATTTCCATAATTTATGAGTTATATGTTTCTTCACAGAGGAGTTAGTGTATGCTGTGTTCTGATAACATTTTTATAAAAGATTAAAAAGCAAAGGAATTGAAAAGTCTCGTCTTTACATTTGTATGGAGGTAGTTGTAAAAATAAAGTGGAAAGAGAAACATTTGTGTGACGCTTTTCGAGAAGAAAAGGGGGTGGAAGCTCATTTGTCAAACTTCAAGTCGACACAAAATATATTTAAAATAAAAACATCACGTCGGGCTTCATACGCAGGGCTGCTTGGATGATGGATAGAGGTAAGAATAAAAACCTGCTTCTTCGTATCAAAATAGTCCTGACACAGTTTTTTGTCCCTTCTTTTCTCTTCTCTTCTCCTATGAGTGGAGTGAGCTAATACGCACTTCCCTATAATAAGTTACAGGGTGAAGGATCCTGTCATTGAACCAGGAAACTCTGGAGTAGAAGTACTCAACAAAAAACGTTGTGTGTTTTTCTAAAATATCTATAGCCTACTTGATTTACGGAAATATAATTTTAATTATGTTATGTTTTGGACTGGAAGTGTTAAAATGTACACCGATGAGCTGATCAATAAAATATATCAATGTACAATTAAGTCCATCGGTTTAACAACCTTTATTTTATGCCTTTCGACACGCTTATGTAATCTTGTGTAATATCTTGCTGTGCTGGCGTAGGTACATTCACTATTAAAACTTAAAATGGCATTGTCTTATAATCTTGTCATGCTGATAAAATAATTAAAATCTTCAAAAAGTTTCATTAGAAACTAATTAAACTAAAAATTAAACTTAATATATCTACACCAGCACAGCAAGATGCCATGAAGATGATTTAAAGGTGTCGCAAGGCCTATAGGCAGCATAAAATAAAGGTTGTTGAGCTGATGGATTTAATTATACATTTATTTTTTGACTGGAAGTTAACGAATTATTTAATGTTATATTTATAGATCATAATTGCATTAATGACCAACGATAATACATATATATAAGAAATTTTAGAGTTCTTTGTCAACCGACCTTGTACAATGTATATGTCAAAAGATCAATTCATGAGTCATATTCGACATATTGCACACACTATATTGAATATTTACTTATGCTATTAATAATGTTTATTGACATAATATCAGTAGAATGCCTATGCTATAGGCAGTCATTTGTTACTGTAGAACCATCAACTTTCCGGCTGTCATGAGATAAAGAAAATCTCTTAAAATAGTAAAGTTATATACATGTAAATAATTAATGAGATACGAGTATTGGCAAATTCTCGACCTTCCTCGAGTTTTCCATTCCGACTGATATGAATTATGCATTATTTATGTAACATGTAATCTACACACTTCTACTGAGTCGGTCAAAACAGACCAAGGACGCCTGAATCACGCAAAGCTTGTGGTCAACATTCCTGCAGGCTTTCTAATTAATTATTTTGAATCTCTTTGAATTTAAAGAAAAAGTACAATATAATAGAATTCATATTGTCCCTATAGTTCTTCGTATAATTCCCGTAAAAATATACAATGAAATGTGAATTGCCACGAATTTTGACTGGATTAGTTTGAGGTACGTGAGTTAACACAAAAATTAGTTGACACAGAGACTATGAGAGTTTGCTATAGAGACATGAGTTGCCACAAAGACAAGAGAGTTGCTACAAAGGTATAAGATAAAAAAAAAGCTTCCTCCAATTTTGTACAGGCTTGGTTGGTGTGGTTAAAAATGTTGACTCAATACTAACAAAATAAGTTAATTATGAAAATTAGGGATCCGAAGAAATTTTTTCAGCACGATTGAAAATTAAATCTTACCACCACTATCAGCCTTTAAATTCTGTTCCTATAAGAAGCCATTTAAATAAATTCAAATGCGTTATTTTTGCTTGTGTACATCCAAACACGCATATATCAATTATTGTTTTAAGAAATAAGTTTTGTCTTTGGATATAATTTCTTTAATAGTAGGCCTATATCGAATTCTTACATAGGGCGATGTATTTGTCTGCAGTATTTTTAGGGTTTATTATGATGATGGCCATCGTCATCATTATCATCATCATTGCTAACATGGAACTTATTACAGGGAAAAATTGCACTGTAACTTGTTGTTCGTCTTTCAATAAAGCAAACATCGCCTACTTATTGCTTTGCGGATGATTTTTAAAAATTACATCGCAATAAATACAACTCAGATATTCCTGTGATTTGACTTGGAATTCCTGTAACCCCTATGGTGGGGCATAGGGCCTCCAAGTGGAGGTTTCAATACCTGTGCTAATTTTGATACTTTTCTTTTCCGAGAGGACAGAGGGACCGGGTGGTAAGCCCATCGCCTCACACACCCCCCTCCGGAAAGTAAGGCTTCTTGGACATGAAAAGGCGGAGAGATTTTGTTCAGAGGCTCTAATTTAGTCTTGGAGTTCTTTTAATTGCCGTAAAGCTAAGACACGGACCCTCCAGCTTAAAGTCCCTCCCGGAGGACTCAGTTCCTAAGATTTTGATGTCAAATCTATCGACTGCGGCCGGGTTTGATCCCGCGACCTTTGGTTCCAGATGCGGGCAAAGAGTATCGGAGACAACATATGACACAACATCATAGGCGTAGCGAGGGGGGGGGGGTTTGGGGGTTTGAACCCCCCCCCCCCCCATTGAATAAAAAATGGAAAATTGTATAATTTTTTTAAGTCTGCCCATAAATTGCTTAATACAAGTATAAAGCGTGGGAAGCTTAAAACTCGTTATTTTGCGTCTTAATTTTTAAAATTTTCCGGGGAAGGACCCCCGGAAGCTTAAAACTTGTTATTTTGCATCTTAATTTTTAAAATTTTCCGTGGGAGAACCCCCGGAAGCTTAAAACTCGTTATTTTGCATCTTAATTTTTACAATTTTTCGGGGGAGGGCCCCCGGACCCCCCTCTCCTTCCATACTCGCCAGACCCCGCGGTTGTTATAACCCCCCCCCATATGGTCGGCCTGGCTACGCCTATGCACAACATTGTCGATACTTCACAGCGTTCGGTATTGTATACTTAATAGGGATAATAGAACCGGTTTTCAGAAATGTGGAAGGGTTATGTAATTTATATAATGAAAATATATTACTGAATATTAGTTAATATATTATATTAAGGTCATAAAATTCATATATATATATATATATATATATATATATATATATATATATATATATGTGTGTGATTGAAATAACAGTTTACTGAAGTTACTTTCTCATTTATTGTGATTATTAAGGCATTTCCTGTAGTTTGGATACTGAGAGAATAAACGTTCCTATAAATATGCCTACAAGGAAATAGGAGAGCTATCACAGTGGTCGGGTGGGAATTTAGATCTCGGGAACTTGATTGTCCCACCGCTGTGACTCAGGGGATGCGTTCAATCCTCTCACGCAGCGGGCACGGGTTTAATTCCTGGTCGGGACAAGTTACCTAGGTGGGGTTTTTTCTGGGGTTTTTCCTCACCTTTGAGACAAATGTCGGGTAACTTTAGGCCCTTGTGGTCCCCAGATATCATCTGGCCGTCATTATCATCTTCATCCCATCTTCGCCTTGTTCGGAGTGAGTGTGTGTGTGTGAATGGTGTGCATCGTCCTATGTGTTCGTGTTGTCTCGGAGGTGGCCGGCATTGGGCTGATCACTCATCCGGGGAGGCCCTCCATGTCCTTGTCTGGTCAAAAAGTATGTATGTGATCCAAAGATAATCCCTCTCCCGACAGGTCGCGACCCTGTAAGACCCGGGCGGCTTGAGTCGCTTAAATCCTAAAAGGGAGAGGTGAAACTACGATAAAGAAAGATAAGAAAGAAAGAACTTGATTGTTGCTGTTCGTGAAACCTGTGTCAGTAGTCTGGTGGATAATGAAGGCAGCGAGCGCTCCCGTTTGCTGCGTCGTCACTGCTCGATGATGCAACGTGAGATGAGATGGGACGCTGTTGATTTATCTAAGCACCTCACCGGCCAGGTGTTGTGCTTACTGGAGCATTGAGTAGCAAGCAGGCTGACATCGAACCTCGCCTAACAGTACAACCCGGTCCAACCTGTACGCTGTCAATAATTTTGTGCATATTTGCACATCTTGCTTTTCATTTGCAATGTGAGTTCCAAGCATGGAAGTCGAACCCAAAGTCAGTTCTGATAAGCGTGTTACTACGAAAACTAGTTGAAGTTTGCACTTTTTTTGGTTTTGTGCTTCACCTTACTTCCATGATAATTTATTATTGAAAAGGCCAAACAATCAGTTAGCCTAAATAAGCATAGATATTTTAAATGGACACTAAAAATTGGCACTATAAATCTTTTCTATAAAATTGCCTGAGGTGAGTACAGTATACACATATATACATCTGCTGAAGAGAATATCAGCTACCTCGTCAGAGCAAACAAAATCTGGGTGTATAGTCCAGTTATTCTTTGCATACCTAGGCGGCTTCCTTTTCTTGGGAGGAAAAGTTTGCCAACAGCTCAACCCATGCTCTTTATTTTTACCGCACCAATAAGCTAGTTACCTCAGCCTTTAAAAATCTAAGAATGTCCTGTGATGGCTGTAACAGCTACTCGTCTACTCCGCGTGGAGAGAAACGCGGGGATGTAAGTTCAAGATGCAGTAAACAGTAACACGTGTTAGTTGATTAAAGCGAGGGAAGAACTGAAATCAGTGATAACAATGAGGGAATGTTGCAACGTTGCTTTTGTGTTGGAAAGCGGAAGCCAAGCTCGACTTGGTCAGATCAATTAACATAAAGAAACGCCGACTTAATGGTTTATTCATCTGAAGCCGCGTGGGTATGCAATGAAAAACTCTACTATACCATGGCTATTAAAAAATAAAAATGTTGTAGGGAAGAACACTCAAAAAGGTAAATTTTTTGAGTGAAAATCTATCCTATCGGTAAGCGAATGTTTTTAGTTTTCTTTTCATCCATTTCCCGTTCTTGTTATGGCTTAAACTCAAACTACTTGCACCAAATACCAATAACCTAACCTACTACCTTGTGTATATTTCCTTCTCTGCAGCACATATATGCGTTATTATAATCAAAGCCTCTAAGTTTTAATTAATTGCTGATATGGAAGATAAATCATAGGCCTATTTGTTAGTTGAATATTAACATTTCAATCTTACCTGTTTCTTATTTTCCATTTTATTTCTTAATGTTAGCTTTTGAAATAATTCATAGCAGCTAAATATGATGCGACTAAAGTCTATCTCAGCAAACCTGATAGGAAGAATAAACAATTTCTCCTCTCCTCGTTCCACTGGCTACAGTGAGAGGGGAGGCTAGTACGGTCCATTCCAAAAACATTGATTCGACTACTACGAAATTCAATGCTTCCGATTAAATGCTATGCATTGCATACACGATAAATATTATTTACGTAACAAATAAATAAATAAATATATATATATATATATATATATATACACAGATTTTCTTATACACACTCACAGACACTATAACTACTAATTTACCTATACACTGGGCGAAATATGGAATTTGAAACGACACGTGCAGAAAACCACTTCGAGACCGTCGGCGACAATGTTTTCTTGGAGACTGTAGTTGCAACAGATCTGAAACAGGTATGCCATTCCTGATTTGTCTCTTACCCACGCTTATTAACACCAAGAAAATAATGTTACTTAAAATTAAGGCTATTGTTGTACATATTGTACTTATGAGATTACTGTAATCACGTTTAGATGGTTATCGCATCGCATCTCAATTAAAACTACGTTGTTTATACTCCAGTAGTAAAACATTCTAACGTAAATATCAGAGCTGTGAGTAGGGGGTTGAAAGCGGCAAAAAGAACGGCAATTCGTCACATTGGAACTCCAGTCCGGTTCCGTGGTGGGGACTGAGAATATTATGATTTCCTATCAGGTTCCCTGAGATACAGTATAGTTGCGTACGCGTAAAGTAATCAATGTATCCATCGTCACCAAGATAAAACAGTAAATGACTTTTTAAGATTGGAACTCTTGGAACTTGACCACCATCTCCAACAGCGCTTCACTCGACTTCGTCTCGTTTTTTCTCACATTTCGTTTATTCTGTTAAAACACACTTACCATCCTTATATCGCGACATACTAATACCTATCTGGATCAATACCGGTAGCACATCTCTTTCAATATGTTACGATTCTGGCTGGTACAGTCGATTGCACGGAAACTTTCCGATACTTTTGGTATCTTCTAGTGTTTTTCTTCATTTAAAGTAGGCATTTAATCTCCGTATCATCGGGTGTTCCCTGGATGAACCAATCGCTTGTTGGTTCGAATTCAAGTCCGACTCGAGTTTGAAGTCTAAAATCTCAAGAGTGGCTCATCCGATTACGTTAAAATAAAGTTTAAACTGAAGCTATTTTAAAGCCATTTTATCTGATAACAATATAAAAATGTTCGGTTAAGCCAAAAAATGTTAGGGTTTTCTTAAAGGTTCGGACTAAAAGTAAAGTTCAGACTTTTATTGTATAAATACTGCTAGTGCAATCGTTTTCAAATTTTAATAGGGCACGCATAGGTTTATTGTAAACATAATCCTTGAGTTTCATAATTTTATTTTGTTTATTTTTTATGTTGTTGTCAATTTTCCGAACCTTTGCTAAAACCATTGTTTAAAGTCTGAAAGTATCTTTCAAATCACCAATGTGATCGTCATTATTCAATTAATACTAATAAAATATAGTTTTAAACGTTCCAAAACAGCTGTTTTTAAAATTGATTTTTATTTATCAACAAGTTTTAATCCCGCGGGAGTGGTTCGGGTGGCAGAGGATGCGACGTTGCCTAGTTAGAATGGATCTTCGCGCACGATACTTATACGTTCTTGTACAGTATCAAGATGCAATAAAAACACACCAACAAGAAAATATACAGGATCTTTCTGAGAGTGTCACAGCAATGGAGTACCCCCAGGCAATGGAGTTCGGGAGGTACTCCAGGCAAAATTGGAAAAATATGCCTTTTAAAACAGAATTATATATCTTTTCTTTGGTAATAAAACTGAAAAAAAAAATGTTTAAAGTGTTGGGCAGATTATTTACTTTGATTACGGATTAGTTATTACGGATAATAACTAATGAGAAATCATGTTTTGTAATTATTTTGGTAATGAAAACTACTTTGCAATTCATTTTAGAATTCAAACTATGAAAACATTCTCGATACATGATTTTAGTTTCTCACTTCGTAAGTATATACAAGTAAGTGATAGAAGCGTATATAATGAATCTGTCCGTAAATAGTTTAAAACTCTGAGAATATAAAATCAGGTAGGCATAAACTGAAATAACTAACTGCCAGAATGCTTTAGTTTAGTCAGTGATAATTGCAATTATGATATGCAAAAAATAAGTTGTCCACCGCTGTGGCTCAGGGGATGCGTCCAATCCTCTCACGCAGCGGGCCCGGGATCGATTCCTGGTCGGGACAAGTTACCTAGGTGAGGTTTTTTCCGGGGTTTTCCCTCACCTATGAGACAAATGTCAGGTAACTTTAGGCCCTTGTGGTCCCGGATATCATCTGGCCGTCATTATCATCTTCATCCTCATCCTCGCCTTGTTCTGAGTGAGTGTGTGTGTGAATGGTGTGTATCGTCCTATGTGTTCGTGTTGTCTCGGAGGTGGCCCCGGCATTGGGCTGATCACTCATCCGGGGAGGCCCTCCATGTCCTTGTCTGGTCAAAAAAGTATGTATGTGATCCAAAGGTAATCCCTCTCCCGACAGGTCGCGGCCCTGTAAGGCCCGGGCGGCTTGGGTCGCTTGAATCCTAAAAGGGAGAGGTAAAACTACGAAAAAGAAAGAAAGAAAGAAAGAAAGAAAGAAAGAAAGAAAAAATAAGTTGTAGTCGATCTCCGAGTTAAGCTCCAGATTGATTAATTAACCAGGGCTCATGGAAAAGACAGATATCTAAAGTTTGATAAGCATATGACATTGTAAAGGATTGTGTGGGTAAGTTCCTCCTCCGGATTGTGCGGTGACTCATGGAAGTACCGTTCCTCTATCTATTTTAAGGACAATTTTAATAATAATCTGCACTTTTCACTTCTTAGAAAAAGTATAAATCACAAGAATACAAAATCAAATTTTAAAGCTGCCATTGGAGGTCCAAAGCCCTCTTGCAAAAAAGCTGATGGGAATTAATCATATTATGCATATACCAAGCGCGGATATAGGGGTGGGTTCATGAGGTAGGGAGGTCTGGAACGGGGTGCACTCAGCCTCGTGATACATAGTGAGGAGCTTATTCATAAAGAAGTAGTGGCTCTGTTGACTACAGACCACTGGCAGATGACGCAGCCGTCGGATGGTAGGCCCTGTCTCTCAAGGGATGTAGCGCCACGGAATTTTTAAAAATAAAAACAACTAACTTGAAAATGCTCTCATCGTTTAATTTTTAACGCACATTGCAAATTTGTTTTCATTACCAAAATAATTACTAAACATGATTTCTCATTAGTGATTATCCATAATAACTAATTCGTTATCGAAGTATCTACCAAAAACTTTAACATTTATTTATTTTTCAGTTTTATTACCTCAGAAATAATTTAAAATGCGGTTTTGAAAGGCATATTTTTCAAATTTTGCCAGGAGTACCTCCCGAACTCGATTGGCTCGGGGTACTCCACTGCTGTGACCCTCTCCAGAATGAGATCCTGTGCCTTTTCTTGTTGATGTGTTTTACATTATTGTATCCTGCTTTAATAATAACTAGGAATTGGATTTTTAGGTTATATAAAACACTTTTTAGGGGTTTCATTAAGTGAAATAAGTTTCTTTTAGGTTTTTTTTTTTGTCCAAGTCATCGTTTTAGGTTATAATAAATTTAATTAACCTTCAATATGCTACATAGAATTCCACATATATATTAGGCCTACCTATAAAAATCAATTGAAAATTTGGGTTAAATTTGCTGAATTTTAAGTAAGATAGCCTAAACAATCAAATGCAGCGCCGCAAATGAGGTTTCTGCTATCATTTCTCTGTACAATAAAAACAAAACTCAAACCCTAGAGAAGTTAAGCGCAAGAGGCCAAAATAGTTAATACTGTAGCCTACAATTAAACGCAAGCCTTTTCAGGATTCGAACCCAATGCTTCTAATTGGATTAATAAAATATGCTCTATGGTTGGCTGTGGATAATGTGAAGCTGGTTGTTATACATTGAACTATTTATAAGGAATAGTAGTAGTAAGTATTCTGCCTTCCGGCAGGTTTTCAAACTTGGTACGCGAATTTTGTTTTCCAAAACTGTCTATCCTCTGCTTCCTCCTTCAGCATCCAATATTTCCGCTTTTCCAACAGCTGAATTGCTTCCAACAATATGCCTTCCAACAGCTGAACAGCTGTTGGAAAGCTTTTCCAACAGCTTTTCCAATCGTCCAACAGCTGAATTCTTCTTCTTCCAAGTCTAGTTGTACCCTCCAATCTTCCTTCTACGATATCATGTAATAAGCAGTTCCTTCTGAGAATGTGCCCAACCCAATTTGCTTTCCTCTGACGAATTGTGTGTATGATTGACTTCTTCTCACCCACTCTACTCAGAACCTCTTCGTTTGTCACCATGTTTATAAGGAATAAGGCGGTAATATTAATTTAACCCTTTTCTCTTGTCCTTGTCCATCCCAGACACCAATGCGTTGAATAATTATAATATGAAGGTGGTTTCACTTTCAACAAGAGGATTTTTTGTATGTCTGTGTAAAATATAGATTTTTTAAGCAGATTAAACAGAAAATATTAATTAAATGTGGCTAAAAACCTATTAGGAATAAATTAGGTTATGTCCAATTTAGGTGTTTTTAGGTACGCTATTACCGAATTAATGTGTGTGAATCCTGTGGACATGACTCGAGAAATTGTGTGAGCGTTTCTGGTTTTGGTAGTAAGGAGAAAAATAGGTAAAAATCTTAGAATCCGGTCCCTAATAATAACAGCTGTTATTTATTGTATTTTGTAAGCATTATGTTATGATATGTTATTTATTTATTTTTTCTTAGGTTGCAGAGGTTAATGATATCTTTTCATGTAAACCTGCCATTAGAAAAAATAATGATAATAATAACTATAAGCATCGTGCGCGAAGATCCATTCTAACTAGGCAACGTCGCGCCCTCTCCCACCCGAACCACTCGGAGAGAAGCGGTGGTGTCTTGTCTCCCGCGGGATTAAAACTTGTTGACAAATAAAAATCAATTTTAAAAACAGCTGTTTTGGAACGTTTAAAACTATATTTGATTAGTATTAATTGAATAATGACAATCACATTGGTGATTGAACGATATTTTTAGGCTTTAAACAGTGGTTTTAGCAAAGGTTCGGAAAATTGACAACAACATAAAAAATAAACAAAATAAAATTATGGAACTCAAGGATTATGTTTACAAGAAACCTGTGCGTGCCCTACTAAAATTTGAAAACGATTGCACCAGCGGTTTTTTTACAATAAAAGTCTGAACTTTACTTTTAGTCCGAACCTTTAAGAAAACCGGTACTTTTGACGGATTTTAATCCGTAACATTTTTTTCGCTGAACCGAAATTTTTTGTATTGTTATCAGATATAATGGCTTTAAAATAGCTTCAGTTTAAACTTTATTTTAACGTAATCGGATGAGCCACTCTTGAGATTTTAGACTTCAAACTCGAGTCTCTATGTTTTTTCCCCGACAGTAAGTGAGCGGTGAAATGGGGTGGAGTGTGGAAAAAATTAATTTGAGTGGCTGGAAGGCAGCCTATGGATGAGTCTGACTCGTATTGGTTTGATGTCAAAATGCTGGCACTCCGACATTAACCTATGATCACAGGTCAATTTCAATCCTTTCAGGAGCAAAGGACTGAGGGAAGTAAGGCAAACATCAAGTGGGGAGGGGGTTAGCGTCTGCTTCGAATCCGCCAGCGAAAAAAAAAAAAAAAAAAAAAAAATGTGCAGGGGTGGGGAGCGTACCTGACCGGGCCTGTTATGTGTTCCCTTACAACAAAATCACTGCACACTATATAGGCCTGGGAAAGATTCAACTGTGGGCCTGCATATTATAGACCTAATAACCTCTTATCTCTAGATGACAGAAATAGTAATTCTTATGAAGATAGGTAACATTATTATTATTATTTATTATTATACTTATTTTATAAATTGACAGCTAAGATATGGCGTTGGCCATGAGATAACAGCATCTGTAGAAGCTTACCTTAGCCTGTGACACGGAAAAGAAGTGAAGGTGAATGAGATGCACGGTGTTAAATTTACTCAGGAAGTCGATCACTGCAATAAATAATTGCTTTCTTATTACTTACACTTTGACTTAAAGTATTCAGCACTTCTGGTAATTTAACTCTTTTTCTAACCTTCTCCTGTCATACTCCCATTCTTTCCGTATCTCATTAACATGCCGTGAACTAGTGGAACATGAGCAGCATGGGGTAATGTAGTTTATGTGGTGTTTAGATCAAGTTACGACCTTATATATTGTAACTTGAATCTCGGATAAAGAAAAATAATTCTGTAACTTGTGAGTTGGGCTATGATGAAGGAATCTGAAAGCTATATTAGGTGATCTTGTTATATAAAAGAATTCCGTTTACAGAAGAAAATATTAAATTATTATCTTTTAAATGTTTTGATATGACCACTATTCTTCACCTTTCAGAAATTCAATACTCAATACTCATAGCTATCGGTCATCACAGTAATCCGATATAATAACACTAAAGAAAGTGTCAGCATGCTGATTACATGCCCCCAATCCTGTCATTTTCCAATAAAGTCATAGGACGTAGGTAGATAACACATAGGTTGTATGGTAGGTCCTATTCTCTCATGAGATGTAGCGCTAAGGAATTTAGTTTTTAGAAGTGATAAAGGAGCAATTTATTTTTATATAACTGAAGGATAATTAATTATTCGTTGTAATATCTAAGTATATATTCTATATTGCTTTGCTATTGTAGTTAGGGATATTCAATCAAAACACTCAGGAAAATAGATTTAGAAGTGATACTTGTTAATATTAAAGTTTTAACTAATATCGAAGTTTTTCCTTTGGCTAATTATTCTTTCATGTGAAGTCCTTGTTCAATTTTTCTTCTCTGTTCATGATTTCCTTTCATTCTCGTCTTGTTTATTTGGATCTTCGCTTCTCTTGTACGATTTATTCTTCTGCTTTTCTTAAGCAATACCTTTTCGTTTTTCATTCCCAGTATTTTATTTCATTCTGTTGAGTTGTATTTCATTCTGTTCTTTTTTACATTGCATTAATCCAGTTTGAAGGAGGTAGGCAAGAACGGCATTACATATGCTGGTAGCTCTTGCATTCTTCTTCTTCGTTTTTTGAAGAAACATCTTCCTTTACAGCCTTCATTGAGTTACTTAATAGCATTTGGAAGAGACTTGAAAGCGATTCTGCTTTATGTAATTAGTTAGTGAATGAAATAGTCCATAAACTTAGCTGTAATACCAGGAGTCTGAATCCCGAAAGACAATAATTCTTATCCTAATTGCATCACATTAATTGCCCAATCCTGCGCGTAAAGGTGTGCGCAGTAAATCTCTAGCTGGCTTGCTTTTCTTTGCAAGCAAGTTTCCTCCACTCGGGATGTACAATTCTATCGCTGTATGATTAATGTAGTTTGATGCAGAGCAACGAACCGGGTTCGTATAGCTATAGCTCTTCACCCAGTTTCTGTCTTGGAAATTTAATTTTGATAGAAGGGAATTAATTTGTATAGTTGTTTTAATAATTAAAATGATTGTACCATTATTGATGTTATGATTAAGCTGTATCGTGTTTAATAGATCATTTAAAAGAATGGCTCGATATTACTGTTGTTTTTATATATGCCATTAGGTTTTTAATACAAGACGTGAAAGGATAAGCACCCGAAACATTCTGAATATCAAAAAAGACATTTATATGGGAATTATACCAGCGTAATTTAACTAGTATTGTCTATCGTGGTACCTAAATTCTTCAATGGAAACTAGTCTTTTCACTTAGCACATAGGACCAAGGGTTTTTTTTTTTTGCCCCCCTCTTCCACCTCTGGATTACCTGAGCCATTGAATATATTTCCGGTCCAACAACCAATTTCGCATTTGTTCTAGGGTCGTCACGCGATATTCTATTGATCGTACAACACAGGTAAAATGATTGGTGATTCTGCTTTGGTATTTCATTAAGTTAATTTGAATCTTGTTCATCTGTCTGTAGTCGTGGGGGGTGTCCCCGATCTGCTATTCAACTGGTAAAACGAGGGAAACCCCGCAAAAACCTCACTTAGATCGGTTGCTGCGAAGCTGTACTGCAGCATCCAAGGCAAGTCTTGCACAATCTGCCATATCAGTCTACCGGGGATCTGAGCATTTCTCCAAGGCGAGTTCGTCTCAAATTCGATGTTTCTGAGGCGTAATCTTGTTCTTGTTCTTTCCTGTCTTTATCACGTACTGTGTGAGTGTTTTGAAAGCAGATTCGATCTCTTCGTCATCCAAAAACTTAGTTCTGGTGGCCATACTTCGCCTCCTGGTGGAGGTTTTTATTTATCTAATCCTAATTTAGTTACGCTTATTTTCCTAAAGAGGGCAGCGTGACAAGTGATAAGCCCATCGCAACCAATTTAGGCTTGAACTTCTGTAACGTGTAAAGGCCGTAAATTTATGACACGTGATCTCAAAGGATTTCTAAGTCCTGAAAATCAATCGTTCTCGGCCAGTTTTGAAAGCGCGACCTTCGGATCGGAAGGCAGGCACGCAACTCTGCACCACCGAAGTTTTACTGAATTGTAAAAGCGAAATAATCATAGCTTCCCACTTTTTTACATAGCAAATTAATTTGTGGTTACAACATTTTAAATTACCGGTGTGTCTCAAAGACGCTAGTCCATTTATAAATATAGTGGAGCATACCTTGGGGTAGAATTCAAGTATTTTTTACTATTGCTATACATACCTAGGTAGATTACCTATCTACAGAGGAAGAGAAGTAATAGCAGTAGTAGTACTCTCATAGAGATTGTGTTGTGCTGGACACAGATACAAGTAGGCCCGTAAAAATCAATAGTCTCTATAAAATATATCTCTCTCTTATTTCTGTATGATATAGGCCTAATTTAGGAATTGCCAGTATGCATTTTTTCTCTCTTCGCCTTATATCCTCATACATACAAATCATAAGGTATCCTTGCATAGTAGGCCTAAATCTATGAATCAACGAATCTTATGAATGCATGTAACCATCCTAACTCTATTTGTTTCTCATTATTAGGCCTACGTGTTCGTCATAATCTCAAATTAAAATTAAAATCTTTGTGATTATACTGTCAGATTATCTAAAATTACGTAACTCCTAAAAAAATTTACAGTAAGTTACACTCGTCTTAAATTTAAAACATTAAAAAATATACAAAATATCTTTCTGGCTAAAAGTGTTGTCCTATGTTAAAATTCTTTACACCTATGCCAGAGTCTTTCTTCATTAGTGTTAAAAGGATATGCGTATTTCAGCCTAAGCAGGTTAAAACATTTCGTTCAATGGTATAATTTAACCATTATATGCACTAACCTTTATCAGTAGGCATATCTTAGCCTCTATCAGAAATGAATACCAGGAGTATTCTTGGGGTAAAATAACGGCCAGTGCGTAGGGCTGACAACATTGCCACATCCATGTGCCGAATGTCACAATCTGGGAGCCTTAACCTCCCGGAAACCCTACGGGTTTCCATGGCTCATACAGAGATCGCTTTACCTTTATATCCTAAACTCAGATGCACATAACTTAGTATGAGCACTAATTATGCACTGAGAAACTGTGCACCAATGAAGAAGGACCTTGCGTAGATATAAAAGATTTTTAACATTTTAATTATATGAGAGCACTTTTACCTGAAGATTTTTCGTATATACAGTATTTTACTGTTATTAATTTATGATGAGTATGTTGTACAATTTTTAGGAGTGAAGAATTTTAGATAATCTGACATTCTATCACAAAATTCTTGCTTGTTCTTGAGGTTGTGCAAAACCTGTGATAATGTGTAACAAATAAATTTAGGCCTACTATGTATTATAATATTATTAGCAGGTGCCACGGGTTCGATTATTTACTCAACCGCTAGACTTTTATTTAAATAACTTATTTAACAGAAAAACAAATTGCATGAATTACATCATTTTGTTCTTAATTATATTGTTTAACGTAATAAATGTAAATGATTAAACGAATAGAATGAATCTTGTGCTTCCGTACGGGCATAGAGATTCGAAATGAAACGATTAAAACGTACCACAGACTCATGAACCTTGACCAAATCATGCATAAACACTTAAAACGATTGATAATTAAAAAAAAAAATCCCGGCTTCTTGGTACATTTCACGATTAAAGTGCGATGCCCGGGGGAAAAAGACCTCAGATTTGTGTTCCCTATCCCAGAAAATAAACAGCATATAAGTTTCGTTCAAATCAATCAATGCTCTTTTTTCCCCGTTTGCTATGGCAAACCGAGCAATTGAATACTGTCTTGTTAATAAGGTGGCGTTATATGCACACGGAAAGACGAGTTCAAATATTACATTGCATTGGATAATTATGTTTGAGGGTATAAGGCGGAGAAAAATATAGTAAAGGAAAAACATAACAACGAATATTAAATATCTGTGAGAGGAAGAGAGCACTTCTATTTAATTGCTGCAGCACAAATGCATACACAGTTTAATTCCGCGCAGATTTTTTCTAGCTTGCAGAACTCGTAAAATCTACACAAGATATCGTTTTGCCTAATAAAGTAAAACGTCCTCTGCCGGTTATTTGTGTTTGTGAGTTTAAAAATATTAAGCTTACAATCTTAAAAAAATATATAAAAAAAACTTTAAATTTCTTTGATGATTGTGCATCTTCTTTTATATAAAGGTTAAAAGATAGCTCGAATATATTATATAAATATACTGTATGTATAAAAATGCCCGCGAAAGGAACTGGTCACCCTACGCGGTATCATCCGGCCTAGTGTCCCTCGGTCGGTCCGTGGACCTCCACCCCACCCACGGATCTGTTCCAGAGCAGGACCGACCTCCGGGCCGAACACTTCATCATCATCATCACATAAAAATAAATGTCACTCATGAAATAATTTATTAAATAAGGGCAATATGTTTTTGCATTATTCGTCATTTTCAAGAGATAGGTCATTTTCGGCAAATGTTTCATTAGAGGTAGAGAGGAGCTTTTCCATGTTCAAAGCGTTACTTGCAGACAACGATCATTTTTATTTGAGAATTCATAGTTCATTTTAATTCAGGTATATTGTAAACACCTTAGCAGTTTGTCTTGTAGCAACAAAGAATTATTTTTTGTTTCTTTTTAAATAGCACATATTTGCTAGGGGCAATTTGATGGGCATGCAAGTTCAGAAAGAATTTCTTTTTCGCTAAGGGTGTCCAAGTGGTATAAATTTACTTAATTGTTTAGAAACAAAATAAGTATTTTATATTGTAAATTCATATATAACACACTGTCATCCACTAAATTCTTTTAAGCAATTTATTACTTTAAAAACTATTAAGTAATTTACTGGCCATCTTTTTGAAATTCTGTTTTTTTTGTCATAGGACTAAATGCATTTTTAATTTTGCGTGTTTCACTATTCAATGGTCATTAAAGGCCTTGCCCTGGAAATCAGTCTTCCCCAACTTATGACAAACAATAATACATAACAATATTTACATGATACTTAGTCTAGTAGAACAGTTATTTAAAAAAAATGAAAACTTAGAACGGAAACATAAAATAATAGAAGCAAAAAACAAACAAAAAACAACAAATCTGTAAACATGCTAGGCCTACTGGGTAAAATACAAATGGTGTCTCAATATAATATGTAAGGATGATTTTAGCGATTCTAGAGCTATCTCCTTAATGGTGTTAGAGCAGCGTTTCTTAACCTGCAGATTGTGCAGATGGTCCGCAGGCATAATTAAAAAATACCATAAAGCACGTGGAAAGGAAAGAAGTAAATATTTCTCGCATAAAATGGACACTAGGTGTCAAAGTTTTTAAAATCCTCGAAAATACAGACCCTATTACAAGTTTCCTTACTTTTGCAGTTGCGAACCACAATTTCAAACCCCTGATGCACTTACGTCTATGGTTCCTTCTTTCATTCAAAACTCTGAAAAATATGACTTTGTCGGAATTTGTTAGAGGCACTCTCTTAAGGGTTTTATTGTAGGAGGTGCCCGAGTGTCTGATACCGGTAAACCTGTGTTAAACACGTGCAGTTGCTATGACTCGGTAGTAGCCTACTCTTTCAGAGTATGCTAATGTTTATGATCTTTCAAGTAATAAATTTATGAGATTTTAAGCCCATTCTCACAAAAATTGTCACGTATGAATTTCCAGATTCTCACATTTAGGCGAACCAATCAAATTAAATATTTTTAAAGTTTGCGACAATGTGGCGTCTTCAATCTTAAATTTAACGACTATGCCTGCTTCTGGACTGACAATCCTGGTTCCTCAGTAGGTCTTCAGACATGCTAAGTTATATTATTATGGTAATAAATATTAAAGTCTGTTCAAAATATAATTTTACTGTCAATAGTTTACTTCCAATACAATAACTGTGTTTCCGTCGAATTAAAAAAAAGGATTTAGATTTAATACGTTATAATGAACTATAATTAATACCCCAAATATTAAGAATATAGGCCTACATATAGCCTACTTTTAAAAATGGCTTGTAAAATTACGGGTCCCTAAATTTTTTTTATACATTTTAGAGGTCCTCGGGTTCAAAAAGGTTGAGAAACTCTGTGTTAGAGGGTATTTGAACTCTGCAGTAGAAGGACACAAAAAAGCTGGCGATTGTTCCTCTGGCTAGCCCAATAACTTCAATATCATTGAGGTGGTAAGCCTCCTTGTAGTAGCTGATGGTCGGCTCGTAGATAGATTTCTATGTACTCTTAACTGTTTTTCAAATTCTCAAATCTCAACAATGAAACAACAATGATTTCAGGGAAACCGTCATTTGTCCTAATTAGCGATGTAGTGATGCTGCGGTCTAACACATCAAACGAAGTTAAAGCGAAAACAAGACGAGAGATAATCATTCCTGTGCATACAACAAAGTTTTATAGAATTCCCAGTTACAGTAGTTAAATTTTAATCTCTGTTTGCGGTTGGCTATGAACATTTACATGAAACTCATCAATAATTAGTTTTGTTCACGAGGGATAAATCCACAAATTAGAGTTCTCCACATTTCAAAGAATCCAGTGCGCAGTGCATTATTTATCATTTAATTTAAAGTAATTAGCGGATCTGTACTGTTTTAAACTTAGGGAATTCAACTTCGTGTACTAATTAAATAACGCACAATAAATAATGTATAATTCTCCGAAATTTCTTTCCTCAGCACATGGGTTAGTTATAGTGTTCTCTGTCAAAGAGTTTTGAACCTTCTTTTTATTATTATAATTTTTTTTTTAAATACAAAACACTCCTCGGAATCCACCTGGAACTTGTTTTTGTGTAGCAATTTTAAAGTTCTTTTTCTTTAACCTCAATAATTTTTAAACTCACACAAATATCCAGCAGAGGACGTTTCATTTTATCAAGCAAAACGATATCTTGTGAAGATTTTACGAGTTCTACAAGCTAGAATAAATCTTCGCGGAATTAAACTGTGTATGTATTTGTGGTGCAGCAAGCGCAGCTTCATTCCGTACAGGTTCTTTTCTAGCTTATAGAACTTTAAACCATGTGTCCTAAACCTGAGTTACGTGTTCCTAAAAATACCTTAAACATAAAGTAGATCCCCTGAGAAAATTTGGTTTCCTTTTCGCCTCAACAATGCTTCGTCCCTACAAGTTTGTCTCAGATGGAACAAAATCATTGTATCTAATACCACTTGGTTTCGACTGTAACATTACATAAATTAACAGAATATTAAATTGAGTCTCTCTCTTTCCCTCCCCCTCTTTACTAATAAAGCATTCCTTCCCATCCCTTTTTCCCGCTTCTTTTGATTTTGACAGAAGACACAAATCTAGTATAAATAAGTCATACTTTAATTCATGGCAGATTCCGCATGCGCCTTTAAGACCGGGGAGACCACGAAAACCCCAAGTCAAATTGACCGGTTTGAACCCGAGATCTCCCGAATGGTAATCCAACACGCTACATCTCGACCACCTCACTCGATGTATTTAATATTGTAACTGCTATAGCCTACAGTTTTCTTGGCCTTTGTTTAAAATTTTCTTAGATAGTTAATTGAATTTTATACCCAAGAAAATGTTACTTTACGTTGTCGCAGGCGAACAAACGATAACCTAATTTATTTATTTAATAAAAATATTACATAATTACCGTAGTTTAAAATCTGTGTATACATTTTGTAATTCCACCTAAATTAAAATCGCTGTACAACAAATTTGAACTTTTTTCTGTCCTTTATGATGAAATTATGTGATTCTGTATGAACAAAAGGATCTTGATTCATATACCAAAACCAAAATGGTCCAACACTTATCGTTTTTTTTTTTCAAACTCTTCATCACGAAAGACTGCTTTAATTTGTGGGTCAGTAAAAACCCCTTCTTTTACCTTTGCCTCAATTAAATGTTTTGAATTTGTTCCTGAGATGCAAGAAAGCCACTACTTCTCTGTCTAGAGCTTTCACAAATATTTTCATCAAACCGAGTTTATTGTGCAATGATGGAAGGAAGACACATTGCGGATTCACAAGTGGTTTATGTGATATGCTTTTGGTGCCGGGAATGATTATTTTTTCCTTGGAGGGCACTGTTTACGGATGTAGTGATTTTTTCTGTCACGGATGTCCCATTCACAGAGAAAGCAGCTGAATTTAGTGTATCCCTGTATCCTTACGTAAAACGTAAAAATGTTGATTTTTGGGAAAATGGTGCTTGGTATACAAAAAATAATTACAGATTCGTTATTTTCAGCCAAAAATATACAAGAAACACATATGTTCATCTAAAGGATATTTTTCATGTTGTACAGTGTATTTTAAAAATATTTTAAACTAGCAGTTGCCCGCAACTTCGCCTGCGAGTTTTTACTTAACTGACAGATGTTTTATAATCATTTATTTCACATGAAAATTATTAAAACATTATATTTATTAACTCTGACATCGCTTTGACATAAATTGCGTGAATTAACCTATTTTACGTGCCGGTAGTGGGTGAGTCGGTAGTGGGTGAGTCGGTAGCGCGCCTGCCTTCCACTCCGGCGGCCTGGGTTCGATTCCCGGATTTTTCAGTATTGAAAAATTCCTTTCATGACTGGGTGTGTGGTGTCCTTAGGTTTAAGTAGGTAGGGGACTGGCGAACCCCGGTAACAAATACGCTGAGAATTCACCTTACGGGATCACCAGGGGTCGCTCGCGAACCTGAGGGATAACTTTTAAAGTAAATACAAATAATGAAACGAATAAAACGAATCTTGTGCTGCCATATGTGCATATAGATAAGAAATGAAACGATTAAAGTGAACCCCGGATTCATGAATCTTACCAAAATCATGCATAAATAATGAAAACGATTGATAATTAAAAAGCTAAAATCCTGGGTTCGAGGTGCTTTTCACGATTAAAGTGCGCCGCCTGGGAAAACAAGACCTCAGATTCGAGTTCTCTAGCCCAAAAACCCGGCAATGTTTCGTCTAAAACATTCAAGACAATTCGAAGCATTTTGATTGGCTCAGCGGCCGAGCTCCCTAATGTAAACAATTCTGTAAATAGAAATAATAGACGAAATTACTTATTAAAGAGCATGCTTTCATTTTTAATTTAATATAAGTATTAATTTTGTATTGGAAATAAGACTCTATAATAATATTGCATGGCCCACAATAAACATAACGTAACAAATGGCCAATCGTTTATTGATATTGTTACTGTTAGCCCGCTTTGATTGATTCATTTCTTCACGATGATGTCAGTGTAAGTAAAAGATTTAAAACACAACTAGCCGTTGAATATTGATATAATATTGTGCTTCTATCGATATGTATGGCTACCGATATCTGCATTATGTTTTAATGTATTTTTCTTATTCGATCCTGTGGAGCAATGTACATGTACCTAATGTAATTCCTGGCAGATTGATTTCAGATTGACTTTAATTCAATTTAATTTGAAATAAAGATGTCAGTGAATCGTAGGCCTATTACATCATTAATATTACTGTCAGTGTATTTTGTAAAATGTTGACATATTTCAAGAATTTATTAAATCAGTATATACCAACATAAATTAAGGTTAAGAATCAAACTTTAGATCTCAGTTCTTCCGTAAGCCCTGCTTAATAAATCGATCTGGAGTTTAAATCGGAGATCTATTACAAAAATAACATATTTTCTGCATGGGGCTACCACAATTCCAATTTTCACTGATTAAAAAATCATTCTAGCACTTTGTTATATCAGTTACCTGATTTTTAGGCGTGTATTCAGGATCCCCTACTGTTCACCCATGTATAAAAAAACCAGATCTCTGCGTGTCGTAATGTTATAAACAAATGTATGAAGCAAAAGGGTTAACAAAATCGAAGCGATCTACAAATTGATAATATTTAACCAATGTCCAATATGGTATATTTGGATTTTTTATTTTAAATAATCAGTGTGAGAATGTTGGTGGTTGTGAGTTATCAATATACAGTACAGTAGAGTGAATAACATGAAATAAATACTCCCTAACTAAAGAGGAATAAACAGCAGCAACTTAATGTTTGTCTGTGGCGTTGGTAGGGGATGCGTTCGCTCCTCTCATGCAGCGGGCCCGGGCTCGAATCCTGTTCGGGACAAGTTACCTACGTGGGTTTTTTTTCTGGGGTTTTTCCTCACCTGTGAGACAAATGTGGTCCCAGATATCATCTGGCCTCATTATCTTCATCCCATCCTCGCCTTGTTTGGAGTGAGTGTGTGTGTGTGTGAATGGCGTGTCTCGTCCTATGTGTTTGTGAAGTGTCGGAGGTGGCCCTGGCATTGGGTGATCACTCATCCGGGGCGGCCCTTTATGTCCTTGTCTGGTCAAAAAAGTATGTATGTGATCCATAGATAATCCCTCTCCCGACAGGTCGCGGCCCTGGAAGGACCGGGCGGCTTGGGTCGCTTAAATCCTAAAAGGGAGAGGTAAAACTAAGATAAAGAAAGAAAGAAAGAAAGAAAGAAAGAAAGAAAGGAAGAAAGAAAAAAAGAAAGAAAGAAAGAAAGAAAGAAAGAAAGAAAGAAAGAAAGAAAGAAAAAGAAAGAAATTTAATGTTTCTTTCCGGCATGTAGGCTATTTTCCTCATCTCAGGAGCTGTTAATTTAGGGAGCTGAGCTAAATAGTTTCCTCAACGAAATGTTTTAGGTTAAATTAATATAACGTTAAAACCAAGACGCACAAAAACAAGTCTAGAGCCTCGAATCACATAATGATCGGAATATAAAGTTACTGCTGCCACGTCTCGCAAGCATATTTCATAACCACAAATTCTCACTTCTCGTAAATACACAGCGGTATTCGACCTCATTCACAACTAGATTTTTTTTCTGAGTATTTCTTTTGGGGCCAGTCAAATACATTTCGTGAATTATAAACGATGGTAGATGATAATTATACAGTTAGTAAAATAAATCATTACTGACACCTCGAGAAATGAAATCCAAGTACAGTTCACAGGGTGGAGGAGAGTGTGTAGGTTGCGAGCAAAACAAACTCGCTTCGTGTAATACCCGCAGGGTGCTGAGAATACTCATAGGGCTGTCCAAATTTTAATTGTCAACGAGATCAATCTCCTCGGTAAATGGTGAGCTTCTGGATAAAGGGTAACTCCTATTAAAAGCTGGCCCGTAGCTGGGGGGGAGGGCAACCGGAGTTCGTATCCCGCCTATCCTCAACATTTATTTTTTAGTAATGCTCATAAGTAACAAAGCAATCTTTTTCAATTCAGTTCTTTTATTCATCCATTAAAAGGATATGTAAGTTGCAAAGAACTACTTACATAAGAAATTCATTGAAAAAATCTCTTTACTTCCAAGAAATGTACAGTAAATGACAAGAATAGAAACGCCTTTAATTCATGTAATGTGTTAACAGCAGTAAGATCTTCTGCATGTAATACAGCAGTTCGTGAATCCAGTTTCTCCGTCCTATCATCAGTGACCATGACTCAAGCAAAACTGGCTAATTTAGTGTACTTAGTATTTAAGAAGAGCATAAAAATGGATATGGAAACGGAAAAGGTTATGATAAAATTCAACGTTTTGAAGGAGGAAATATTCTGCAATACCAGAAGAATCTGTTGGATGTAGGCCTATTGCTTTAAAGTAGAGCGTGCATAGTATTTTCAGTAGGGTACGTGAATTTGACTGCAGCCTAAATTCATTATTGTTCCATAACATAACTCTAGCATAACCTGTGAAACATTTTGCCCATCCTGATCTTGAATTCTGGCTACGGGCCTGATTAAAAGTAGCTTACCATTTACAGCGATAAGCCCCTTGATTCCTGTAAATCTTTATTAAAACTCACTCCCATTTATTGGTATTTTTTAAGACGTCCTGTATACTTATTCCCAAAGACGCCTTTCCAAAATCAATTCTACCATTCTTACAAAACGCGATATAAAAACATAACTGCATAGCACCGTCTAAACACTCTACCCATCTTTTCGAATCGTCTCCATAGGCCTACTACTTATGTTCTAAAATATTTATTTCATCCCCTCTCACATAGCATCACAAAATTAATTTCATTCAAGACATTTCATTTAAGAATATGCTCAAATCTTTACTTTTAGAAGACTGGTTCCATAATATAAACTATTCTTATTCTTTGTAATTTTTACATAAAATTCGTTATTAAGTTTGTCGGTTAATTGAATTTTATATTAGCAAGAATTAGCAGATTATATTTATATTTTAATTTTGTATTAGAAAATTAATTGTGCACGTCAAAAATGTAAATTTAAAATATTTAAATATAATGTAATATAATATAATGTAATTAAATGCAATGTAAGAAAGTATATATTTCTTTTAGTATGGCACAGGCTATTTAAAATGTAGGCCGTATGTATGTTGTGATATTAATTTGGGTTGTACATGTTGTATTTGAAAATGTAATTTAGTAAGCTTAAATGTATTAAATACTAAAGAAATGTTTGATATTTCCAAATCGGCACTTGCCTTTACGATTGGGGAAACCTCGCACCTCCCGAATGCGAGTCATGTTCAGAATTATTAAGCCTATATTAAACGTTAGCATATGTCGTGACCTTCCAGTTGTATATTTTAAAATTTATTGCCTGACCCACTTATCGTAGAAAAAAGTAGTTGACATGACTTATGCCTTACCCTCATTACCTACCTAGGTGTTTTATTTTAACAGCATAATTTTGTTACATAATAAACTTATTTTTAACAATAACATTTCCGTTAGAAATGAACACCATAACTCATCAATAGGAACATAATTAATGCTATAGACTTAATGATGGGATAATAAACTGTAATAGGCCTAAGATTCTGTATTGAAATTTTGTCGAACTGTGCCATTAAACTGAAGTATTATTATTACATTCAGTTACCGGTATTCTAAGTTTAGCTTTAGTACTCCTGACTTTCAAATACTTGTTAATTTTGTATAGTCCTGCAAAACGAGTGAATAAAGTAGACTTATAGTGTAGTATAAAGTGCGCTGAAATTACACTGAAAAAAAAATATATTCTCAGGTGGCAGAATAGCTTTGCTGTATTAAAAATGTCGCGTGGCGAGCTAGAAAAATAGGCTTTAAGATAATAAAGCAGCTTGACAAGCGGCGGTTTAAAGATTTTCCGGTCTCGTTAGCCGCGGTAGCTAAGGCCTTGAAGCCGTGGTGAAGGAGGCTGTGGGTTCGAGTCCCGCCTCGGGCATGGGTGTTTGTATGTGATAAAGAAAACAAGCTAAACAAACTGTAAAACACGATAAAAAAAATTCAGGAACATTGGCCGGCTAAATTGATAATAAAAAAGAGAGAACTACGCTGTTGTCACGGGGTTTTCAATGCCGTCTCAACATGTGAGAACAACTCATTTGGGACAAGCACGAGAGACTTGACAAAAAGATATCATTTCATGATTATATTATGTTATAGGCTATTTGTTTATTTTATGTATGAGCGTCAAAAGCTTTTAATATTTAACAAATATGCGACACAGTCACGATTTTTAACAACATAATTAATCACCTAAATTATCGTACCGATACTTGTAAAATGTTGAAGCGTTTATGCGGGCCACACCGCCTGAGCCTTACAGGACCGTGGGCTGTTGGAAGAGGGTTTATCTATGGATCACATACATACTTTTTGACCAGACAAGGACATGAAGGGCCTTCCTGGATAAGAGATCAGCCCACCTCCGAAACAACAGGAAAAAATAAGAGAACGCTAGTCACACACACACTCACTCTGAACAAGGCGGGGATGGCTGAAGATGGATAGAAGGTGTCTTAAGTTATTCGTCTCACGGGTGAGGAAAAACCCCAGAACTCCCCCTAGAAACTCATCCTGACCGGGAATCGTACCCATGTCCGCTGGCTGCTTGAGGGGAGCTTACGTGTCCCCTTCGCCAAAGAGGTGGAATGTATAAGCTAATATTTTTCAAAAATATAATTAAGCCATGTACGCTGATATCCTTTCTTTGTCCATAAAACAATCCCATCTTATCACCAGAAATCAAATACATTTTCAGATAAGAGTACAAAGCATTTTGTTTATTGCTTAATTGTTACCTTGAATCCTCCAATTAGGATATATAAACCCATTAGGACTACGCAAAGTACTTAGAGGTGTGCATTTTCCTTCCTTTATGCCCATATCTCTTTATCCTTTCATCCTTTTCTCTCTTTAGCCCACGTTGTTCCAGTCTTCTTCTTTGGTTTTTCCTCTTGGTCAACTTGCCAATTGTAAATTTTGGTCCTGAAGATTTCCCGGTTTTGAACATCTTCTAGTGTAATTTCTGCCCATTTCATTTCGCCGAACCATTTCATAGTGTCTGATTTCGCTTTACTCCTGTTTTCGTAGAATTCGACTATTTGTTTTGTAAGTCTGTCTGGGTTCATTCTTTTAATGTGTGCGTAGAATCTTAATCTGCATTTTCTAATGTCACTGTGAATAAGTTATTTGTGTAATGTTTGATTTCCTGTTTCCCTCTGAGTCGGTATTCTTCGTGTGCGAGTTTTGGGCCTTGATTTTTTCTTTAGATTTGCGTTCCTTTTTCTCAGTGTTTTCACTGTCTGCTTTCCTGTTCAAAATTAGTGTTTCTGATCCATAAAGGCAATCTGGTTTAATGACTGTATTTTAATGTCTTAGTTTTGTGTACTTGGAGATACACTTTTTGTTGTAGATATTTTCGGTGAGTCCATCATTTTGCATCTAATTTCGTTGGCTTTTGTTTCGATTCCATTTTCCTGAATTGTTTCACAGATATATTTAAAATGTGAAACTAGTTTAATTTTCCCATATTTCGTCTTCATGAATTTCGGTGCAGCTTGTAAAATATCCACAAATGATTTTAAAAATTACACAGGACGTCAAAAAAAAATACTATAGTGAATTGCAATTAATGTATTTTGATCACGTTGCACAAACTTGTTAACACAAATATCCTTAAATTGTTACTTCTCTTAAAACAGCTTGAACTTTTTAACTGTTGTAGCCGTCATTATGACGGAAATCACTGATACAATTTTTAATAAAAAACTGTGTTTTACGAATGATGCTTTAACACAAGGGTAGTAATGAGCACTTTTTATGAAGCATTAATTACATTTTATTATATGGGCAGATTTTAAGCAAATTTTCCTCGCAGTCACGGCCACAGGAGTTAACAAGCAGTTTTTCAGAGGATGAATGTTGAACAGGCTAAATTTAGAAATTATTAAGTTCTATCTATGAAATTGCGATAAAAATTGTTTTGTTATTATATTTCATAAATAATTCTATAGCATTTTAATAATGTTATTATATTTTTCTTCCGAAATTAACATAAAAAGTCACTTTCAAATGATAAAAACTTGCAAAATGTATGGTTAGTTTCCCACTAGATTTTCTAGATGCTATTGAATGAATATGTAACCATTTCATCTCTACTATACTATATAGTATTTCAAGTCATTGACACCTATTCAGATACCGAGAATGTTTCCGGCAATAACTTGAAGATAAAAGCCGAGGTCTTTATTCATCATGCATTTCTATCTCGACATTAGAATAGTCCGTTACGATCTTACATAAACACTTAAGCTTCTGAATAGTCATAAGTTCCTCTCACTCGATTCTAAGAACTCCGAATGAGATAAAAAAAAGTCCAAGGAAAGACAATAGAACAATTTAAAAAGTCATCGCTCGCTGCATGTTGAAGCTATAACGGAGATTTTCCAGAGGCTTCATAATAGAAGTCGTGAGAGTGGACTTTAAAAAGTCACAATTTCATGTACTTCCTTCGAGAAATACATTGTTCCCTGATTATTCCAAGCTGTATTAGCAGTGTTTAAATCTTGTCGGCCTTCAAGAAGTCCATCTCCGATGAAGTGACCATTAGGCCTATGTCATGTGTAGGGTCTGGATTCTAAGGATTTAAACTATTTTGTTCCTTGCTAACCAATTGTGATATTTTAACACAATTATCCGTTTCATTGTCATGGCAGTTACATAGTCCAATCTTATAAAACTTAAAAAATGGCAAAATATGACGTTAAAATGGTTAAACCTATTTTTCATTAAATACGATAGGCCTAACTTACCTAAGAAACTAATATTGTGTAAATATTACTTTTTAAATATCTGCCTATCTTACTCATTGTTACCAGTATATTTGTAAGAGAAAATAATTACAGCATTGCATTTTGTAATTTTGTATTTTGTAACCCCATAAACCCTTAAGCGTCTGAATAGTCTTCTTATTCGTTTCTTGGAACTACGAATGCGATACAAAAAATGTCCCGATTTAGGAAATCGTTAGGGAACCGAAATCCCCGGTTCCTTTGGAAGCAAATTAAGGCCGATTTTCACATATAGGACTACGCTTAGACTGTGTCGTGTCATTTGGAATCGCTAAACGGTATTATCCATTTGATTTGATTGAAGAGCAGTTTGGCACTTTCCCATATTGGACTGGTTGACGACCGTGCTCCGACCGTGCGCCTACCGTACAGAATTGTATCACCTAACAGAGCGATTACGGCCGACACAGTCTCCGCACAGTCGTCGTCCAGTGGGAGCACGGTCCTACATGTGAAAATTGGAACCCGTTGCCCTAGTGTCGCCGTAGGGTCATCCAGGTGGACTTCGGGATGTTTCGGCAAAGAACGGAAATATTAAACTTTAAAATTTGGATAGAACTTAATTTCTTTGTTATTATTATTATTATTATTATTATTGTATTACCTTGTACCTTTGTATTGTAAATAGAACATGTTCTATCCTTTTATACATAATATTTTGTCATACTTCTCCAAATTATGTATTGTTTTAAGTAATTATTTAGTATAAGTTTTTCTAATATATTGAACTGAACCACCCCCGAACACAAGTTCTACTTCTTCGGGTGGTGTATCAACTTTTGTACGTATTTTTCGTGTAATGGAACAATAAATTGTAATTGTAATTGTAATTGTAATTGTAAAAGTTTCAAGTGGTCTGGAAGTTGTTATGCATTTTCTGCAATAAGTTATGTGGTAATCCTGCTACAAAATGGAAGTGATAATTTTCGTTCAGCACTGTGAATATATGATGTACAACACAAATACTATGACAGCAATCACTTTGTGTGGAAGGAAATTACCAAATTATTGATGTGTTTCCAACAATACTATTTTTAAAATGCAGGGTAAAGCGATTATTTCGGTTAAATTCATGATTTTTCATCTGAAGAGTGTAAAAATAAATGGTCTCTGCTGTGGTCCTACTATAGCGGAGCCTTAAATAAAAGAAAAACTTTCAGTGGGCAGGCAGCAAAAAATATTAAAAGAAAAAAAGGAGGATCTGAAATGCAAATGGAGGCCATTAAATATTTTCTACTGGAGCGAGATTGAGTTAAAATTTACCCTAGCTTTCCGTTTCTTAGCATTGTAAATTATTTATAATATTTTATTTTTATTAATAAAGTGCAGACATATAATTATAATCTAAAATTTTGGAAGCATGCTTGGAAATATGCCAGAAAAAAATGTGCAACAAAATAGGACACTTTTTGAAGATAGCATTTTAATTTAGCAGTACCAGTAATATAATCTTTTCTTTTCTTGAATGATGTAGTCTACATTCCTTTCAGGTTTTCTTACTACGAATTACAATATATTTATCAACAATTTCGGTTTTTGATAAAAATGTTTTAAAACAAGTAAGCATTTCTGATTTTGTAAATAAAAAAAGCAATGGAAGTACTAATAATATTTAATAAATTAATATTATAGACTCTGTTCTGAATGCGAGCTTTTCTCTTTCGGTAATAGGCTATCTGTTTTTCTTCCTTGTATGCAAACGAGCTTAAGCTTTAGTTAAATTATTTAAAACTGTTGTAAACAGACACGGGTAAGATGACAGGGAAGTAAGAATAATTTGTAACAAGTTTGCAAGAATCCCTAACAATGAAGTTTCTATGCTTTGTAAAAGAAAACAGGTGGAGAAATTCGATGAAATGTTATAATGGTAATGTGACCTTGCAGTTTATTATTTCAAACGTCTCTGATTTGAAGGTCAAAAGAAGAGCTAAAACAGCTATGAAAGCTAATGCCGGCAGTTGAAAAAACATACATACAACATAGGTTTAAATATGCTCTGCCATTACATGCTGAAAGATGCACAGTTCAATGTTAAGCAGTGAAATAATAAACGAGTTTAATATCTGTATGAATACCTTAAGAGGTCCTGGGTTTAATTCCGGTTTGCATAGCAGAGAGCACTGCGGAAGACGACATGGTCGGAGCACAGTCGGCGCACAGTCCTATAAGTGAAAATCGGCATTTAAAGGCATTCTTACAAAATTTACATTTATAGTTTATTCACAGTGTTTGCGAAAGTAAAGCATTAAGAAGTTCGTTGATTACAGTAATTGAAAAACATTCTTGTTGAGGTTATGTGGAGGAGTTGGAAATGACACTGTTAATTCTAAAATTACTTGTGTTCTATAAAGTATAAGCTGTTAAAAATTGAGCGAAAAATGTTCCTATAGTTTTATGTTCAGAGCCATGGGAGTTTTAAGCAAAAAAAAAAAATATATATATATATATATATATTCGTTGCAATGTGTATGTTGTGGGCCTATTTACTAAATTAAAACTTAAACAAACTTGTCTAAAATGGTAAAAAAATTTAATGAAACTATTTTAGTCAGTTTAAAAAAATTAATACAGAGTTTATAAAAACTAAAAAGCCGGGCTCGTGTAAATTGCTGGATTTAGTAAAGTAGATGAGTGTAAAGAAAATGTAATAGGCATATGTAAATCAGACGAAATAACTAGTATGATAATGGTTCATTCAGTACGTTAAATGTTTTAGTAGTGAAAACGAATAGTAAAATAGGATTTCTTTTCTAATAAATGTAGAAATAAATTAAACTAAAATCTCTGGCGCTTACGTTCCATAAATGGATAGGACCTCAAGTTTGATTACTGTACTGTAGCATTTACCACATCTTTCGACTTTATTGCAGATGGCAAGATCGGGGGAATATGATCACCATGATGACTGATTCACATATCCGTAATTTTTTCTTGGCCTGAGCTGCTAGAATAAGTAAAAATATCGAGTTAAACTGTTTACATGCACAAACCCACAGAAAAAGAAGAAATCCAAATACACCTATCGTTTTACGCGAAGATATTTTGTAGTCTTGAGTTTTGCAAGTAGCCTATGCATTTCTTGTGAAAACTCGACTTTGAAGTTCAGATTAGGTATACTTCCCTATCATTCCTATAAATTGAGAAAGTAGCTAGGTGCATTTGTGTCGAGAATATAATATAGGTACCTTTTCTAATGAATCTGTTGAGACATATTCGGTGCAAAGACCATATAGACACTGACTATAAATCGTTTGAGTAGTAACAATCCGCGTGATAGATTCTTGTTGATAAACCGTATAATTGAATGTAAATATATGAAATTGGAAGTTTGCGGACTTCCAGACCACTTACTTTATCTAGTATCAGTTCTCATGCATGAATGTTTAAAAATTGTGAAATTCAAAGGAGTATAGGCCTACATTAAAGCTGGACAAGTTTCTGATATCATTATGTGGATGTCGTTCCTTTATGTTAATGTACAGGATAATTGAATTAAACAAAAGTCTCTGACCATCGCATTTGCTATAATTTGCTCTTTAACGGTGTATATTATGCAGAATAAGTGAAAAAGCTGCACAATTTTCTGGGCGCATGCGATGAGTCTAACACCATATTAGTGAAAAGTTTGTGCAGCCTAATGTTTTAAAACTTACTTCAGATGTATTCTATCTATTTTTATTTATCGTATCAGAAACAAATTATGTCTTAGAAAATCATGAGGTACATTTATGGTTATTGAAGGCGGTATTAGGTGTGCAGTAATGCATAAGGGAAATAAACCATAAAATTTGAATTCTTAAGTTAAATTTGTTTGCTGACGTTCAAAACATCAGTTTATTAAATACAAAAAATATTAATCCAAATGATTGATACTGACATTTATATTAATTGAATCGGTCATTTAAGAAAGGGCTCAATGACACTTTTTTCCAAAATGGATGTTACGAGATAAATGGATTCATCAGGGGTAGATGCATGATTCTGTTGAAGAAAGACCCAATTCCACCTACTAAAGTTAGTTCTACAGCAGCTTGAATATACCATTCAGTTTAGAAATGCCTCAACTCCAGGAATTGAGTCCTTTCAGTACTGAACCTTCCTGATACTTAGCAGTGAATGTAAGACTTATGGTCCTTGTTCCTTGATTTTGCTTTAATCAAGAGATGTATCTATAAGCTAGATAGAATAATTTCTATCAGGGAATATGTACAAATCATTGTCAACTCAGCAAAACAAGGAAGATTTACAGTTTTATTGGTATCGGCTGATGACATTCTAAAAGTCTCAACACAGTGGCAAAAAGACTGAAACCTAAGTTGTTTAATGAATGTCAGTATGATTCAAAGGACCCAATACAAATTTCTGATTCATCATACATTAGGGGTATATCAGCCACACCTCCGATGTGAAATATCTGCAACATCAACTGTGAAACTTCCTGAGAAGTGTGCTTATGAAAATAATATTCCCATTTACACCAAGCAAGATTTTTCAAAACTAATGTGTTATAACGTATACCAGAAGAACATAAGCATTTCTATGTAGACATTCTTGCATGACCTACTTGCACCAGAGAAGCTGACGAGTGAAGAAAGTATTTTACATTTATTGCATATTTTCATTGATGTAGGACTGTATTTAGTATTCAAGATATTAAGTTGTTCATACATCATATTTCAATGCTACATGAATCAATAATAATAGTCGATTTTATTTTAAAACTGTGTTTTTGCACAATTTCAATGTTAAGTGTGAGGGATATACTTTTGAAAGGGCTCAATTCCATTATTTTCAATTACTATAATACATCATGTAAGCACACTGTATTTCAGTTTCACATGTAGACATCTTAAAAACACTTATAATAAGACATTGCATATGCAAGAATTTACTAACTGTCAGTGTTTTTGTAAATAAACAGTTTTTTCTTTCTCCTGAAAAGTTATCTTTTCTGTCATTAAGCCCTTTCTTAAATGACCGATTCATTATTGAACTATGCAACATTCGCTTTTCCATTTTCCATTTACAGAGCCAGATAGGTAAATCATTGGCAGGGAAAACCGAAGGAATGGGTTCAAATCCCAGTGCCAGACTATTTTTTTCATAAAACATTCTAGAGGTCGTATGATAAAGGAGGTCCTGTAGTAGACAACTATTGAAGGTGGTTATATAAAAGATGGGACTTTCGTTTTTATATCAAATACGAATCACAAAAGGGGCACGTATGCTTCATGTGTCAACTGTAGGCTATGTACAAAATTAATGTAATCAACACTACTTACTGTATGTCAAATGCACGGTCTTGGTAGCCTAACATTTTACACTAGAAGTAAAGAGTCTTTAGGATCATGCCTTCATAATCCATTAGTTTGTTTTGTAATATATTACACTGCTTTAGGCGATATTTTTAAGTATCAACGTCAGTATAACAAATGCATTATAAATTCTCCACACTACTTATGTTCTAAAGCATTCAATTCACACCCCTCTCATATCGTAACACAAAAACTTAATTTCATGAAAGAATGAACTTAAACCTTTCTTTTAGAAAACTGTTTTTATAATATAAATGATATTTATTCTTTGTAAATTTGTATAGGCTATTTCTTTCTTAAATTTATTTATAATTTCAATTAGAATTTATATTTGTCAAGAATAACCTATATTTATTGATTTATTAATTTTACATGTATAGTAAAAATGTGAGGAAATGCAAAATATTCAAATATATAATATAAATGAAGTATACGTTTGTAAAATTGTAGCGTGTATAAAATATTGTGATATTAATTACTGTATGTTGCATATTTTGTATTTAAAGGCTAATCTACTAAATTTAAATGTATTAAATTTGAAGAAATGTTTATAATTATATTTATATTTTTAATGAAGAACACTGTAGCCTACTGTGTAAGCAAATCACTTAAATATGCTTATTCCAGTATAAATGTATCACACTTTCTATGCATAGTGTAGAAGATTTCGGGGGTTTTAAAGGACCAAAGATGCGGGAACTGAACATTAATTTCGGGGACTTTTCCAACACAAAAAAAATGTCAGGTGGTGTTTTGAAGCCTAAGCTTATCTAAATGGACGATTGCACACAAGGCCAGTTATTTGGTCATTTATGCACGGAGAGAAATTTGAAGTTGATGGCGTGGCACTCCTGCGAGCACAATGACAGTGATTAGACTGCAAGATGGGACGTCCCGGTACGTGATAAATCATTTATTACCATCGGAGGGATTTTTTTTTGTCTCCATATAAAAAGGTTGAATGGCACGTCGGGCATTACAAGAATAAAAATAATAAAAAATAACATGTTTATTATTACTTAGAAGAACACTGTGACTCGAATGTTGAGTCTCTTCTCCTTTGCTACATCCTCTGTTCTTAGAAAGACAAATGAACTCACTAGACTGAAAAACAATTAAATTTAAAAAGTTGTGCTGAAAACAAAGCTGCTAACATTTTCTCATCAATAAAATAGTTATCTAGTAATATGTTCTTAAAAATATAATGTTTCACGGTTACAAAAATTGTACGCAATGTAGATAAATAATAAATTATGAAAGAAATATTCTGACATTTATTTTGCAGGTCATTTTAAATTTCTTTATTTGTTAAATGCCATTACAAATTCAAATAAAATAAAATCAATTTTACCCAACGAACAGACTAAGTTATCGCATAGGCCTATTACAAAACCTTACATGTATATCTTTTTTGAAAGCCTAGATGAGGTAAGCTCGTGTTTAGGGGTTGCAAATATCATATATTTTTTAAGACAGAACATAAACAAAAAAGAGTTAAACATTTTACAAAATAAATTTAAGTAGGACATTCAAAATTACAAAAAACAAAAACGTATTTTACAAATATAGAAATAATCGCAAGAAATTAAATTAAAACAAACGAAATGAAAAACATTACAAGACTTCATTATTAGTATTAATTATATAAAGCGGAGTTGTGTGTCTGTTTGTCCTTTATACAAATCTACAGTTTTATTTCTATCTTGATGAAATATTGCATACTTAGCTGTCAAAACAAGAGGAAAATCACTGTCTGCATTTAATTTTGAAATAAAATTTTTTGGCCCTTTTTAGCGCCCTTAATATTATATAACGTAATGTATGTGCGGTTGCTATGTGTGGACAAATGACGGTGCATACATAATCTCATTATTTAAGTGTGAGCAAAATTGACTAACTTTATCATCGAATGTAATGTAATTTGTGATATGGATTAAGGTAAAACTGTATCTGTCGAATAACACCAAAAGTTTGTGAATGCCAGGTATGTAATTTCTAACTTTACCGCTTTAAGGTAAAAATACGTCTATATCTGATTACATAAAGGAAGTTTGTTTGAGTGTATGTTTATTACACAAATCTACAGTTTTATTCACGGGGTACTCCATGGCGCAGTTGGTAGAGGCACAACGGTAGGTCGTGGGTTAGATTTTTCAAATGACCTAATCCTTCTGGTGGCTCCATAACCGTGGAGTTGACTCATCCTCCAACAAAAATAGGTACCATTCGCAATCCTGGGAGAAAAGGCAGCCGGTGCGTTAAGGCTTACCATCTTAATGTGATGGATGTGTAGGAATCTTGGATCCACAACCTCCCGGAACCATTACCTTTACTTTTTTCTGTTTCAATCAAATCTTGAATTGCACACGAAATGTTCCCCTTAATCGTCAATCATAAAGTAGGCTATCTCCTTTTCCCAGAATTATTGAAATGCTAACGAAGAAAAGAAAGAATATTGGTCATTTTATAACCCTAAAGCCAAAAGACTGATGCCCGGGCGATGCCGAGTCTTCTAAGCTAGTTATAATAAAATAACTTATATGAGATGTCCTTTCAAATCAGCTAATAGAGGTTCCGTCCATTCATATTATTAATAAATTGACACGTACTGGTATAACTTCAAGTAAAACATTATTAACGCCTTTTCGAAGAACGTACATTTTTGTTAGCGCAATAAATAAAGTAGATCGGTAAATCCTGCGTTCAGCAGAAATGAGTTCGTACCTTAAAGCAATCTTGGTAACAAGGTATCTGATATTTAGGGCCCACAATCTAAATACTGGTCGACATAGTCAACAGCCGTATTCTAAAGTGGCGCTGAAATCGCTCTGTGTACAAGAGTCAATAACTAGCTGTACAGTCCGCTTAAATAACCTGTTGCATTTTGCCACATCGGGCAACATCCAATAGATCAATAGTAATTCTAATGTTAGTCAACTTTGTACAGGACCAGACACAGTGCTTAGTTACATTATAAACCATGCTAATAACTTGAGTGTGTAAAACTGATCATCTGCTAGAAGATATTTATAGCACTCAGTATTTATCGTTTTTACTTGCAAGGCGACTGTCGGATACATTGATTCAAGCAGACTATCCCAATATGTATGAAATAGCTGCGTGTACTTCCAGTGCCCAACGATATGGATGCTGATTGTGTCGACCAGTAAATTCATACGGAGAATATCTTATAATAATCTACAGTTCCTCCAGGCTTTATACAGATACACCCTCTAGATTTACTTATAAGAGGCAGAGGCGATTGTTGTTATCTGCTCTAGTAGTGACGTTAATAGAACAACACACGGTCTGAGTCTGCTTCTAGAAACTAGATACAGCTGATATAGAATTACACTGCTATTTAATACAAGTGTAAGCCATAAAAGCGAACATTGCAACAAATAAAAAGGTAAAATATGGTGGCTGGAAAGTTCTGTGGCAGACAGTAATTGGCAGGGAGCTGTTTTACCGGCCGCCCACCAGAGAGTGCTGACCAAGACGCTACTTTATGATCATGAGATGGAGGTTGCGAGGGATGTTTTATGCGAGTTTTATTATCCTTGCCAAGGATCACTCTTATCGCGCTCAAGTTCGTAAAAGAAAATAGCATTTCTTATCACGGCAGCTGAATAGAATCGTAAAGCTTATTCCGAAATATGCTCCCAACCTCCGAGATAAAACCCCTCCGTATGACAGGTTAACTTCTTCATTTCTCTATTTTTCACTAGTGTTTTTTTCACTCTTATTACTCTTTAAAGTAGACGAACTACTTAAACATGAGATGATGAATAAATATGTGAATGGATGAATTAATGGTACAGAAATAAATTGACACATGAATTAAAATGAAGGGATGAAGAATATAAAATAAATTATGGCTAGTTTAAAAGATAGTTTTATAAATAGACGGATGAATTAATATCTGGATAATAAAATAATGAATGCTTGGATAGATGTATAGTTGGTTTGATGGAAACATAGATGTATGGATTGGCTGGTGGAGGATGGAAGAATGGATGGATCATGGATAGACTAGACCATATTATGGATGATGAAATGGTTTGATTGATGAAGGAAGGTGAATCGCTGATTAACGAATGGGTAGATGCAGAGGAATGAACGAATAACGAATGGTAAGAGAATGATAGAGGAATGGATAGAGAAAGATGGACAGTTAGATGGTTGCAGATGAATGATTAATAATGAATGGAGGGCGGATAATTGGATGGATGTGTAGATTTATAAATCGGTATTGAAATAGTGATGAATGCTTGTATGTATGTATGCATGTATGTATGTATGTATGTATGTAAGTATGTATGTATGTATGCATGTATGTATGTATGTATGTATGTATGTATGTATGTATGTATGTATGTATGTATGTATGTATGTATGTATGTACAGTATGTGTTATGGTGAATATGTTATGACGAAATGTCTTTATTTATTTGTATAGCCTATTGTGATACTTTTATGTATTGACATATTAACTGTATAATCTAAGACATAAAATTACGTATAGAAACAATATGTTTTAATATTCATATTTAATCACATGTTTTATGATGACTCTACACATTGATACAACTTATTGAAATGCCTCCATAACATAATAATAATAATAATAATATAGACATTTGCATACCTTTCGTAAGTTGGCACTCAGCGCTAACAGCACACACATTGGGAAGGGTTGACGGGGTGATGTCGTCGTCGTAGCCTCTCCAATCTTCTTTCGGGCCCAAAGGCCCGAGTGGCGTGGCCCCAGATAGGGCTGCTGCCTGACTCTGTTTGTACATGTTTAGAGTTCTACTTATACCAAGATAATGCTTAGATTGCATTATGTAATTAGGCTGTACTCAATCGTTGTTTGATAGTTGTGGCAATCAAAATTGCTCAACTGATTTGCAATCTGTAGCTGCTCCACAACATCCTTCCCTTCTTCATGGAAAAAGCGGACCCTTTCGCTTTTAGGTGCCTTGGTCCATGTGGGTCCATATTTTACGATGATACGTTTTGTACAGAAATCAGTACATCAGCTGTGGACTACTGTCAGCGTTTTCTGCGTTGAAATCAGAGTGAGGAGGTCATTGTTTTGCAGAATTGATTTTGGATACAAAGGAATGTGTGTGCTACTTACATCAGTAAATTACAGTGTCATTACATAAATTACTGTTTAAAATATATGCACATAATCCACAATAAAATAAAATATTGACATATTTTTCATTTCGGTAAACTCTTTTTTCTTAATAAGTTAATTTGTTTTTAAGTGCATTGTAGCCTATTGACAATACGAATAATTTTCCTGAAATTTAAAACATAAGACATAATATCTATAACAGCCATCAGGTAAAATTGTTTCAATGAACTGTCACTTAGTATAACAGTTCTTTTAAATATAATCAGTTTACTCTATTATTTAAACATACATTTTTCTATGAGAAAATTGAGTGACTGTAATATTGTGTCAGTATTCATTCACAAAATAGTGACACACAGTTAACAAAAAAATGTACATCACCAGAAATTATTCTAACAGAAAATTATTATAGAACTTCAAATGAAGTATGATCTCAATATAACAAAATTAAACATTAAATGTTCTTTATAATTCATAGTTTGTGAATAAATAACTTTTTTTAATAAAAACTCTGTTTTTAAACAAAATTCAAAATATTAAAATATTCTTTTCTATAAGAATTTTGAGTTTTTCTTTCCACTTCTACTAAATGTTAAAAATTAAGAAGTGTACGTACTAATCTCCATACAATGAGTAAAATTGATATTTGATGTTCAATAGAACATTGAAAACTTTTAAATACATAGTAACATTTCTTACACACATAAAAATACATTGATACTTCTTTTAAAATTTATCTTGTTATAAATGTACAATCTTTAAGTGGGAAGGGTGGGTATAATGGTATTGAGGGATGGTTAACTTTTTTTTTCTTCTTCGGGGCCCCTTTTTGTGCACATGAGTACATTTCTTTTTACCGTTATAATTATTTATGTGGGCCTACATTACCATGTTTTTTTCTATTTGTTTTGCATGCATTCTTGGATGTATTATTTAATTGTATATATTTTTCTTCTTGAGCTGCTTTTGTGAAAACATTGTGAAAAAGAAACGTAATTATATGATTTAATTGATTTATACAGATTTTTTTTCACCTGAAACAGAGAAAATTATATTATTATAACATTCCTTCATATGTAAGGAGTATAATAAATTACGCTTATGTCTTCAAAGATAAAGGATTCATTTAAATATTCAAAGTGCTATGACTTTTATATAAAATTTTATGTCTTTCACTTATATATAGCTTTCACACTTACTGTGTGTGTGTTTTTTTTTGGGGGGGGGGGTTACATACAAAGTTAACATTGATGATTGCCATATTATTTAAAATAACATTCCTCTATTACATAAAAAATATATTATTGAACTGGTAAAAAGTGCAATCAAAATCATGACACAGCTCTGGTATACTTAAATAATATGATGTAACACTAGGTGTCAGCGAATTCTTTGTCAGCTGATTGTAGTAGACATTCACACATATATGATTTCAACATCTGGCTTAACTGCTTGCTTTCTTGAAGGCAAGATTATTATAAAAAAAATGCACTATTATTTACATAATATAGAGTATTGAAATAACCGTGAATTAAATGTTCTTTCATTTGTTCTTAAACAAAATTGTTCATATTTAAATTTTAATTTCCTATATGGCATAATACACATATTTACATTTTTTAAAATAACTTATGCTTATTGCTATTTGTTTAAACACTTTGCAAACTAATAATTCTTATATTATTCTTTTTCACAATAGGACTTACTTTTAATAATTTACTATAATTTTATTTTCACCACATTTGCTAGAAAATTTTGCTTTCACACAAGCTTGTTTCCCTCATTGATTAAATTTCTTATTTTGTTGTTGCTGTCATCATTCATCAAGTCAATTAAACGTTATGTTATGTTTGATTTAAATTGTCACTTTAATCTGTGTTACAGATACGTAAATTATTTCATATTTTTCTAAATATTTTATCAGTTAACGACACTTCTATGTACAAAATAATTGAGATGTTCCTGATATTTTGTTGCTCTGGAATGCATGCGTTCTATCAAAATGAAAAATTTATATTAGTTAGATGGCACGTGGCTATGATTCCATTATATTGGTAGATTGTGAGGCTATTCCATTGTATAACATTTTATTTAATACTTTTGACCTATCATAATTATCATACACACTTACAATGCATTTTTTATTTATTTATAGGCTATACCTACTTTATTCGACGTTGGGTTTCTCTGTCCCATTTATTTATTCATTTCGTCGTTGGGTTATTCTGTCCCATTTATTTATTTATTTCGGCGTTGGGCTTCATTGTCCCATTTATTTATTTCGGCGTTGGGCTTCTTTGTCCCATTTATTTATTTCGGCGTAGGGCATTTCTCTGTCCCTTTTATTTATTTATTTCGTCGTAGGGCCTCTGTGTCCCTTATATTGTTTCTGTCCCATTTCTTGATTCATTTCGGCGTTGGGTTGCTTTGTCCCATTTCTCGTAAGTGTATTTTACTCGCTAATTATATTATTCATAGGTCCCTGTGACTCATTTTCACAAGTTTTATTATTATTAATGTACACATGGAAATATGCCCCAACAAATCTTTTAATTTATTTAGCTGCCACTCTCTTGTTGAACGCATCTATCAATTTATTATTGTTTCAAATATCCAAACAATTTTTAAATGTATTTAATTTACCGATATAATCATTAATTTTATGACGAAATAATAATGCTGCAATTAGACGAATAATACTAATAATACGACAAAATTTTTTCCTTTTAATACTTCATAACAAAATTTATGTAATTCTTTCCCGTTTTATAAATATGAAATATTTATAAATTTATTTTTATATTTATAATTTTATAATTTTATTTTTTATTGAAGTTTAAAATATTTATTTTGACATACAGGTAATATTCGTAAGGGAACTTCATTTGGAAGACAATGATGTATAGATTTTTGTTTATTCAGCAAGTAAGCTATTATTACAGTGATTGCTGTTAGGTGAGACTGTGTGATGAGCTAGCTTTTTCACAACTGTGTGAAGGTTACTACTGTACTCGTATTTACAATAGCAGAGAAATTGATCTTAATTCCCTTTTAATATGTAATTCATAATTCAGTCACTACAAATTTCCTAAAATAAAAGCCTATTCTCAATTTTATTTGGGGGGTTTCATTTAGGTAGGCGAAATTGGCATGCTGAGGTACATAATATGGAAACGTCCCGCGTCTCTACCATTTGTTATGGTGTATATGTTATGACGAAATGTCTTTATTTATTTGTATATTGTGATACTTTTATGTATTGACATATTAACTGTATAATGTAATACATAATATTACGTATAGAAACAATATGTTTTAATATTCATATTTAATCACATGTTTTATGATGACTCTACACATTGATACAACTTATTGAAATGCCTCCATAACATAATAATAATAATAATAATAATAATAATAATATAGACATTTGCATACCTTTCGTAAGTTGGCACTCAGCGCTAACAGCACACACATTGGGAAGGGTTGACGGAGTGATGTCGTCGTCGTAGCCTCTTCAATTTTCTTTCGTGCCCAAAGGCCCGAGTGGCGTGGCCCAGACAGGGCTGCTGCCTGACTCGTTTGTACATGTTTAGAGTTCTACTTATACCAAGATAATGCTTAGATTGCATTATGGAATTAGGCTGTACTCAATCGTTGTTTGATAGTTGTGGCAATCAAAATTGCTCAACTGATTTGCAATCTGTAGCTGCTCCACAACATATGTATGTATGTATGTATTTATGTATGTATGTAATTTTTTAATTTATTTTAACAACATGCCCCATTACAAGTAATATTACATGTTTAAGTTTTCATTTCTTACAATTAACAAGATACATTGTATATATATAAAATTTGAAGTTTTCAGAAACAATGATTACAGAATTTATAATTTAAATGTTATTTTACTATTAAATTACGAAGAGGTTAACACTGAGAAACAACTGATATATGAACCTACCATCCCATTTTACAAGCAAAAGTATTATCTCGACTCTATAGAGGTAATTGGCCTCATGGTGGGTGCTCGTGGAACTATACCCTCATTCTTTATGACATTTTGGAATGAATTTGACCTGCCAAAATTAGAGATTGAATCGCTAGTTTTTATGACAATACGCGGTTCGTTAATCATCTTGAGGATTCATCTATATAACCTACAGTAATTTAAACCTTGTAAAAAGAAGTTTCTTATTTCTATTTTTAAACTACATTAAGATAACTTATATGTAATCTATGTTAAATGTTAACTTCTCATATATTGATTTGTTTACTTTGTCCACAGCGGCAACCTGCCAATGCAGGAAGTTGTTGTAGATATTATGTGCAAGTCAAAAAAATAGTTCCTAGGTAGATTTTATTCTGTCCCTGATGAAAGAGCATTATTGGAGTTTATTGAAGTCGATAGGTATGATGAATTTATATAATTCTTGGGCATATTTGGCCAGAAGTTTGTAGTTTTAGATTTAATTTCTTTGAACATAAACTTCAAGCATAAACTTCAGGCAAATAGCGGAACTTTTTGGCATTTAAATTTTGAGGCTTAAACCGTTTTTCCGGACATGTCTTCAATTTAGATTTGTATAGATGAGTAGAGCCTTTTGGCTTTTTCTATCAATGACTATGGTGTCCACTCTTCTATTTCTTTCTTTTTTGGCAAGACAGGTGATTTCCTCATGGACTTCATAACATTTTTCTCTGAAAGGATTGGCTATTTTTGATGCTACTATAATTAAGGATATTCTTCAAAGTTTCTTTATGATTCTAACCTATATTACCGTGCTAATTAGACTGTGTAGGTGTATTTATTCCTGTACCTTTTAATGTGCACGTGATACGTCCTATATGGTTCATAATACCACATTTTTTCATCTTCACAAATTATATAAAAACCATAGACATGTGCTCGTTGAAAAATCCAGCTTGGTTATGGAAAATAAAAGCAAGAAGGGTGAGTCAGACTTTACCATCCCTTAACAAATTACATTCCCTCCTGGCTATGTACTGCTTATTAGGCGTTCCCCCTGGAATGCTTATTTTTTCAAAATGGCATTAATGTCGTTATATAGGCCGATTGACCTGAAGCTGTCAGGCCTGCAAACGACCGATCGATGACGTCAGTTTAGAGCGTAAATAAACTACTGTGGATATTGACGACCAATTATTTATAATTAATGCTTTATTAATTTATCTCTTCCGGCTATTACCTGCTGCGTTAAAAAAGTTCCTAGGCAAACGGTTAATGACACGGAAGACGTGTCCGAATATCGTGTTCAACTTTTAGTAAACAACTGGTAAATCTTATCGGCAGTGAATTCTAGTGTGGGTTTAATGTTCTCTTTTCCATTTTGACTTTATTATTCTGCATCTAAGATTAAATATAAGATTTGATACACTTAGCAAGCATTTACCCCTTCTGTATTAACTCGATGAATTGTGTTTATTAAGGCCCGAAAGTTGCTGCTCTATCAGAAGACGAAATATGTATGAAAATATGCTCTAAAATTTGTAATTACGCTCCGTAAATCAATGAAATATGCTCTGTAATTTAAGTAATTTTAATTCTCTACTTTCTTTAATTAGCTGAATTTTGTTACATAGTTATTGTCATAAATATGGCAAAAAGTGTAAAAATTTTTTAATAATGCACAATTATATTAATATCAAACAAATATGATGAATTATCGCAAAACTAACAGAATATGCAACAATATGCAAAATGAAACCATTTCTTTCATGTCTCGTACACATTTTAACACTAAAATCTACTAGAATTCATTATTAAAATATTATTTTTTATAAACTTCCGGGCCCTAGTTGTTTATGTATCCGATAATTGCGCTCATCTCTAAAGCGAATAAGTTGATTGAGCATTTCGTAAACCGAATCACCATGCTTATAAGCAATATAGTGGTTTAGTTAGTTAATTTTACACTTCGCTTTTTTGTTACTTATGCAGAAATATAGGCATGAGAAGTTCAAATATATACACTTGATGTGTTATTGGTAGTATAATAAATAACTACTAAAGTTTTACACTCACATTTATTTGTGTTCTTTCGTATTCAGACTACTGCGACTATCTTCGCCGTAACTTTATTTAACAATGTCAACAGAGAAAAAAAACAAGAGAGGGAAACAGAACACTGAGGGCTGAGTTTTCATTATAAATTTCTGTTTCCTTTATGAGAGTATCTACTCTTATACAATTCAACGGCCCTAAATAGCGTGCTTGCTCGCCCGCTTCGTGAGACATCGGGTATACTCGGCGATGTTCGTCTCTCGCAGTCTAAACTTTCATGACGACTACAAAATTAGGAAGGAAAACTGTTTCTTTATTATATAAGGCCTAAGTGAAATGAACACAATGAACAAATATTCTAATTTATCTTTACTTACAATTTTCATAGCTCTGAACCACAAACATTTTTAATAATCTACCAGTGGAATTTTCTTAAAAATCATGGAGTCAATGAATAATGGCGGGCGAAGCCGGGGGCAACAGCTGTAAAATATTGATGGTTTTATCTCTTGAAATATCGCTGATAATAATAATCCAAAAAAACCATTCCTTCCCTTGAAACATTATATAGCCTAATTTCTGAAAATTACACTGAATTGATAAAATAAAATTCACATCATATTCATGTCAATAAACAGCTGAGAAACAATATGTATTATGTGTTCACCCATGGCCTCCTTTATAGGTTCTTTGGAACTGCATAATCGATTCTGATATAGTTTTCCCAGGGGGCGCTTTAAAGCCGGAATTTTAGCTGTTTCATTAATTATTAATGGCTTAGTTTATGAATGATTCGCGTGCAAGTGTTAATAAATATAATGCTTTAATAATTATTATTATGCTCTTAATTTTTAATTTTTAAAAGAATTATCGTGGGCGAAGCCACGGGCACCTCCTAGTATTACACAATACACTACACACTCCCCCCCTAGTGACAGCGATAGTGTCCTAGAAACGTGCAGGGAAGTGGACCTTGCGTCCTGATCTGGTGAAATGTCCAGTCACATCAGTACGAGTTTCTTGTTGAGGGTTAGTAATACTATGGGGACCGTCTTCCAATAGAAAAGCTGGTTTCAGGCGGTCCACTGAGATTCGCTTTATTAACCCTCCGATATTAATGTCGAAGAACTTATCAGTTCTACTCTTTACTGGGTAGGGACCGTCGTACGCAGGTTGGAGTGAGGATAATGGAGGTCCATGATGTACGAAAACATGAGAGCAGTCGGCGAGATTTTTGGACACAAAAACAGGTTTCTTGCCATGGGTTGATGTCTGACTTGGTTTAAGTCCTCTTACTGTCTCTTGGAGATGTCTCACGAAGTCAGACTGTGATACGGTAGGCTGGTCGGTGAACAGTTCTCCTGGAAGACGGAGCGGTGTACCATAGACCAGCTCGGCGGCTGAGTGACCCAAGTCTTCTTTTACCACAGATCGCATGCCCAATAAGACTAGAGGCAATGAGTCTACCCACGATGAGGATTGTAGTAGATGGCATTGGAGTGCTGCTTTCATAGTGCGGTGTTGTCGTTCGATAAGACCATTACTTTGTGGATGGTATGCGGTTGTCCTGATGCTCTGGAAACCTAGGTACTTGCTTAGGGATTTGAATAATTGGCTTTCAAAATGTCGACCCTGATCAGTAGTTATTCTTACAGGAATACCAAATCGTGAAAACCAAGTGGTTATTAGAGCCTGTGCAACAGAATCAGCTGTTTGGTTTACTATTGGTACAGCTTCCATCCATCTAGAGTGTCTGTCTATAGCCGTGAGGAGATATCTGAATCCTTGGCACACATGTAGAGGTCCCACAATGTCAACATTTATGTGTTTGAATCTGTCGTTGGGAACTTGGGATTGTCCAACTGGAGATCTAGTGTGTCGATGAATTTTTTATCTTTGGCAGTCGATACATGCTCGTGTCCACTGTTGACAGTCTTTCTTCATATTGGGCCAGATAAATCGTTCAGTGATCATTTTGGTTGTTGCTCTGATTCCTGGGTGAGAAAGACGATGAACAGATGAAAAGGCTGCTTGTCGAAAGTTGCGTGGAATATACGGGCGTATATGCTTTGTTGATATGTCACAGTATAATTGCTTTCTACTATCCGGCAGACTGAGTTTTACTATTTTCATTCTGGGATTCTGTTGCAGTGATTCGAGGTCTTCATCCGATTGCACATCTGCCAAATGATCATAATTTAGAGGTGAGGGAGATTCTATGGTGGCTAAACGTGACAATATGTCAGCCACGATATTGTCTTGGCCAGCAACGTATTTTGTCGTCGTAAACTGTGCAATATACTGTAATTGACGAGCCTGTCTGGGTGATGCCTTGTCCAAATCCTGTTGAAAAGCATACACCAAGGGTTTATGGTCCGTGAAAATTACAAAGGACTGGCCTTCTAAAAGATGCTTGAAATGTTTAATGGCGCTATATATTGCTAATAGTTCGCGATCATAAGCACTGTATCTGGACTGTGCTTTAGTGAGAGTTCGTGAGAAGAAACTGAGAGGTCGGGCTGCGCCGTCAGTATCCTGTTGAAGAACTCCTCCTATTGCGACGTCCGACGCATCTGTTACCAAGGAGAGTGGAGCACCGGGAATAGGATGTACCAGGGCCGCTGTGTTGCAGAGGGCTTCCTTCATTGCAGCAAAAGAGGTTTGTGCTTCTTCGTTCCAGTCCAGCAGTTTTGTGCTGTTTTTCTTGTGTCCGCAAAGTAATTTTGAGAGGGGCTGTTGCAGCTTGGCGCATTCTGGGATGAATCTGTGGTAGAAATTTACCATTCCCAAGAATCGGCGCAATCCAGTGGCTGACTGTGGCTCTGGAAAATTCTTAATGGCACTAACTTTCTCAGGTAGAGGCTTCAGACCTTGAGGACTGACTTCGTACCCTAAGAATTTGATCTGCTGCACACCGAAAATGCATTTGGCAACATTGATGCATAAGCCGTATTCATTTAGTCGTTCACAGAGGATGCGGATATGTTGAAGGTGCACTTTATCGTCTGGAGAAGCAACCAGGATATCGTCTAAGTAACAAAAGACAAAATCTAACCCTTTGAGTACCATGTCCATAAATCTTTGAAAGGTCTGTGCTGCGTTTCTTAGTCCGAAAGGCATGAATGGAAATTCAAATAGTCCAAAAGGTGTTGTGATGGCCGTCTTCGGTATGTCCGCTTCTTGCACCGGTATCTGTTGGTACGCACGTACAAGGTCAATGGATGAAAATATGGAAGCTCCATGCAGGATGTGGTTGTAACCGGTTAAAAAAGGTATAGGGTATCTGTCGGGTTGAAATGATTGAGTTTCCTATAATCCCCGCAAGGCCTCCAATCACCAGATTTTTTCTGAGTTAAGTGCAGAGGACTAGCCCAACAACTTTTCGAGGGTCTACATAACCCTTGCTGGAGCATGAAGTCAAATTCCTTACGGGCTGCTAAGAGTTTTTCAGCTGAGAGTCTTCTAGTTTTGGCAAACACTGGTGGGCCTTTCGTTTCGATGAAATGTTCAATGTGGTGGCTTGCGATTTTTGTGTTGAGAATTTTAGGTCACAGAATGTCAGGAAATTCATGTATAATCCGCTGATATCGGTTATTAATTTCCGTTAGCTGGACCTGAAGTTTGTAGTTGTGAGAAGAGGTACCATACGCGGTCAAGTGTGTGTTCCCGTCTATTAAGCGATGTTTAGAACTGTCGACGAGTAAATTGAAATGCGACAGGAAATCGACTCCAGCTATAGGTTTACAAACTTCTGCGATTATGAATGGCCAATTGAATGTTCGACGTAAACCAAGGTCAAGTGTCATAAGTCGTTGACCATACGTCTGGATGCTAGTACCATTCGCTGCAAAAAGTTCAAGTTTATTTGGTGACTTCTTTTCACTGTGTGTTGGTGGCACTACAGAGACATCTGCACCGGTATCAATCAGGAACTGGGTTGCTGTCCCTTTGTCACTAATAAAAAGGCGACTCAGCTCTAACCCCTGGCTCCCTGTCGCCGTGGAGAGTTGGGGAACTAGTTTTCCGGTCCGTTGTGAGGTGTAGCTCGGAGAGACATGCTGCATGGCTGTAGACATCTGTATGCCTCCTCGCCAAATTTAGTGTGGTAGTAACATTTCCCTACCTTTGTTGTCTGTCCTGTTTCTGCATTCCTACCTCTGGATCTGGACCTAGACTTTGGTCTACCCTGTCGGCGGCGGTCGGCGAAAACATGCTTACTCAACTATGCAACATGAGTGAGAGCTCAGAAACTTGCTTCCTCAGTTCCTCTATTGAGTTGTTCATTGGTTGCGTAACAGCAACAGGAGCAACATGGTACGAGCTTGTGGGTTTTAGCTCCCAAATCTTGTCTGCCATGGTCGACAGTTTCGTCAGATCGTCACTACTCACTGACAGGATAGCATGCATTTCTCTTGGTAGCCGCTGTAACCATAAAGTTTTAAGAAAATTCTCGCTTACCTTGTCTGAAGCTAAATTTCTCATTTCACAAAGTAATTGCGACGGTTTACGATCCCCGAGTTCCAAGTCTATCAATAGTCGCTGTGTTCGTTGCGTTTCACTATCTGGGAAAGTTGAAATAAGACGCTTTTTGATTGCATCATATTTACCGGAAGACGGAGGATTAGGGGAGAATATCGGCCACTTGTGTCAGAATTTCTGAGTCAATTGAACTCACCACAGTGTCATATTTAGTTTGGTCCTGGGTGATCTTCGAGTTACGGAATTGTGCTTCAAGTTGAATGAACCATATCCTCGGATCAGGCTTCCAAAACGGCGGAACTTTGATAGATACGCGGGCTACTACGGTTTCTTGGCTTTCCTGAGCAGTTCCAGCTGTAGTCTGCTGTACTTCTTCCATCGGGTCACCACTGAGGTGCCGATGCATCGGGGTCACCACTGAAGTGTTATTGGTAGTATAATAAATAACTACTAAAGTTTTACACTCACATTTATTTGTGTTCTTTCGTATTCAGACTACTGCGACTATCTTCGCCGTAACTTCATTTAACAATGTCAACAGAGAAAAAAAAAACAAAAGAGGGAAACAGAACACTGAGGGCTGAGTTTTCATTATAAATTTCTGTTTCCTTTATGAGAGTATATTACACAATACACTACACACTCATAGCTGGGCCATTTATCTATGAAATAGAGTTAAAAAAGTCCATGAGTTCTTTTAAATGCAACCAAATTATAACTGATAGATAATTTTAAGAGTAAATGAAAAATTAGTTTATAAAATAAATAAATACATGAAGAAGAAAACCATTTATTAGAAACATAAATGAAGCTGCTTGCCTCTTCGCAAGTTGCCATCGGATACAGCTTATCAATTCCATCTTAAAAAGACAATACAATTAATTATTAACTACATAAATATAAACAATTTATCCTATCTCTTCTATACTGAAACTCACAATTACTTTTTGGAGTAAATATGGTGATTCAAATGAAGGAATAAACTGACCTTGTTACTACGCTAAAGATCAATATCCCACCGTTGGACGCAAATTTGACTATTAAATGTGAATTAAAAAGAGAAATTGAGTTCAAAGTGCTGTAAAGTTTATTTCATAAACCCCTAGGCTATTATTATTTTAGATAGGCCTACCTTCAGGGTACAAATTGTTCGTTTTTATGGCATTATTCATGTGCCATATTAGAGTTTTCAATCAAAATAAAATACAAATATGCTTCCATTTGTTAAATGTGTGGAGAATGCTAATTCCTCATTTTTAAAGATAGAAAATTGAAATTTTCAGTTTTATAAATTTTATAAAATTGTATTGCCAATCTAATTTATTTATCGTTTTATTTAAGGTGTCCCTTGCGATGAAATTTTCATATTTAAATATTAATATTTGGCAGGGAATACACACACGAATCAAGTTTACACACAAATGATTAAAGTTTGGTCTGGACTTTGTTCTCTGGTAAAGAGTATTTGAACGTAAGTTTTGGATAATAAAAGAAAATAATAATAATTTTACTAATTAATGCATATTTACCAGGCAGCACACACTACAACAAAATCCAGACAACACTGTAAGGAACATCTACTTAACCATTCGTATTCAAGAGATATTTTATATGAAGAAATATGTGATTGTGAGAAAACTTAAGAAAATGTGCTATTTTTCACGGGGTATTGCACGATCATGAGTAATCTTTTCACTGCTACTGACGTATAAATTTGTTACCTAAAAATTGTACTAAAAGCAAAAATATCAAATTAATAGAGTAAATGTAAATTAAATTCGAGGACTTTTACCCTTATGTTACGATTGTCATCCATGGAAACCAGCCATTCCACTGAAATTTTCTTCATCATTTCAAAGGCTGATTAAGATTTAAAAAAAAAAAGCGTTGAGCAAGAAGGGGAGCATGTTTAATGAATGAACAAATATACTTTTTAAGTAATAAAAGCGAAAATGTCTTCTTTTTTCTTCGAAAACATAAAAATTCAGTGTGTTACCCTAAGTCAAAAGAGCGTTTTATCAAGTGACGCAGCAATGATATGCTTTTATAAGGGCCACTTCACGGATAAAATGCAAATTTTAAGTCATACCACCTATGAATAGTATGGTTTATATCTCTGCTATAACAACTAAATACCCAAGAGCAGGCAATATCTGAATCAGGTCAAATCAAGTGATTAATAAAGTTACTGTTAACTATCTCAGAGCTGAATTTATCCATTGATAAGGCAGTCATCAGGTGGAATTATCAGTTTTAAATCGATGAGGAAAGCTTCAGAGAAATAATTCCTTTTCATGAATAACAATTGTAGCATAATAAAAATCCTCACATTTTCCATAGGCCGTATCATTACTTACCTATCCTTATATTCCCGTTTTTAAACAGCGTTTGAAGTGACGTATTTATATGTCAGTAGCAACCCATTTGAATCATATGTTTATTATAGAAGTACGGTAAGTGACATGAAAGATTTAATTTTACGGTAAATTGAAGCTCAGTGAATGAAATATTTTTCTGCAAATCCATTGATACGGTTATAATCGGCAGAGATAATTAAATCGGTAGGTATAAAAATGCTCAGCGATATTGGGAAGGTGGACCTTAACGAAATATAGTGCTATAAATTGTTGATTCCAAGTGAATTACTCGTTAAGCCCATCGATCTAAATGGAAAGAGTAAGAATGACTGTAAAGCATATTTTACTCACAATATTTCTTTATTTAAAATAGCAAGAAGTATACAAACGCTTTTCCTCACATTTTATGATCTTTTCCCAGTGCGTCATTTCATAAGCTTTGCCGTGGTCTCTGTTCCAGGGCAATGCTGGCCTCGCTGAATATCCTTCAAGTCGTTTTTCGTAGGCACGCAATCAATCATGGGAACTGACACACTAACTACTGTATATAAATTGCGAATTCAGTTTTATACGCCAATTTCTGCATAATGGCACGTGTTCGAGGCGTCAGGTTAGTCCTTCCTTCTTATAGGAATGTAAATTTATACCTTATCGTTTCGAATAGCCTACACCACATAACTTCACGTATATTTACATTGCTAATGAACCCGGGATTTGAACTTAAGTTGCGATAGTTTTCAATAAAGTACTTTCTTGTAGAACTCTTCATGTTCCTTTACAGCAACAGCTATTCACTTCTGGAACTCACTGCCTAGCTACCTCACGTATATCACAGTTCAAGCTTATTTATTACGTTATTAAAAATTAAACTTAGCTGGGAGTAAGAAGTAAAAATCTGATCTGAAACTCACATAGCCTCCTCTGCCCAAATAAAACTTAGCATTTTATAATAGGTATCCAGCCTGAAAAAAAATAGTTTAACGGTAAAGTTGACAGTATTCACATATTATCCTTGTACAGAAACACAAGGCACAATTATACGCTAATTATGCTATTAATACCTTTGACCTCTTCTTTGAATGTTGCGACTAAAAACGCAGGCTATGGACAAACTAAAAAAAAGTGACTGCAAACGTTTATTGAACTTTCCGCCGTTAAGAATAATTTCCGAAATTTATGGAATATTCCACTCCGATATTTCTTGACTCTAAGCATGGCCAACAATACATCTTCCTAACTTCACATAATAGATAGAGCGCGTATTCAGTTGTTAGATAATTTTTTTGAAAAAATAAAGTTCAATTAAAAGTTTTAGTTCTTGATATAAGCACCCCATGTACACAATTTAAAGGAAATCGTTAGAGCCGTTTTTTGAGAAAATAGCAAAAAACGAAATTTTCTCCATGTAGGTCTAAAGTCCCCTTAAATATAAGAGAAAGTTGTCGCCAGCCTTCATGTCCTATCCTCAGAAGACATCCCCAAATACAGAATTTTGTTTTCGTACGACTTTCCGTTACAAGAGACCTTATTGGAAGGTGCTCGTATTCACAGTGGGTGCCTTATAACTACCCTTCAGAGAAGTTGTTCCAAAAAATGCTTCAATAAAAGTTTTAGCTCTTATTATAAGTAAACCAACGTGCAAAATTTAAAGAAATTCGTTGGAGCCGTTTTTGGGAAATTCGCGAGAAACGAAAATTTATTCTTGTAAAGTCCCCTTAAAAATAAAATATACTTGTCAGAAATCTTCGTGTTACCTCTTCAGAAGGTACCTGACTGAAATAAAAAAATTTGTTTTCATACGATTTTCCGTTTTGCAGCTAGGCTGTTCATAGACATCCACACCGACACATAGACACACACAGACATGTTCCCGAAAATAGTATTTTTTTTTATTCAGGGGGCCTCAAAATGCGTATTTATGTTAAAAACTCAACTTCGAATTTGGGGGTCGAAAAGAATACTTCCTCTACCTATAGTGCCTATGGTGTGGGCAGAGGAAGTGAAAATATTTCATTTCTTCAAGCACTCTAGTTAATATTGTATTCATTCATTTTAATTCAATAGATTATATAGTTCATGTCTTTCATTTGTAGCCTATTTTTAGATCAACTGTATAGACTACTCTTTTATGATTAAGTTGAGTAATTCTTGCAGTTCATGTATTTCCCTCTGGCTGAGTGGTAGAGAAGGCTTTATGGTCTTAACTCTATAGGAGAGAAGGCAATGAAAACACTTATCAATCTGATGTCTCATTATGTTCGAAGATATAAACAATTTTTCTACATTTTAATTATTTGTATAAGAAATTACAAGCTTAGTGGTGTGAATAACTCAAAGAAACATAAGTTAAGTACTAACAGAAATCTTCTACTGTAAAAAAAATGAATTCCTTCGCCATAACCTGCATTAAAATGTCCTTCAATCATCAGTAAAATTTACTTTTTGATCTTTTTAGATCATTTTTAGTCATTTTAATTAAAAATTATGTCAATTGTGAGTCAGTTTTATTATTCCTAAATAGGCTTATGACTCGACAAGCAAGATGACCTGAACTGAATAGAACTGAATAGAAGAATAAAGGTGTTAGCCTATGTAATTTTTTAGGTAGATTTCGAAGAAAAATCTACCTATTGCAATGGATACCATGTCATGATTTTCGATAAATTCTTTCATATCTTTACGTTTCATGCTCCCCTAAGTACGAAACCACCGCCCGTCAAATTTTTTTTGGTGATATTTATATATATATATATATATATATATATATATATATATATATATATATCTTTACACGCTAGCGGCCGTAATTTTGAAGATATTTGAACCAAATTTTATTATGTCATTTCTAGGCCCAATAGTTCGGACAAGTTCGTTAATGAGCAAATTTGGCCCAAGGGGGTGGTCGAGGGAGGGGGTTGAAATTTTTAAAAATGTATATCTCGGCCCCAATGAAGTATAGAGGGAAACTTTGTTTGAATAAATTAGTGTACTCCCTATGGAGTTCACAGTGACATCAACGATTTGGGGGTTCGGGTGAGGGTGGGGTGGGGGTGGGGGATGAAAATTCGAAACTTTTGATACCACGTCTTGTGGGGTATCGTTGAAAAGCTCTTGATGAGTACTCTACAAATCAATAAATAGTTTCTTGATAGCTCTCATATGACGCGAGATTTTAATGTTTGAAAATAATAACACTTAATAGTATATTGCGATACAAATGCCTTTACGGCCCGTGTGTTGCATGCTATTTTTTGCACGATGATTATTTATATCAATTTAATTATATTAATTGTGATATTACCTGAAGATATTATGTGTATAGCCTACATTCTTGAAGAGAGATGTTTATTTCAGAAAGTGATTCGCATGTGTTTGTTGTTATGGGAACCGAATATTTGTCCTGGGGGCCTTGTTCATAAAGGCATGTATTATGAAGTGTATCGTAATGAATTATGACGTGGCGCATGGACCGTAAGTAATTTAACCTCATCGCAACGCCCTTAGCAACACGATTGTGTGGGAATGTCAACTTACGATCCATGTAAACAACTTTCGTAAGTAACACTTACTAGCTAAGGAGTGCAAAAAAGAATTATTATAATATCATAATTTTGTCTTGTTTAGCGGCTTTGCTAATTTTATTCATTGCTGATCTTGCGCACGGCCTCCCAGAATATTATATGCTATTCTTGTTTTCAAAACAAATGATTGTAGGCTTTTGCTCTTTGCCGAATTCAGTCATTATTGCGGGTTTGCCGTGCCAAGGCTAAAGAAGGAGAGTGCTGCGCAGCGACAATAAATTAAACCAAAAGCGCTTCGAAATCTACCTCAGCCTCTAGGCCTGCCTAGAGGGATTTTTTTTATATTTATTTTTGGAGTGATAGTCAAATTAAAGTCAACAGAAAGAAGATATTACGAAAATAAATCATTTTTTATAGTTTTAATAAAATTATTCTGACTCTTACATTATCATTAAGGCCTGGAAGTATATGAAAAAATCATATTTTTAATAACGCACGTTTGCATGCTAGTGTTAAAATACGTACAAGACATAAAGCAATTGATTTAGCATATTGTTGCATATTTTATTACATTTTCCATAATGTATGATGTTTAACTGATATTTAAAATATTTGTGCTTGTATTATTAGTTTGTCACATTTCAACGGCATATTGTGACATATTTTAAATACTGAGTATATATCCCTGTAAATTCAAACATTTACAGCATAGTCTATATAGCTTTGGTAATGTTCTGAGAACAGGCTACGTAATATTTGACAGTGTATAGCCTAACGTTTACGGAACTAATTGTATAATATTACAGCAACTTTTTAATTTATTGGTTTTGAATGAACTAAAATTGTTGTTTTACAAAGATTTTACAAAGTTTTGTAATGTAATTATTTGCACAACCTCCACTGTTTTTTGTCATTTATAAGTAGAGATCCTAAAGTAATGGAATTATTCATTGGTTCCGGAGCATATTTTACTAGTTTTATAGCATATTTGAATGCATATTTCGTCTTCTGATATAGAATTAACTTCCAGGCCTTAATTATCATACATTCGTTGGACTGCATGTTTTATATTGTAGTTTTAAACATACCTAACATAACCTACTAGAAACATTTGATGCAGGCGAACAAAGTAAGACACGAACTATTTGTTACTGCAATAATAATTGGAAAGCCTTGCTTGCCGAAAACGTATTAACTACTTTGGCTCTGGCGTCTTTAGGCAAATAATATGTGCTATTAAGGAGCTCCATAACTGGCATAATTAAATGGAAATCGATTTGCAGATGGCGTTTACTCGGTCGCATGTCAGGAACCTAGGTGAACGTTATCGCCCTGTTACTACATTCCAATGAAATTAAGGCCTCTTTCATGTAGCTCACATATTGCCAGCAATTACTTTATAACCCTTGTATACCATTTCCCTATCCCCTGATTTTTATCCCCCTTCATCATTAACATTTAATTATTCACTATTATAATAGGGCTAAGTCACCCATATCCAAACTGGAACATGCAAGCCATATGCGTCCATCAAGAATATCTCATGATGTATAATGCCTAAATTGATATCATAACGGTATTGTGAGCCTAGCACGTTTATAGCCAATAAACAGAGGTTTCTGTTTGTCAAGCTTGAAAGAACAGGGCTGGGTCATCTGTTGAATGTGTAGTCACCGTAGGGTACTAAGCGAATTAAATATGCATTTATTTCTCAAGAGCAAGGGAAATTACAAGAAAAATATTAAATCATACGGGTATTTATTTACACTATATATCAGTCGTAATGATTAATTATATTAATAAAATGATCTCAGTTTTACCATGGAGAACACGTCTTAACCTATCCTGTGGTATCTAATTATCATTCTTATTATTTTGTTCCTGTATTTTTGTCTTTATTGATTCGAACAATAATTCATTATCTGAGAAGAATATTTTTCTGAATTCTATCATTAGAATGATGTTTAATTGACTTGTATTTTCATAATAATTGTACTTTCTAACAGGCAACTGGGAGAATTATTATTACTATTATTATTAGTATTTTGATTTATTTTTATTAATATCTAAAGATGATTAAATTATGATGTTCTAAATAGAGCTGAAGATGAGTTATTCGGCCATATACAAAAATAAAACGAGCATTAAAGAATTCATCTCTGCGAGTTATTATAATACTTTGGATGATGGAAAAAATAGACTGTCTCTTAAATCCTCCGCATTCTCTACAGTCTACATTATTCTACAGGCCTTTAATAAGGAAGACAAGAAACTCGGAACGTCCTATGGGATTCTAAAACGGACTTTACATTTATGAGTAACTCGTACAAGAGTACTGTAAGCTAACCGAATCATCTCGGCGGACGACAAATAGTAAACCTAAATGTAATATGTAATTCGTATAGCAATCTCAGAAAAAGTGTAACGGTTTCCGATTTTTATCATAGCTTCGAACTTTAAAAAAAGGTGGCCAATAGCTCAATAGTTCTCTGACGATAGGCACAAGTGATTTATACAACATATTGTATATTATGAGTTTTATTTATATGGGTTATAGTTAGGGCCCGGACTTCTATAAAATATCATATTCCTAATTATGCAGTCTATTAATACTATAGTTAAAATGTGTGCAAGATGAAAGAAATAACAACATAATAAATGTTTCATATTGTTGCATGTTTTGTAGATATGTGATAATGCATCATATCTGCTTGTAAATAAAATAGTTTTGCATATTTTATTAACTTGTTACATTTTTTACGGCATCCTTTTTCTGACAGATTTTAAATATTGTGCAGATCTCTGTTAATTCAAACATTTGCAACATATTTGGTTAAGTGAATGTTTTGAGATCCGACTAGCCTAATGTTTATGTAATTGTATAATATTAAAGCGACGTTTTTCTTCTATAGTTTTCAAGTTACTAAAATTTGTTGCATTGACTTTGTTTCTTTTAAGGTTTGTGATGCAATTTAAAGAACTTCTCCCACTTTCTATAAATTATAATACAATTCAGCTAACAAGAAGACAAAAAGTATTAAAATTACTTTATTATTTCCGGAGCATATTTTACAATTTTTAGAGCATGTATGCATGCATATTTCGTCTTCTGATGGTGGAGCATTAACTTTCGGGCCTTAGTTCATAAACAATAAGTGAAATAAGAAACAATAAATGTGCAACATTTAAAAATTCAATTTGCTCTTTATGTTTTAAACGAATACAGTATCTCACAATAAAAAATTATCGTGAAATATTTACTTTTAAGTTTACCTTGCAAATACTTATTTGGATAGATGAATTTCTTTCATCACATGAAAACTCACATTTGATTGAATTCTATTTTGCTAGAACCTTCTCAAATGTAGGAACTACATAAGTTAATGTTATTTGGCTTCCCAGTTTCATGGAACTGTTGTCAATTATACGTGCTTTTTTTTTTAACCATTGACAATCAAAAAGCATGGAATACAATCAATTAAAACAGTTTGATATCATAATATAGCAATATGATTTATTGAGAATAATATCGTTACTATTATTTTCAGGTAATAATTACATTCATTTGTGCAAATGGCACAATTATGACTGTTTAATTGTTTACAAATTGCTGCTTTGCCATGGCATCACTCTGAATTCTATGGGATGGCAGAGACCTATAGTAATCATTATTTTCGGAAAAATGCCTCGTTTATGAATAAATGTACGTTAAAGAAAGTTTTCATTAATTGAACTGTTCTAATTATGAATGTAGTGGTAACGAAAATCGAATTGTCAATTAAGTTTCCTACCCTAAAACTTTTCAAACGTGGTCTCCTTTTATTATGAAGTGTCCCTAAGGACATATCAAATAGTGTATTATACTGTAAATTCTCAACATCACGGCAAGGTTCCGACTCTTAACCCTCGCGTTCCTCACAGGGAAGTTCTTTTGCTTTCGACAACAGTACGTGCTGGCTTGTACACGTAAAATAACTCCTCTGAAATTCATTTTATGCTGATATGACCAATGTAATTGAAAATGATCGTTAATCATGCATACTCGTTATTAAGCAAATGAGCACGAAAAATGTAAAAAATAAGTACCAAATAGGTCTAAGCAAATAAATTACAAGAAATGAAATAAATTATCAGTTTTGTAGAGATCTTATATTATTCACGGTTATTGCAGTATGTAAGGAAGGTCATCAGCAGATTTTCTGGTGTGAATCTCCTGCGTTTTTCAGTGAAGAACGATTTGTAAGTGAAAATGTTCTTTCGACACAGTTCTTCTTCGAAGAATTCCTCCTCAATGTCTGTTTATTCATCGGAAAGCCTTTTACAAATCTGATAGTGTTTATAACTTTGATTTTTCAGTAATTGTATTATTTATAACATAAAATTAAACCAGTGATATTGACGTTTAGGAATGATATAAGCACTTTTAATATAACAATCTTGAGTGAAATATGCTAATTTCATTCAAAACGAATAAATAAGAAAGCAGAATCGTATTTCTCTCAGATTAATTGAAACAAGCACCATCAAATACAATTAAAATTGCTTGTCAACGAGTTCCTAACGAAACATAACATTTCTGCTTATGTTTAGGTGTCTGAAAATAAATAGGCCTATACATTTTACTTAGAAATCCAGGCTCTATTCACTATTATTATCCTATATGTGGATATTATTATTATCATCATCTGGCTTTTATATTTTAATGCATGAATATTTTAACAATATTAATTTTCTTCCTTTTGTCCAATTTTTAATATAAAATTTGAATAACAGTAACTTAATTTAGTAGCCACAAGGTGAAATGGCCAGAAGAATTGAAACGGACAGTATTCTTAAACAAAACTCTGTTTCTTCTATTCGCCACGGGATTTTTTCTATTTTCTTATAAATTATTTGAAAAATCTATCTGAGGTGGTATGTGACAACCTCGCTCATTTTGTTTCCGTGCTAAGTTCGAAGCTCGCTGACCATAATTTTCATAGCTTTTACTGCAATTTGAAAAATACAACACAATAAATAAGCTAACTGCTTACTTTTAGATTATTTACTGCGTTGCTTTGCAAAGGGCAATGAACAGATCTACCCGTAAAAGATATTGATAATGATAATAGTAATAATAATAGTAATAATAATAATTAATAATAATAATAATAATAATAATAATAATAATAATAATAATAATAATGAGAAATAATATGCGACTTCAATTTTAACGAGCCATTATAAAAACCAGTATATTGATCCTTCCTCCTTCTTCTTTTCGTCGCCTTTCTCCCTGCTTTTATATTACCTCTTTTATCGTCGTGTTCTTCTCTTCTTCTCTCTCGTTACACCCCAGAGGAAGCAGTTACACCCCAGAGGAATACACGGGAACAAGGAGGGAACAACCACGAACAATATTACAATAAAAACTCTGCTACCCTTTAGTTTGCTATAACAATAGGCCTATATTCCACAAACAAAATATAATGCTAGGTCTACACAAATAATAAATCGAAGCACACCCGCTCTTTTTTTTAATATCGATAACTTTATTATACAAAAATATATTAAAATTGTGGCAGCAACAGACATAAAATGCATATGTAACTTGAATTGAGGTTGCTATCCATTAAGTGCCTTTCGCTCTCTAGACATCTATGAACAATTATTAAAGTACACCCACTCCAATTCTGCATTCCATCCATCCATACTCAGCATACCGATGATCACCTAAATATACCCAAAACAATATGCTGAAGGCCTGTCACACAATACTCACTCTTGGGAAGCCTTCGTTCCTAACATTCCACTAAATTCAAACATAAAGCGCAGCCGCTCCAAATAATGATCAAATCTGAATGTGCGATCACTTTAACAAAGTAAAATTAAATACAGGCAGGCGGGCAAGCTTATTACATTTACGATTCCAAAATTAATTCATGGCAAGTTCTACATTTCCAATATGGCGGCTATGGTATAACCTATGCTATTTCTTAAGCACACATTTTTTAGTAGAATACCTTACCATCCGGCCAAACAAATTACGTACATTACTTCCATACGCCCGTCAGCACACACACTCACTAATATCGCTTCAAAATACTTCTTAAATTCCGTTCAAGACCTAAATGCAGCGAAGCAGCAGAACGCACATCTTTCCAGGGAGCCATCCCTACCGGTTCTGAAGTGATCGAAAGGATTATGCCCGCATGCGCTAGACGGCAATTGTCTGTCTGCCATGCAAGCCCGATAAGGCGATCACGTAGGCTACTCCTTTTCTGACGTAATTTCGTGTTCGGCAGTAAGCCTGAAGTGCTGGGATGAGCCTGCTCATACAATTTCTCATACCGGCTCAATATGAAATCATGAAACTTAAACAACTAAGAGAACCTATTTTGGAGTCAGTCTCATTTCTTAATTGCTATAAATGACCTAGCACGTAGCCTGAACGCCTGAAGTTTGATGCATGCTGACAGGGCCGTCGCGTGGTTTGTTGGCGCCCGGGGCAAGATTTCGTCAGGAGCCCCCCCCCCCAATCTCAATCCCACGTGCACCCTCCCGACATTCCACCTATCTGTAGGGATTCAAACACAAACACACAGCGAGCGACCTGTCGCGACACTATCAAATACGTATAAACATATGGGGTTAAACTGGGTTAAACACGTAATGAGTGACGGGACTTGGGGCGACGTGGACTGGACAAGTTCCAAGCCACATCGCGTCCAGTCGCTCGTTAGCAAAGTTGCGTGGCGGGTTGCGTCGCTGTCTGTGTTTTTGTGTCCAAAAGAGACACCTAATCGGATTACCTTACAAAAATACCAGAAATAAAATTATTTAATTTGTTTAATAAGATTGTATTGAAAATCAAATTAATACAAGTTTAGTAATGTAAGAAAATCTTAACAATCATAAAAAAAATACTATAGGCGTTATTAATGGACTACAAATTAATAGTGTGGGAAACCTCGTTACATACACTGAATAGAATATAGAAAAGGGAACCGCGTTTATCAAATTAAGATAAGGTACTAAACATTAAATGGCATTCGCCTGGTTTTTGCACGAGCAAATGTCGTTAGAATTTCCATTAAGTCTATTTTTTGTGCTTCGTCGTTTTCAATGGACAAGAAGGCCAGAGAATTCAGTCTCTCCTGTGACGTAGTTGATCGTAAATATGACGTCCTTAGCCTATAAGCAAATATTTATTTTGAGATAACTTAGCAAATATAGGCCTAAAGTTACTGGTGTCAAATATTTATTTGTTCAATAAAAACATACAAAGCAATATTCAAAATTCAGTTATACCTTACTTTAAAAAATACGTTATGTGCATCCTACTTATTTTTTCAAATTTTGTTGTTTTATTTTTGCCGTTGCCACGGCGCCCCCCCTGGTCGCGGCGCCCGGGGCGATCGCCCCGCTCGCCCCGCCCACGCGACGGCCCTGCATGCTGATGATATTGTGTTTTTAATAAGCGTAATACTAGAGACGTTTGTGTGGTTCAGCTCGAATGGTTTCTTGTTAAATCAGAATAAAACTTTCCTATACTCTTTACTCTAAAGCCTCTATTAGGTAGTAATTATTTAATTACTCAATGGCAATAAATTATACAATTCCTAAGCAAGCTAAATGAATACGTCAGATAGTACATATCAAAATGCTGAAAATGTTAAATATCTCGGTATTAGACTGTATTATCACCTCATAAGGGATTCGCATTTTGATTTAATAATAACAATGATTTATTTATCCAAACAGTTATGAGATATGGATTATTATTTTAACGGAGATCAAATAGATTTGGATATATCCTGTTAGTTGTATTATTTATACGGATGTGAGACATGGTCCTTTACCTTTCGGGAAGAACATAATCTGGGAGTATTCGAAAACAGAGTGCTTAGGAAAATATTTGTGCCTAAGAAAGAAGAAAATGAGAACTCGAGAAAATTGCATAACGACGGGCTTCTTAACCTGTCCTCTCCACCGTATACAGAAGGGGTAATTAAATCACGGAGGATGAAATAGGCTGGACACATTTCGTGCATGGGGAAGGAAAGACATGTAAAAAATATTGACTGGGAGACCCGAAGGGAAAAGACACCTTGGAAGATCTAGACGTAGGTGGGAGGGCAATATTAGGATAGATTTAAGGGAAGTAGGATTTGCGTGGGATGGTTGGATGGAGTTAGCACAGAATAGGGTTGAAGGCGGGTAAGCGCGGCAATGTTACACCGGGTTCCATAAAATAGATAATATTCTTTAGCTTGCTTACTAATTCTCTATTACCATTGAGTAAGCAAGTAAGTACCAGTCCATACCAACATTAATATTACTATAATCTTCGAAAAGATGTACATGGACCGAACACAACACTAAAAGGAATACTTATAATAACTCTCAGAAATTTAGATTTAACAAGACAGTATATTTAAATTTATATTTAGATCCCATATAAAAAATCGGAACCACTATCAGACCTAACTTTTTCGGACCTACAGTCACCACCGTCACTCCTACTGCTACTACTACCACTAGGCCTACTACTACTATCAGTATGAGTTACATCAGCACAACTTCTACTATTACTAATACTAATTCCGCTGACACTACTAAACTATTTTTCATGTTTTAGCAAAACAAAATACAACTATGTTATCATATTGTTTAAAATGGCACAGGGAATTACAAGAGGAGTATGAAGTAAGTTCCTCGCAGCAGAATATGTCACCTTGGTTAAATAAATGCATTAACACGCCTGGCGTAATGGGGATGAGGGATGGCATGGAACCTACTTGCATTTCTACGTCCACTCCCACGGAGGGAGATGTTTAACATGGAAAACACTCGGCATTTTCATTTAGCTAGCCTGCATGGTGGGTTGCGTGTGTCCAGGCGCATTAAATATGCACTAACGCGTGCTTCATTCTGACATAGCAGAGTCTGTGTTTTTCCTATCCTATCAGTTATATTACTACGTAAACTACGTTCAAAAAGTTCCTCAACTGCTGTTATATTTCTGAACTCATACTTAATATTGGACTTCGCTATTACATGGCCTAATTTATGGTTTAGAACTTTACAGGCCTAGTACTCTTAGTGCTGAGAATCCTGATTTTATAAAGTGTAGAATAAACAAATTTAAGTTAGAAATAGAAAGAACAATTAAATATTAATAATTAAATTTTATAATTTACTTTTAATTTGTTTCGTCTTAATTTCTTCCACCGCCTATTTCTAAATATAAACATATTTGTAAAATGGAGTTCTTTTTTTAAACTTCAGATTTGCTCTTTTAATATATATTTATTTAATTTTATTAATAGTAGGAGTTTATGAGCCAAAGCTTATTAATAAAGCCCATATATACAAACAGTATGCCCATAGTGACAAATATATACAAACTGACGACAGAACAATGTAAGTTATATTTATATAAGTGGCTTTGCCCTCACTGACTGACCGACTTACAGCGAACCAACGTAGAGCCTAAACTATAATAGGTAGAGACTTGGAATTTTGATAGTACCTTCGTTTAAAACTGTAAGAGCACACTAAGAAAGGATTTTGCGAAATATCTGCCATAAGAAACACACAAGCAATTCGATTTTTGTGGAAAACGTTCCTATCAGCAAGATAGTATTCAATTGTGAAATTAATTCAAAATGGCCTTGCTCTGTTGCTATCTTTATTCACTTTATTCACTTGTTTACGATTCGCCAAGATCTTATATTTTTAACAAAGGTGGACAGAAGGGTGTCATGAACGCACCCCTAAATGGGAAAACATTGAATGATTTGGACGAAACTCACTATGCTGTTTTTTTGGGCTAGGGAACTCGAATCGTAGGACTCTTGCTCGTGAAATACACCTCGAAGACGGGTTTTTAGTTTTGCTAATTATCAGTCGGTATAATAAAATTCTTTATGCATTATTTAGGTAAAGTTCATGAATTTATTGTTCATTTTAATCATTTCATTTCGAATTTGGCCATATGGCAGCAAAAGATTAGTTCTTTTCGTTTATTTATTTATTTTTTAACATTAAACAATATAAATAAGAATAAAATTATGCAATTCCTTCAATTCGTGTAAAAATTAAGTCTGTGTTAATAAATGTAATGTTTTAATTATTTTCAAGTATTACAAATGATTTAAACAAAACATTTAACAGTTGAGTAAATAATCTTGGACGAGACCGCGGACAAGTTATAATTTAATGTAATTAGTTAACATTGCACGAAGGAATAAGTTACATTTCCACATAATAAAATGAGCCATTAATGCACATTGTTCATATTTATATTTGTTCCGGAGCAAGCGATAAATATTGTATTTATATAATTTAAAAGTGTTTAATGTTGAAATTCAAGAGGTAATCAAACTCATCAAAACTCTTAAATAAATTATATTTAACTCCTCTTATTGCATATCTAGTTGATCTAACTTTCTGGCTGTGTATACGTTCATGTTTCCTTGTAAAATGATTATGATAATCATGATTAAACAGTACTTCCAGATTATTAGAATTCAGATTGTATTACATTATATATATACGTTAGTTATATTTTACCAGCATTTTATAGGCATCATTTCCGAATTAATTAATTAATTCTGTTGTAAAAATTGGTTAACTGCTTTTAGTTTATGTTTTTATCTATAAAATTTCTTTGTTCTCTCTTATTTAATAGATAACCTATGATAATTACAGCCCTTAAACACGAGGTTTGTTCATCTGGGCCATTCAAAGAAAGTATATCATATGTAAGATGTTGTAATTTACGATAATTTTGCTTGTTTGTTTGACAATTTGATTTGAATAAATTTGAATATACAGACTTAGTAAAAAATCACGTTCTTTGAGTTAATACAAAACGTGTTAACACGCTGCACAATACGCTCATTTACATGCATATGGAAGAAGAGAAATGAAAATGGAATGTGTAGCCTATAATATAATTATGTATATTAACTTACATTGATAAGCCTGGCCTTCTTCGCGCTCATTCCAACCATTTTGGATCCTCTTCTGCTACTCTCAGCCTTCTTTGTGCCCTTCTGACAATTTGACTATAGTGACCAACTAAATCTTCGCGCATCTTTATCCATGTAGTGCCCGATTACCTCTCAGTGAAGAGGAATAATTCCGTCCCGTTTTGTCTCGTTCCTACCCTTACGAGAACTTTCATGAAAATTCAAATTCCTTCAGATTTTGGGGTGCTTTCGAGAAATTTTATCACTTTCGGGCGTCGACTAACATATTCTGGGATGATTTTAAAAGTATTTGGGCATCTTTGTGATAGCGTGTTTCGCTCAAAAATAACTTCAACATCACCCATCAATATTAATGGAAATATAGGCCTATATCTCAAGAAAAAATATTGTCAGATGATCTATATCAAATTTGGGTAGGCCTATGTGTATGTTTGTGTTTGTGTGTGTGCGCATGTGCGCCTCGAAAAACTGCACAAAATCAAATTCCGTATTCAAGATAGACGTTTAGAGGTTGCAATTTGAAACATGTATCGTTCCTGAACTACATATGCTCTAGAAAACTTTCTGTTTTGCGGGATTTTCTCCAAAACGGATGTAATGTTCTAGTATTGCACTATAATTGCTTGTATTAATATCTACAACCTTTGATTTTATTTTCTGAATTTGTTAGAATGCCATCTTACCTACAAAAACTCAGCAACGGGGGAAAACTTAGCCTTGTTCTAATCCATCGCCTTACCTACCCTCTAATAGAATGTGAAGTTTTTTGGCTTGACATAGTGGAGTTACATATTTTATTTATGTCGAAAATTACACATCTAACCGAAGTATTCCTAACGTAATAAGTTATATGTAAAATTATTTAGTCATTGTAAAGTGTAGCCAAATATTCCAAATGTTTTAATCTTGTAAGACATTTCTGTTTTATTGGAGAGTATAAAGTGGAACGCTAAATATAGCATTATATCCTTGAACTATAGTTTTTAGGATATTATTTCCTAAATTACTTTGAAAAATTGATTATGAGTTACATCAATTGTTTCAAAATACTGACAAAATTTCCCTAATCTTGTGGATAAAGTGGAAATATGCATTCATGGACCACAGATTTTTGTCTCTCTTGGACATTACATGAGAATATTAGAGGAGAAAACTTTTTCTGATACTGGGATTCGAACCCGAGACCTTCGACTTTCTAGAATATTACAGGATAAAAATTTCTCTGATACTTAGATTCAAACCCTTGACCTTAGGCTTTTTTCTCATATTTCCATCTTGAATGTTACTGTACAATTACAGTGGAAGCGCAGTCTCAAAAACACTAATTAGTGTGCCTCACAGTACTACTTATCACATATACCTGTCTTCCAGTGAGGTAGATCATTAAGGGTTATCCATCTGGTGATATGAAGTGAACTCTGACTAGCTCAGTTGATAGAGCAGGGGCACGGAAAGTTGAACGTCATGAATTCGAATCCCATTGTCAGAGGAATTTTTCTCCTACAATATTCTTATAGTGGTTAAAACATTATGTTTTTTAACAACTTGGTAATTATTGGGAATTCGCAAAATAACTTCCGTTTGGCTCAAATAAATGTTAAAAGGTAAATAACAATTCAATCATCTATTTTCTTACGACACTTAACCTGTTTTTTACTTCAGTAAAGTCAATTTCCAGATATAACGTTCGTCGCATTTTTAAAGATACACTTCACTATTTATTACTGTAACGATTGTACCAATATGCACTGAATTAAGACCACAGACTCTAATCTACAAGTACCCAAGAGGCTCGTGCTCATGATCATTAGTTTTTCCGTATGCTTTATCGCATTTCCACAGGCCGTAAGTAACCGATGTTAAATAAAACCAGAACTAAATGCTAACAAGAACCAGAGCTATGAAACGATACAAGGAATTCTAAATAACTTATCGTTTACTAATGGCTTCTACATTTAAGGCATTGGAATTCGACTTAAGTGCGTGTTTAATGACGGTATGAGATGTCTTTCCTCTGGAATGTAAAGACATTGAGAGGGAAAAGAAAGATAATCATATAAATCCTGTGTTACGCAATAAAAAACACACCCTCATAAATTTTGCACATAGTATTTAAATCTTTATGTAAACATACAAGCCAGCATAATGGTTACTTCTCAGCTGCTATGTAACGCTATGTACTACAAAATGAAGTAATATGTATTTACATAATAAACTAGAGATAGCAAGCCAGATGAAAGAAGAAGCCCCGGAAGGCCTAAGGAAAGAAGGAGTGACTCGATTAATAGTTAAAACAGGCTAATGGCATACTGTATAAATCGAAGAAGATAATAAAATAATAATAATAGTAATAATAATTATTGTTATTATTATATTATTATTATTTAGCTCATTGGATCAGTGACCAATCCACTGTAACAACATGTGAAAATTCAACCAACCGCAAGTATCTATCCTCATAATTTCATAGTTTTATTATCACTTTCATTTTATCACACCTCCCCTCACTTTTAAATGTAAATTCACAAGAACTAAACACTGAAACTCTTCAAACCTGTAGCTTATTTTATAAAAAAAATAATGGAACACAACGATTGGTTAAGCTGCTTGTATGAAAAGAATGTAGAATTATGTATATGCGTGTGGTGTGGCATTTCAAATCTCGTATAATAATAAACAAAATATTAACTACACGACATTATTTTAGCAATGAAGTTAATATGAAAAATGCAATTGCTCACAGGTCATGAAAATCATATGAAGCGCAATGATTGATGTATTACCATACATCGATTGTTTCTCAAAGGCTATCTATCAGACAGAATGACAGAAATAGCTTAGTTTTATTCACTTTCGTATTTTATTTACATGATTAACTCTGTGAGTATTTGCTAAATAGTCACAAAAAATATAACTCGAGGTCCGAATTTTCTCAAGATGAATTCACGATCAACCCTAAAATTCGTGGTATTACCTAATATTACTGTATTATAATGGTGATGATGATTATGATGATGATAATAATAATAATAATAATAATAATAATAATAATAATAATAATAATAATAACAACAACAATAATAATAAACGTGCAATAATCAAAATGCTGGATAATATGCGAGTAAGCAGATATGAAATATGTGGTCCTTCATATTTTTAAGCCTAGTAGTGCGAAATAATGATTGCTCGTGTTACTTGATGGATGTGTCAAATTGAACGTTCAGGCATCTTTCTCAAGCTTTATTGATTTCATAGTGGAGAAAATATAACTTTACTGCTAGACTTAATAGTAACAAAAAAAGAACATCCTACGCCAAGATTTAAGCAGATTGCGAGCTTGCACCATACAAGACCAACTCAAACTTGTTTCCTAAGTAAGCAAAGGAGAGTAACTTGAGACAGTATTCACAAGTTTGGCTTCAGTATAAAATCTACAAAGTTAAGTTCGCTACATATATGGCCCAGTATACTATACACATCCATTCACTACAGTCCAGTCCATTACATTAGATAATATTTACCCTGTAATACCATTTCCATCACGGTTCATTTGTTTCGCTTAGTTCAAAACTGCAGCAATGGAGAAGGACGTCCCTCGTGGGAAAATTAAATATTTTCATCATAAAAAATAATTATCGCAATTATAGGCTACCATTATTTCCAATTAATCATGTTGGGTATATAGGTTTATTAATAGTTATTACATGAATATCAAGCTTTGGTATTATTAATGAGAATTTTGGCTTTAATTCTTTTGGTTTCTGTTTTTAATTTTTTAACCCAGTGTTCATGTTATTTAACTTTCCTGAAATCTTCCTTTTCTTTTCATCCTTTTCTTTATTCCCTACATCACTTCCGGTTCAATCATTTTTATTAAAAATGTGTCTATATCTTAATTATTATAATTTAATATATAATGCTATTACTTATGAGAAATTTATACATACTTTTTATAATCTATGAATCATTAGAAGTTTTGCTTTGTTTATTCTTTTGCCCTACAAATTGTAAACTATACCTATCTTTTAATAGTTCAATTAATTATCTTTAAGGACGCCTATGCAAATAGGCCTACCTGTATAATAAAATATATCTAATTTCTTTGAATCGGTTTCAATAACAAATTCCAAAACTATTTTTTCTGAATTGGCACAAATAGGTATTACTTCCTTATTACTATCGTTAGTACATATAATATGAAAAACCAGCTATTTTGATAGTACCGTAAAAATTACTTAATGAAGATAAATATTGCATCTACTGTGCAATACATACAATTAGGGCCCGGACATTTGTGCAAGATCATTATTTTAATAATGCACTCTGTTACATGCTAGAGTTAAAATAAAGACATGAACGAAATAACGGAAAATTAATGGTTTCATTTGCATATTGTTGAATACTTTGTTAGTTTTGTGAATATACATCATATTTACTTGATATTAAAATATTTATGCATATTTTAGTAGGTTGTCAAGTTTGACAGCATATTTTTGACAGATTTTAAATGTTATGCATATATCCTGTGAATTCAAAGATTTACAACATATTTGCTATGTGAGTGTTTTGAGAACCGACTGTAAGTTACCACAGTATTTGACAGTACACAGTCTAATGTTTTAGTAACTGATTGTATATTATTAAAGCGACGTTTCTCTTCATTATTTTTCAGTTTAGTAAAATTTGTTGCATTGACTTTTTTTTAAGTTTTGTAAAGTAGGCTAATTTATACAACTTCTACAATCTTTTAGTAATCTTTAATGTAATTGAGGTAACAAAATAACATGAAATTATTAAAATGAGCTTACTTAATTGATTCCGGAGGGTATTTTCCAAATTTTAGTGCATATTTGCATGCATATATTTTCTTCTTATGATAGAGCAATACGTCAGTGTTCAATACATGCTGTTAATGGGTACTCCATTAGTCCACTCGTTTAGCTCAACCCAATATTCTGTTAACAACTTTCCCGTAGATAGTTTCTTAGCGTAAGTAATGACTTAAGTTGTTCAATTTCACAATGTTGGTAATGAGTCCTATTTCACTAAAGCTTTCAGTTTTATTATCCAGAGAAGGTTAAGTCCTTAATGCATTATTACTACTGTACCTTAGTGATGATTCTGGCCCTCCCTAGTATAAAATGTTTACCGCCCACAAACATTTTCCAATGCCATCCATTAGACAATCGGGAAGAGCATTACGCCTCCACACATTAACATTTAATATTTTTATATACAGGTTGACCGTGGATTTTATAGCTTTTTTTATTGAGAAGTTAATTAGAATGCTCAGTCAAAATATCATGAAATGAACATGTCTGTAATGGAAATTCAACATTGGCCAGACTTAATAAAAATACTTCTCAGAATAGGCTGCTTTATGTGCCGGTAGAATGGAGATTTGTTATGGTAATTTAATTATTGGGATTTATAATGTAGTGGGTCCACCGCTGTGGCGCAGGGTATGCGACCCCTTCCCTCAAGCAGCTGTACCGGGTTCGATTCTTGGTCGGGAAAAGGTACCTAGGTGGAGTTTCTCCCGGAATTTTCTCCTATGAGATAAATGTTGGTTAACTTGAGGCCCTTGTGGTCCCCAGATATCATCTGTCCTTCATTACCACCTTCATGTCATCAGGGCTTTGTTCGGAATGAATGTGTGTCGTACGTACCCAGTGTGAATCGTCCTATGTGCTTGTGTTGTGTCAAGGGTGTTGTGTCAAGGGCAGGAGTCAAGAAGGATAAAATGAATAAAATAATAATAACAATAAAAAATCCCACACGGGACGTGGCACCAATGAATTCAATTTATTTAATAATAAGTATCAGTAGCCTATGTCAGTTCAAATATAAATAGATCTGAGTTTAAACTTGTGAAGCATAGAGTCCCTCACGGATCTGTTCTTGGGCCTGCTTTATTTTCTATTTTTATAAATTTCTCGGAGGTGGCATTGGAACTGAGTACTTATCGGGGAGACCTTCCATGCCCTAGAAAGGATCACTCAAGAAGATACGCATATTGTGCTACAGTGAGGCACACTTACTTTAGGGAAGGTTCTAGAGTAGACAGTACCCCTCTAAAACCTTTCCGCGCCGATTATACCATAAATTTCTTTCTTTTTGGCTTTTTGGGTGAGCTGCTTGTTTTGGAGCGAAAAATTGTTGCTCTACCTTGCCACGAGAATTATGTTTCTATGCCGTCATGGCCGATGCATTCATTTGTTGTCAACATTACGAGGAACTTCTAGAAATAACGTGAATATATCTTAAGAAAGGGTTAATTATATGGTTTTGTAATAGGTAATCCCACGAGAGTTTACGAATTTATCTTATGAAACTCGTCAACCAGAGTTAGATATATATTAAGACTTCGACTTATTCCATGAATAAAATTGTAACGGATTATACAAATAACAATTACTTTCATGTTTTATTGTATAAAAAAAACTAACAGCTTCGAGATCACGGCATACTATGAATGAACCATCCATGAATCTATTCGAGTTATCATTTATAACCAGTGCTACCAATTGTGCATATAAGACATAGGTAACTTAATTCAGGTAAGCTAACAACAGAACAGAATAAAAGCATACGAATTGGCTTGCACCGAATTGAAATTGTGTTTTAACCAATGAAGGCCTACATTTATATTATTTCGGTTTCCAAACAAGTTATGTTGTATAAAATAATCTGTTTTCGTGCTGCTTAATGGGAACGTGTGATGTATTAATCACGGCACATTGATGCTTGCATGTCCAGTAACGAGCTGACCATTTTATCAGGTAAAATACCTTCCTCATATTAATAGCTAGCATTTTATAAGATAAACGATCGTGATTGGTCTATATCCGAGGAATTGCTAAACGTTATTGGTCAATATCAAACACGCGGCATATGAGTGGAATAATATAAATAAAGCAATTTTTGCCGAAATTCGTGTAAAATCTGGGCTTATATTTACTGCACGCGTTATTATGTGAATTCGCGTTATTTCGAGATTCAGAAATGCTGATTTAGGGGTTATAAGGAGGCAGTAAAATGAAATTTTGTAAATATTTGTCGAACTGAGAACAATGATTGTTCGAATTATTCGAGATATCTGTGTCACGAATTCCCCGGGCCTTTAGTAATAGGTTCCAAGCATATTACGAGATAATGTGGCCTTCATATTCCAGACTATAAGTAAAATGCGGTACGCTTCTGCCAAGCCTGTGTTTACTGGATTGAAAATACCCTTTGTGGGTAGTGCATGTTTGTTGGACTAGAAATCCCATCCATGAAGAAATAAACGCCTAATAGACTGTGAATAAACTACCTCCGTGTTTACTGGACCATAAGAACCCTTCGTGAAGGGTACTGTTTATATAATATGTATGAATGTTCAACCTTGCAGGAATGTTACGGTCAAATAATTAAATAGTTCAAAAACACTTTTGAAAATCAATAAGAAACGGGATAGGCCTACGTTAATTCGTATTCGGTTTTCGGATCAGTAAAGGGGAAGTAAATATGTGCAGTCATATTACCTACATGAATTGCATAACTATGGTAATAAAAATACGATAGTCGAAGTTATACTAATGATAATAGTATAAATAAAAATAAAATGTTAAGTTAATTTAACAATAGTCTAATAAAAATAATACATTATGCAATGAGCGTATAATGCCATTTATTAAGACACGAGTACCGGTATGTTTTTAGTCTCGTAAGTTTCATACGAATATCTTAAATACTAGCCTACCGTTATAGGCAAGTTGCGTAGGATTGTTTTTTTTCGATCATAATTAAATGTTTAAGTTTCAGGTTTCTACAATACATCGTAATTTATAAAGCAAACCACTCGCAAACAACAGCTCTTATTAGTTCTCGACTTTTCTGATAGATGGCAGGCTACAAGGCATTCAGGCCGCAGGGTGTCTCTTGACTCTTTAATGTCGAATAACGCATGATAAAACACACATAATGAACTCAATTTAATATAATATTAAAATTAACACGATCAGAATTCATTTTATTCAAATGCAGGTTGTTTAATTATAGTATTATTTTCACTCTCAAGGTTTGAACTTTCAAGATCCTTCCGTGTTCGATAATAATCGATACCATACCAGTGTTATAATGAAAATCTGTTTCATAATGGATATCATTGTTATAGCGTTACGTCACATGCAATACGTGTATTATAATATGGTCGAAAAAAAATAATAATACTCAATCGTGACAGTTTTAAAACATCTTACTGTAGAGAAGATGAATAAAGAAAATCCATCGGAAGAATGACTTCATATATTCACTGATGGCTCTCTGTATAATTAATATTGGAGTTCACTGTGTACTCTTTACATTTTATGTCTCGTCTGATAATTAAAATAATAATAAAAAAAAACTTTGATGGTGAGATAGAAGCAATAGCCTATATACCGCACTCTCCCAACTGTCTATCAGGATGGACTTATTTCAAAACGCTTTTACAATATTTGACTGAAGCTCGTCATTTCAAGCAATAGTAAACTGTAAATACTCGATATCTTCAAGAGTTAAAGATCTACTCGGAAAACTGAAGAAGGATGAGAAGAATTTTAAACTTCGATGGATCTCATCTCATATGGAGTAAAAGGAAGAGGCTGAAGAAGCTGATAGAAGCTGATAGTTCGGCTATAAATGGAACAAAAAATATTGAATAATAAAATCAAACTACCTTACTCTTCTACTCAGCAAAATTGAAAATTAATTCTTCCTTCAGGACTGAAAGAGCAAAATTCCTTAGTAAAAGAAATGGACCAGCATCCTCAGCAATAGAAATTCAGTACCTCGAAGTGAAACTGTTGCAGTATTTCGGATAGCAACACAACATGACTGCCATGAGAACATCTGCACAGAATGAAAATAATCGCCTCACCGAAATGCGTTCTGTGTCGAGAAGATGCCATTCTAAACAGGACACATCTTACGACATCGTTCCAGTCTTCAGCAATACTGGGTCAAGCCGAATGGACAGCTTTATTGGGAAGGCGAAGGCTAATGACAATTGATTAAAAGCCTGAGCATTAGATTAATGATAGCTACGAATATAAGAGACGTCAAGATTATACGTCAACCATGGTGGTGTATAGGTAGCGTACCAGCTCTGGATTCGAAGATCACGGGTTAAAACTTGGCCAAGGTCGATGGATTATTCAGGACGTAAGAATTCTTACGTGGGCCCTGTTCGTAGATTTTCAGCACATTAAAGAACTGAGAAATGAGGCTAAAGTCGTTTTCGGTAACGAAACCTCCTTCGGGAGTCACCGATACTCCGGACGCGGAACGTGGATAGATTGACTGAAAGATTATCGGGCTGATTGTAATGCTCCAAGAAAAGCAGCGGGGTTGGAAAGCAACGTAACAAGAAGAAAATTGAATATTGCTACCAGACAGGAGTGTAACACAACAAGGAGAACCTTTTATCTTCATAAGCCGTGCGCTTTATGTAACTTTTCTCTTTCTTCTTCTTCTTCTTCTTCTTCTTCTTCTTCTTATTATTATTATTATTATTGTTATTTACTTTGCCCCATTACTTTGGCGATCTTTGAGCCTTTTTCACGAATTCATAATTATGTCATGTTAGAAGATGGCAGTATAAGTATTTTTCAAATGAGAAGCCAATTCCTTTACCGCCAATCACGTGTACGAGCTAATGAAGTCCCGCTAGCAGTAAGAGCCTTCCTTCCGTCTCTCCGTCTCTGATTGGACCGCGTATCTAAGCAAGGAGAAGCACAAACGGCTTGTCATCTGCAAAACACTTTATTGAGCCTTTTTCACGAATTCATAATTATGTCATGCTAGAAGATGCCACTATTGCGGGTTAATGATTATTGAAGATCGTATTTTAATAGACAGGACCTGCAGCTTTATGCGGAATGCGAACGAATATGATATTTTTTGTTCGACCAAACCAATACACTTATTACGTGTTACGTAACGTTCCATAACGATACAGATTTATATTATGACTGATACGGTTTAATAGGACCCGTAAAGAGAAGGTGAGGACAAGTAATAAATTGATTAGTACGTGCAAGCAACTAACAGTATATTGCGAACCCAAGGCTCTCTACTGCCTCCAATTCGCAATATACCGCCTTCCTATAGCGAAAACAACTTTCCTCCTGTCAATTAACATATTTTAACAGCTCTAGCCTTGGTAGTAGCTGAAAATCATATTTCACAATTAAAGACCTATATTTTCATTAGGATAATAAAACCTATTAGGATAATAATAATAAAATCTATTAGGTCTTTAATTGTGAAATATGATTTTCAGCTACTACCAAGGCTACTGCTGTTAAAATATGTTAATTGACGGGAGGAAAGTTGTTTTCGCTATAGGAAGGCGGTATATTGCGAATTGGAGGCAGTAGAGAGCCTTGGGTTCGCAATATCCTGTCAAAAATAAGCATAAAATATTGGAGCCTATTCAGAGGAGCTATTTTTAAGGGGTTGTGTTTTCAAGCGGGTAGTATTGTTAAACTGTATAACATATAATATACAATGCTATATAAAGCATGCTATATAAAGGTAAAGGAGACGTCAACAACCCTGATTCGTATCGAGGAATAGCATTGGAAGAGGTGGGTCTGAAGCTACTTACGACTTTACGAGAATACTATCAGAGAGACTCCGACATCTTGTAGAACCGCTATTACCTAATGCACAATTTGGTTTTAGACCAAAAAGGTCCACAATGATGGCAATTGAAAATCTGCTGATGGACATCCAACAGACACTATAGGCCTATCAGGGACAAGGGAGACTGTATGTAGTGTTTATAGACTACTCAAAGGCCTTCGACTTTGCAAACAGGCAAATCATAATGGAGAAGCTGGAATCGATGATTGGGAGATCAGACCTAACCAGACTGGTGTCTAATATCATGGCTGAGAACTATGTACAAATTAATGATAGTGTAGACAGATCAGAGTGGCTGAGTCAAAAGAATGGCATACTACAAGGGGACCCACTGAGCCCTGTGCTGTTTAATGTCCTCACGCATGATGTAGGAGAAGCCATCAGGAGTAGCAAAGTAAGGTTATATATGTATGCAGATGATATGGCGTTAGCATCGGAGAACATAGAGGACCTACAGCAAGCAACAGACCAATTATCACTGAGGGCAGAAAGCAATGACATCGAGATAAATGAGAACTAAACGGAGATGATGGTATTCAGGAAAGGGGAAGAGAAATGGAGAAAGTTAAAAGCTTGAAGATAAAGAGCTCTCTTTTTTTTTTCGTTGGCCCCGCCTTCCACCCCCGGAGTACCTGAGCCATAGGCTATATCTCCGGTCCAACACCCGATTTCGCATTTGTTCTAAGATCGTCGCGTCGCTTTCTCTTGATCATAGAACACGGGGAAAATGTTTGATGAATTTACTTTTGATTTTTTTCCCGTCACAATTTAACTCTTATTCATTTGTCCGTTGTCGCGGGGGGGGGGGGCGTGTCCCCGATCTGGTATTCACCTTATAGAGTGATGGAAACCCCCCGAAAACCTCACTCAGATCGGTTGCTGCGAGGCTATCCCGTAGCTTCCGAGGCAAGTCTTGGGCAATCTGCCATACATCCGTCTTGCTCGGTAAGGCCCCAGGGGATCTGAGCATTCCCCCAAGGTGGATTCGTCTCAAATTCGGTGTGTCTTAAGCATCATCTTGTTCTTGTTCTTTCCTGCTTTCTATCACGTGGCGTGCGAATGTTCTGAAAGCAGTGTTAGCTCCCTTTGTCGTCCAAAAACTAAGTTCTGGTGGCCACATTTCGCCTGCTTGTTTGGCTACCTCTCTTAGGCCAATACGTGCTATTACCTAATGCACAATTTGGTTTTAGACCAAAAAGGTCCACAATGATGGCAATTGAAAATCTGCTGATGGACATCCAACAGACACTATAGCCTATCAGGGACAAGGGAGACTGTATGTAGTGTTTATAGACTACTCAAAGGCCTTCGACTTTGCAAACACGCAAATCATAATGGAGAAGCTGGAATCGATGATTGGGAGATCAGACCTAACCAGACTAGTGTCTAATATTATGGCTGAGAACTATGTACAAATTAATGATAGTGTAGACAGATCAGAGTGGCTGAGTCAAAAGAATGGCATACTACAAGGGGACCCACTGAGCCCTGTGCTGTTTAATGTCCTCACGCATGATGTAGGAGAAGCCATCAGGAGTAGCAAAGTAAGGTTATATATGTATGCAGATGATATGGCGTTAGCATCGGAGAACATAGAGGACCTACAGCAAGCAACAGACCAATTATCACTGAGGGCAGAAAGCAATGACATCGAGATAAATGAGAACTAAACGGAGAAGATGGTATTCAGGAAAGGGGAAGAGTAATGGAGAAAGTTAAAAGCTTGAAGATAAAGAGCTCTCTTTTTTTTCGTTGGCCCCGCCTTCCACCCCCGGAGTACCTGAGCCATAGGCTATATCTCCGGTCCAACAACCGATTTCGCATTTGTTCTAAGATCGTCGCGTCGCTTTCTCTTGATCATAGAACACGGGGAAAATGTTTGATGAATTTACTTTTGATTTTTTTCCCGTCACAATTTAACTCTTATTCATTTGTCCGTTGTCGCGGGGGGGGCGTGTCCCCGATCTGGTATTCACCTTATAGAGTGAGGGAAACCCCCCGAAAACCTCACTCAGATCGGTTGCTGCGAGGCTATCCCGTAGCTTCCGAGGCAAGTCTTGGGCAATCTGCCATACATCCGTCTTGCTCGGTAAGGCCCCAGGGGATCTGAGCATTCCCCCAAGGTGGATTCGTCTCAAATTCGGTGTGTCTTAAGCATCATCTTGTTCTTGTTCTTTCCTGCTTTCTATCACGTGGCGTGCGAATGTTCTGAAAGCAGTGTTAGCTCCCTTTGTCGTCCAAAAACTAAGTTCTGGTGGCCACATTTCGCCTGCTTGTTTGGCTACCTCTCTTAGGCCAATACGTGCTATTACCTAATGCACAATTTGGTTTTAGACCAAAAAGGTCCACAATGATGGCAATTGAAAATCTGCTGATGGACATCCAACAGACACTATAGCCTATCAGGGACAAGGGAGACTGTATGTAGTGTTTATAGACTACTCAAAGGCCTTCGACTTTGCAAACACGCAAATCATAATGGAGAAGCTGGAATCGATGATTGGGAGATCAGACCTAACCAGACTAGTGTCTAATATTATGGCTGAGAACTATGTACAAATTAATGATAGTGTAGACAGATCAGAGTGGCTGAGTCAAAAGAATGGCATACTACAAGGGGACCCACTGAGCCCTGTGCTGTTTAATGTCCTCACGCATGATGTAGGAGAAGCCATCAGGAGTAGCAAAGTAAGGTTATATATGTATGCAGATGATATGGCGTTAGCATCGGAGAACATAGAGGACCTACAGCAAGCAACAGACCAATTATCACTGAGGGCAGAAAGCAATGACATCGAGATAAATGAGAACTAAACGGAGAAGATGGTATTCAGGAAAGGGGAAGAGTAATGGAGAAAGTTAAAAGCTTGAAGATAAAGAGCTCTCTTTTTTTTCGTTGGCCCCGCCTTCCACCCCCGGAGTACCTGAGCCATAGGCTATATCTCCGGTCCAACAACCGATTTCGCATTTGTTCTAAGATCGTCGCGTCGCTTTCTCTTGATCATAGAACACGGGGAAAATGTTTGATGAATTTACTTTTGATTTTTTTCCCGTCACAATTTAACTCTTATTCATTTGTCCGTTGTCGCGGGGGGGGCGTGTCCCCGATCTGGTATTCACCTTATAGAGTGAGGGAAACCCCCCGAAAACCTCACTCAGATCGGTTGCTGCGAGGCTATCCCGTAGCTTCCGAGGCAAGTCTTGGGCAATCTGCCATACATCCGTCTTGCTCGGTAAGGCCCCAGGGGATCTGAGCATTCCCCCAAGGTGGATTCGTCTCAAATTCGGTGTGTCTTAAGCATCATCTTGTTCTTGTTCTTTCCTGCTTTCTATCACGTGGCGTGCGAATGTTCTGAAAGCAGTGTTAGCTCCCTTTGTCGTCCAAAAACTAAGTTCTGGTGGCCACATTTCGCCTGCTTGTTTGGCTACCTCTCTTAGGCCAATACGTGCTTCCCTATGTCTTGCGCATGTATAGAGGGCGTGGTACATTGTATCAGGTTCACAGTCTTCATAGTAACATAGATAATCCTCTGCTAGGTTAAACCTAAATAGGTTTGCTGCGAAGTTGCCATGTCCCGAATAGAACTGGGATGTTGAGAAATCAGGAACGATCCATTTTTGACTGAGTCGTCTGCGGACGCTAGGGAAATAGTCCTTTGTTAGGAGGCCCTTTTGGGCATCTTTCCAGCGTCGTTCCCACGCATGTACAGTTGCGCTTCTAAGCTGCTTCATTAGTTCTAAACGGTTATACCTTTCGTAAATGTCTTGATTTAGTTCCCACTCTTCAATTCGAGTAGGGAGGTGTTTTCGAATTTTGTAAGCATTTACTTTTTCCTCTAAGAGCAAATCTACTGGGATTTCTCCAGCAATAACCGGTAGCGCGTCATTTGATGTAGTCGAATATGCTCTGGTGACTCTAAGTAGAGCTTGTCTCTGTGCTGTGATCAACTTACGTTTATGGCGTGAATTTATGTATGGAGCCCATCCGTGGGCAGCATATGTAATTAGTGCCACGAATACTGCCGAGTATAGCCTTTTATAATTCGTATATTTGTAGCCCCATGTTTGGCCTGATAGCCTACCTAACGCATGGAAAAGGTTTACCGTTGTAGTGCATATTTTTTCTACTTGCCTATCCATCTTGTTGCCGGCTTGGAGTTCTACGCCTAGATAGCGCAGGGACACTGCGCTATGAATTCGGGTTCCCAGCGCAAATATTCTGGGAGGTCTTCCTGGGTGTAATTTCCTTTTCAGGAGCAAGCACTTCGTTTTTCCTGGTGATAGTTTTAATTTGGCCTTGTTGCACCAATTGGTGAACGATAACATGGCGGATTTCCTTTCTCCTCTATTGAGGCTCTGCTATCTGCTTCGATAAGGAGGACCATATCATCTGCATAAGCTACTGGCTTAGCCTCCTGGCTTTCTTCCATTATTCCTATAGCTTCATCAAATACTAGGTTCCAAAGTTTAGGACCCAGTACTGAGCCTTGTGGGCAGCCCTTAGTTACTTGTTTCGTTCGAGTATGATAGCTGTTTTTAATCGTAACTTCCCTGTCTCTAAAATAATCTTTGATAATTCCATATATATCCGCAGGGCATCCAATCCCTCGCAGTCTATTTAGGACTTGGGGCCACCATACATTGGGGCCACCATACATTGTCGAAGGCCCCCTCAATATCAATAAATATTCCTGACACGTATTTCGCTTGGGAGTTCCTATACTCTGTTTTGTGATTGCATCCTCCGTGCTCCTTTCGGGCCTAAAACCAAATTGGGTATCGGAGTACGATGCTTCGAGTAGGTTTTCGATCCTAGAGAGAATGAGCCTCTCCAAGATCTTCCCTAGTACCGGGAGCAAGCAGATCGGTCTGTAGAATTTCGGTAAATTCGGATCTTTATCGTATGACTTTAGAATGGGATAGAGCTGTCCTTTTTTCCATGATTTTGGGAACATACGTAGCCGAACGCATGCGTTATATATGTCCAGAAGGTGGGAGTGCAACACTGCACCACCCTTAGTAGCTCTATAAAATACCTTGGCCTGACCCTCCAGACGACAGGAGTAACCTTCTCCGTTCACCTGAAGGAGAGAATGATCGCAGCCGTCCGCGCCATATATGATATATCATATTACACTGAGCTATCGATGAGCTCCGCGATGGAGCTATTTGTCGTGAAAGTCTGCCCGACGATCACATATGGCCTGGATATCATATGGGAGCATCTGACACTGAATCAACTTAGATCGATTGAAAGCATAAAAGCAAGGAACCTAAAGAGGGTAATGGGTCTATCAAAATTTACCTTGTCGCGATTGGTGTATGTGCTAGCCAGAGAGCCATATTTCATCCAAGACATGCGAGTAAGACTACTTGTGCCATCTACGGAGGCATATAATAGACTAATAGTGGAACTGGACAGCAAGAAAGCTGATATATAGGAAGATTTCTACCAGACGGAAGCGATGACAACACGAGAGTGGACAGGGACCAACTTCAAGCTAAGAAGGATAGTCACGGGCTTAGCAGTGCACGGTTTCCACCACAGGATATGTTCAACGAAAAGTTACCATGACCCCAGTGATCAGTGTGTGTGTGAGCTTTGTGATAGACCGTGTGATAGGTATCACATCACAAGGTGCTCTGAGAGAACATGCTCAATAAGCGAGCTGGCAGGAAACTAATAAGTTATTAAGAATGCACACTGTGCGCAATACGTATTTTATTATTATTATTATTGTTAAACTGTCCGGTACACTTTCAAAAGGAGAGATATTGAAGCGGGCCGACACCATTTGAGGGTTTAGGTAAAATTTTGGAAGGGGAATGTTTTACTCAGAAAGAGGAAAGCTAGATTTTACTATCGTCAAATCTATATAGGCCTATTAAGTTGCATTTCATAGATGTCAATTATGGTTTCTTGGAAGCGATATGAAAATATCAAATGCACCTTCATGCCAGTGCTTGTAAATCTTTTCAATTTGACACCGGGGGAGTAAAGACTGAAATTAGTGAGACACGTGATCGCTTTTAACCAATAATGTATAAGGAAGGAAATGTTAATATTTTGGGGGAATTAAGAAATGTTTTCAAGTAACTGAGAGAATATACCGTGTTCTTGTATCCCGATGGGTGGAGTACGTTTCGCACAGGGCAGTGAACAATCTTACCAGTAATCGATAGTAAAGATACTTTTTTTTCTTGTGTCCTGATGAGAGAGTGCGCTTTGTACGGGAAATGAGAACTCTCACAAGTTATCAGACTAGTAGTATAATTGAGTAAGACAATAGTAGTATAGTATAAAATTGTGCAGTTTTTAAAACAGTCATTATGCCAAACGGTGCATTTAGAGACGTGTGTGTAAGTCAGATCGTTTTCCAAAGTGACTACTAGACTAAGTGTGTGCAAATCGACTTGGATTAATTGTGCTGTACTATGTTAACTAAAATAAAATTGTGTTGTTCAACAAATCAAAGAAATATCAGCTGTTATGAGTGAGATAACCTGGTATGCTCTGTGGTCAACACCTTGGGAGGAGGGTCAAAATTGCTGATCCCGACTAGCTTCTGAGTAATCAACGAGTATCGATATATAAATTTGGTGAGTAATCCTGCCTAGGATCATTACTTATCTGGCACCCTGAAGAGACTTTTAGCACAACTCATTTCACGTGTTGTCTAACTATGAGGCAGCGGAATGAGAGGGCTAAAATACTGTTGCATGCCATCAGTGTGGTATCGATAATTAATTATCGAACACGGAACTATCATGAGACTTTAACTGCGGCTGAAAACTGCACAATAAATAGCCTGTAATTTAATTTAAATCAATTCTGTTCGTGATAACTTTAATATCATACTATTAATTTCGTGTTGTAAGGAAGCTTCGATTTTACCTACATGTTTAGTGAACTAATGTACACTACTGATAATATCACAGAAATAATTAATTTCCAGTAAAATTTATGAGTGTGTTAATTTCTGTACAGAAGATTATAAAAAATAATAGGCTACGACTTAAAAAGAGGGAGAAAAATTAATAAAAAGCAAAATAAAGCATGATTTATAAAAATATAAAGCATAATTTACTACTGTGCAACAGCTTAAATCTAGTTGCCCTGATGATTTAGTTATAAATTGAAGTAATTTGACATTCAAAGACACAACTAAATAGGCCATAAGAAAAAGGAATGCATTCAATGGAGAAATAGTTCAGTTGATTTCCTTGTACCGGCCTACTGTTGTCAATTCTCTATTGCTTGTATTAGACCTATATCAATTTTAAGTGTGATGTAGCTTCATCAACGGAGTAGATTCTAAATTGCCTCCTAGTTTTAATTTCGTCATACCTCTCTTGAACAGACTACATATTTTACACGCTGTTTCACCTTGCTCAATCTTAAATGAACAAACTTTAATAAAGGTTCATTATATGATAACATGAAGGTGAGCGACTGCTAAAGGAAAGTTAGAGAGAGAAGATAAAAAAATGAGTAAACGTTTCAGAAGAGGAAAGGAAGATGAAAGGAAGAGGCAGAAGAAGATGAATTAATGTGGCCCATGGACAATTAGGAGCCATGGCAGCAACTTTCCAAAGTTTGTAATCAACTGGAATACACAACTGTAATTTGAACCTTAACAGGGAGATGGTGGGGGAGAAGTCAAAAGCTATAGAACAGAAATGAATATAATTACAAGAGGCGAGGCTCCGAAAAAGTCTTGAATATTATGTAAGTCGCTGTGAGAAGTTGAGCGTAATGTGGCCTTTATATTGTGCCTCTTCCTTGCTATCAAATTATAACTGAGATGGGTTTTGGGTGGTACAGTACGGCTGGATTAAGTGATAACTATTTTTAGATATACACATTATTTCTGATATAAAAACTTATCTATACTCTGTTTTTTCTTCACAATGAAATTTCATCAAAGAGTAACTTTAGAAAGCATTTATTGGGCTCTGATTCGATTTAATTTCACACAAAAACAAACGTTGTTGTATACTTACTTACTTACTTACTTACTTACTTACTTACTTACTTACTTACTTATTTACTTACTTATTTCTTTCTCAATGGCAATAGACAATTTCTTAGCAAGCTAAAGGTTTGTTGTCTATTTTATGGAACCCGGAGGTTCATAGAAGTTGTTACATAAGACCGCCATTCAACCGTACTTTGTGATAACTCCTTCCAACCATCCCTCGCAAATCCTGACCTACATTCCTTAAACCCATTCTAATATTGTCCTCCCACCTACGTCTAGGAGTTCCAAGCGGTCTTTTCCCTTCGGGTCTCCCAGCCAATATTTCCTCCCTCATGCGTGCTGCATGTCCAGCCTATTTCATCCTCAATCATTTAATTACCCTTACTATATTCGGTGAAGAGTACAGGTAATGAAGCTCATAATTATGCAGTTTTCTCCAATCCCCATTTTCATTTAATTTAGGTCCAAATATTTTCCCAACCATCCTGTTTTTGAACTCTCTCCGATTATGTTCTTCCCGAAGAGAAGGGGGTCATATCTCACATCCACATAACACAGCCGGCAGGATAATTGTCTTATACATTTTATTTTTAGATTTCTGGACAGAGGATGAGATGATAAAATTTTATGAATTTCATAAAAACAAGCATTTCCTGATTTTAGTCGACACTTAACTTCTACCTTAATATCATTTGTATTTGTAAGTGTTGACAATAAAATCTTATTGGCTTCCGGGTATCTGCCGCGTCTTAAAAATAACGCGGCAGATACCCGGAAGAGAAGAAGATTTTATTGTCAACTCGGGCCGCGGAAGCCTTCGTTCTAAAATTATATGTAAGTGTTGCTCCCAGATATTTGAATTTTAACTCTCGGGACAGTAAGCTAGGTTGATCTTTCCTGGATGGCAAACCGGGACGCAGAACCCAGACATCTTTCAAATGAAAGAGGCCCTTGTCCAATTGAGATGTTTACGGGCTCTGCATCCCTACCATCCGACCTGTGCATCATCTATCATAGGCAGATGGCAGGATTGGGAACATGTGGTAAGCATGCCGACACCTAACGCCGTTAATGATGGTCTCCGTGAACGGAGCCACTAATTCTTTATGAAGTAGCTCCTCAGTTAGAATCACGAGGCTTAGAGCACTATGTTCCAGACCTCTCTAGCTCAGAAAAATCCGAGGAGGTACCGGGGATCGAACCCAGCATGCGGATCAGTAGCCAGCGTTGCTAACCATGAGACCACGAAGGTGATCGTAATATATTGTACTTTATTTTATTGAATTATATTATTAAATGGTTAACATATTTGGGAACAACATTTTTACCGTAAAAAAATAGGTAAGTGAGGCATAAGGTTAAAACCTAAACTTGATTTATTGAACTTTGAAGTACTAGTGGCACAAATTCCAGTCTTGAATATTCTAAGGTACGGAAATGGGTTTCATGATCAATAAAACAGAAGTGTTTCTGTGGAGGTGAGTAGCAGCCAATACGCTTCTGCATCCTTGATAATGATAGACCGGATAATGAGGATGTGGTGATGAACTCCATCTTCCATGCCCTTATCTGTAATCGACCCAGCGACCACTAAGTGCGCCTCGCACGGCTACTGAGGTCACGACGAAAGTATTGCAAATAGCTTGTTGTTTTTATTACGCACATAAGTAAACAGGTAGCTGACCCTGAGGTCGAACACTTGGTGGTGTTGCTTAAGCCCCTCAGCCTCTCACATGTAACTTAATCCCGATAAGCTGTCACGTACAGAACTTAGCCAGCTGTCCGAAAATCAACTCCAGCTCACCGCTTCGTTTGTTTTTATTCTGTACATGGTTCTTCCTCATCATCTGTTGTGTAGGACTGTGCAGATTATTCCTTCCACACAAACAATCTAAAGTTCCAGTACCATTTATTGTTCCAAGTGAGCACTTTTCTCAGGAAAAACAAAACAAAAAACACATTTCCCTTTAAACTTGAACCGTGCTGTAGTTTTACAGGCATGTAAAAGAACTCCTGCGGAACAAAATTCCGGCACATTGACGATGGTCACAGGCCTCAGTTCAGTCCATCCCTGCGTTAAATAGCCATAGCCTATACCAACCGACCAATCCGAGCTAGTAGGTGCTCGGGTGATCCAATCTCTATATGTTTTTAATATCATTTATTTGCCTGCAAACTACTTAAAAACATTGTACAGTATTTATTAACATTTACATGTAAATGATTCTTAAACAAAACGATTAAGGATGAAAAAACTAAAAATCCGCTTCGAGGTACATTTCACGATTAGAAAGCGCCGCCCGGGGAAAACGACCTCAGATTCCAGTCCCCCCCCCCCCCCCCCGAATAAAACCGCATGGTGAGTTTCGACCAAATCGGTCAATGTTTTCCCATTGTTGCTGTGAAATTTGTATTTTATTTAAATTGTTCTCTCTTTATCTTTTCTTATGTTTTTTAATAAGTGCCGGTCTCCTTAGCCGTGGTAGCTAAGGCATGCTGCTTTGGAGCCGCGGTGGGTTCGAGTCCCACCTCGGATATGGGTGTTTGTGTGTGATACAGAAAGCAAGGCAAAAAAATGGTAAAACAAGACAAAACGTTTATGGCCGGCTAAGTTTATAAAAATCTATATTAATAAAAATGAATTTCCAAAATGTATGACGGAGCATCACTTGAGAACGGCTCGACCGATTTGCCTGATTTTTTATTTTATTTACTCGTATTTATTTTTTTCGTAACTGTCAGGACAAGGTTTGTATGAAAGAAAATTTTTGAAAAATCCACGGGAAAAGTCGGAAATGTGAAATGAGACACAGCTAGAGAGTTCTGCTGTCAATTGTTTACATAAAAAAGATAAAAAATTTGTAGCGTGACAAAAGAAGTGTGGCATATTCACAGTTTGAGAGTTCCGCTCTCACATTTTTCATAACAAACAAACAAACAAAAAAAAAAAAAAGAGTCTTGCAACCAAGCCAAATCGAAAGTGGGTATATATGTTCCCTATACAAATCTACATTTTTTATCAATTTGCACGAAATTTTGCACACATACCCAGTTAAGCCCGGGAAGTAACGCGGTGAACACTAAAATTCAAACAAGCCACTCCTTTGCTCAAAAATTTAAATAATTTCTGAAAATATTATACTGAAAAATGAAATGCAATTCAGTTATCATGACGTATTGTTTACAGTGTTCACATAGGGCTTTGGGAACTACATAATACTGGGCTGTAACAAATTCTGATGTTACCGATGTAATTAATACATTTGTGAAAATAATTCTTGAAGAATTAAATCCAAGAAAATAAAGCACGATTTGAAGCAGTCACATAATTTTTTCTACCCTCCACATGGAAAATATCATTTTCTCTCTTCAAATTTTGATGTAGAATAAGCGGTCGTATTGCAGGGACAGCTTAAGTATGTCAGTGAGTATGCTATATCAGAAGTCAGTAAAAATATCCTATCCACTGATACCTCACTCATAGCTGTAAGGCTTTGAATAGGGATGGTTATCATAAACTAGGATGGAACATTTTCAGTCCTACGCCCGCAGTAAATTATGTCCCAGGCTTTGGGGGAGGAAAGTATGAAAGTGATGTTGATTTTCTTTTTAATTTCAGCTCCGAAAAGGTTGTATGGTAACATGAGAGTGAGAAACAAAAATGTCCATAAAGACAATTCAAACTGATGTAATCAAAATTTATGTTTCTTCTTATTTCAACCCCTCCCAGGATGGTGTGTAGAAGCAATGGAATGCAACATTCGACATCCTCTGTGAGCCATAAAAAGATATATCTAGCGTTTTCTGAGGGAATAATTTGAGTGTGGTAAGTTATTCTTCCTCATTTCAAGTTCTATGTAGGCCTACATATTATACAAGGCTCTAGAGTTTGAAAATCGAAAGTCCTAAGTCTGCCAGATTTCGAGCTCGTCTGGAAGTGGGAACATGAGTGAGAGAAAACTCTTTAAAACAATTTTCTTTAGAAATAAGAAATACAAAGAGACTTTTAGGAACATTTTCGTCAGTTACACAATAAAGCTATAAATTTTCCGAATTTCAAATTTATAGCTCAATTGAAAGTGTTTTTTGGGGTAAAAGATTTTTAAAATATAACTTTTTAAAATGTTCCCGTTAGTTACAGGCTAAAGATATACGTTTACAAACTTAAAATTTCAACATCATCTGGAAGTGGGTAAACATAATTAATATTGTGACTCAATTTTTAGGAACACTCGAAGTTATTTCGCGGAAAAGTGAATTTGTAGTATTATACTCATTAAACAGTATTTTTTCTCTCTTAAATTTGGCCTATCTGCGGGAGTAGGCACGCAACTGACGACTGTTCGAATGTTATACGGCCGACTGTGTTTGTGCGGAATTTGAAGGCATTATCATAATATATTATGAGATAATTTAATCAGTGGGGTTCTGGCCCATAACTATCTTACGCTATTGCACTCTATTTTAAACCCATAGACCTAAATTCCTCAGAATATAGCTTATACTGTACATTCCCTCCAATATTTTTACTGAATTCTGTCACACTCTGATTATTAATTATTTAAAATGTTGGTCCAATTGTTTGCATTTTTGTGTTATTCGTCACTTCCGGTGAGTTAATCAATCATTACAAAAATTAAATTAAAAAAAAAACAAATCATTCAAAAATTTTAAAATTCAGTTTCGTTTAGGTCTAATAACAAGCTACCAGTAGAATTCAACTTTAATTTCAAAGTTTAAAAGTTACATGGAAACCTGTTAAGTATAGTTGTCTGATTTTACATTAAATTTTCTTGAATAAATTTATTAAGAACTTATTACGCTCATATAAATTAATAGACTAGATTGACCAAAATAAGGACAGAAGGTCTCTGTATTATGGATTAATCACAGTGGACCATCACACTAAAATGTTTACGTATTTTGTTATAATATTCAGACCATAGCAGACTAAATTACTTTTATAACTGGAAATTTGATTCTAAACCATTATATGTGTACTATATTTTTAGGCTAATCATAGTATTGTTTTGAACGTTATTTTAGTATTTTTGGTCGTCGCTTCGTTTTAATGAAGTGTCAATTCTTTATAATTAGGCCTATACTTTAATATTGGCCAAGTGTAATTTATCACTCGGAACCTATAATCGTAGCCTATATCAGTGTCATGATATCAGTAAATTGTATAACGACGGAGTTGCATTGTTCGATACTAAGTATCAATATCTTCAAAGAATTATTCAGAGAAACTATCACATCGTGTGGTGTAGTGTAGTTTTGTTTGGATGAGATCATATAATCTCTGAAAGTTTGTGCTTTTCAATTATTATTACTTCTTCAGAGAATATAAAGACATGCAAGTTGGCATCTGTTCAAAGAATAAATCTAGATTAATTGCTCAGACAATGAAAACTACGTTACTTGAAATAATTGTCTCGCGGAATGTGAGAATTTTTGTGATAAGGTGCTGAAAGACCAAAATTTCCCACATGAGATTACTTCGTCAGAGAAATATTCATGGTATAGAACTGGTGAAATATAGTCCTTTTCTGCATCCATATACAGTTGACGCCGTTTAATGTGTACGCGGATAATGTTATCGATCGGGTAATGTTATCACTTTTATGAAGTCCCGTACGGATTAATACTGATACATTGAAAAAATGCTGTTTAATGTGATCAGACATTTGGTTTATGTAATCACATTTTCCTTTTTGGGGCTTTATTTCCAAGTACTGTACGTCATTCAAAATTTTCGTTTATAAGGGTTTCGTGTCTTACTCAACTGTATTGTGTTGTACTGGAGGTAGCAATTCCGTTCCCAACTCACAGGATGACCAGTTCGAGGGGGTTTACCCATCTTTCTCTTTTAAGCAATAAAACATGTTTCACCTCACAGTTAAGCTGCAGCTATTGATTTATGAAGATTACAGTGCTGACATGCAGTGATGGCTAGTGTAAAATGAAAAGACTGACAGGCGTTAGATGTTTGCTACGCGGTGTTCATCACAGATCAGTATAGGCTACACTTCCAAAAACACTCGTAACTCGTAACTGGGTATGGAGTATTGGTTAATGGACTCCTAAAGGAAAGTGAAAACAATTTAAGACTTTTTTACTGGTTGAAAAAATAGTTGCTTGCAATCAATTACTGTATAAGCCTATGAGTGGTTCAATGATTCACAGCTACGTATTATTTTATTAATAAATATTTTAATTGTTTTGTACTGTATTATCTTATATATAAATAAATAACCTTCTTTTAATTCCTTCGGCTACTGTTATCAATCCGTTAATATTATCAGATTAGCTGCGTCCCGAAGTATTCATAATAAGCGGCGTGCACTGTACTCGTAATTATTTGTATGGGTTATTTTCTCACTGAATAATATTGGTAAGTTTAATTTGTCGATGTACTGAAACATTTTCATGAATGCTGAATATCTCATAACCCTGCCCCTTTTTAACATCCTAATGTCCCTTTTCCGACTCAAGAAAAAAAAGGTCAGCCTAACTATAATGGAATTTCTCTACGAAGAAAATTTGGTAGGCGATGTTGGATAGTGATTGCATTTATCGGTATCATTCTCCTTTGCATGTAACTCGGAAATTCACTTGTAGCGAGGCAATAGAGTGCAGCGTGCTAATGAGGAGTAATTTCAGTGAAATAAAAAGTATTTCTGGAGGCAGAAGTGGGCTTCTCAATGGCGCACAGCTGCCGCACGGGCAAACCCTAACTTTGCCTCCAGTACAATAGCAGTCATTTGTTCTGTTCAGCATATGTTACTGCCACACGTGACACTTATCGATTTCAAACGCTGAATCCTCTGCTTGTGGTCCGTGTGCCATGTTTTTAAAAGTGCCAGTAGTAGAAAGTTAAATTAATTTCACCTATTTACCACTAAACCATTAAGTACAATTCCAAAACGTCCACACGGGAATAACTTGTACTTATTCGAGTAGGTACTACTATTACATATCTTATTTATATTTTGGTAGTTTGACAACCATCAACGGCCGTGGGTGTCGGCATGCTGACCACATGCTCCCTATCCTGCCGTCTGTCTATGGTAGATGATGCAGTGGTCGGGTGGTAGGCCTTGTCACTTCAGGGATGTAGCGCCACGGAGTTTAGATTAGTTTAGTTTGACATAAACGTTGCAAATACAGTAGCATCAAAATTATAAATCGGAATAAAAGAGGAGTCTGAAGTAAAATTTATATAATTAGCACAATGTAAAATATATATAGGCTACAAACATTGCAGACCTATACATTATTTAGAAATTAATTAACAAATTGTGTATAATCCTGATGATACATTAAAAGAAATATATGCTGAGTAATGTGCAGGTTAAAAGAAATATATGCAGGTTAAAATATAAAATAGACTTTTTGGAATTGTACGTAATGATTTAATGGTAAATAGGTGGACATTAACCTCACTTCCTATTAAATAACCATACCACTATGGAAATTAATTTCATTCGTACAAACAAGGTTCCTACTAAACGTTTTTCACCTTATTCGCCCTAAGTATGTACAATAAATTGAAAAAGGCCCGACTGACTCACCCATAGTTTCAAACGAACATAATCCATACTACGAACTTACCTACCACCATCTTTTCATCAGTACTGCCACCGTCATCGCAATACTGACATTATGGAAGTAGTCGCCCAAATTTCGCAATTACAGATTTTGCATTTAGAATAAATTGTGAAAATTTTACATATGTTATACAGTGAAATTGTTTTACCTGGCCCTGCACAGAGAAATTCGCAGTAGCATGGAGGAGTCTATTTCGAAATATTGCCATTTGAAGGTAGATGTTTCATTCGGTCGCCAGTCTTGAAGGGAGTCACATCGCGCTTATCCCAATTTCACCGTGGTCTGTAACCGAAATATAATTCCAAGACATTATTTATTTATTTATTTATTTATTTTTGTTTTGAGAACATAACAGGCACATCCAATTACAACGTCTCTTATATTATTAGGCCTTCAACATTTTTATAATACTGATGCTAAATATTTAAACTAATAATAAAGCTACTAATACTAAAAGAAAATATACACACAATATGAAAGGAACATATCTTTACATTCACTACAGTGCATTAGTTATGTAAAAAGAAAATATTTAAATAAAGAGTGGTAATGGTCCACCGCTGTGGCTCAGGGGATGCGTCCAATCCTCTCACGCAGGGGGCCCGGGTTCGATTCCTGGTCGGGACAAGTTACCTGGGTGAGGTTTTTTCCGGGGTTTTCCCTCACCTGTGACAAATGTCAGGTAACTTTAGGCCCTTGTGGTCCCCGGATATCATCTGGCCGTCATTATCATCTTCATCCCCATCCTCGCCTTGTTCTGAGTGAGTGTGTGTGTGAATGGTGTGTATCGTCCTATGTGTTCGTGTTGTCTCGGAGGTGGCCCCGGCATTGGGCTGATCACTCATCCGGGTAGGCCCTCCCTGTCCTTGTCTGGTCAAAAAATATGTCTGTCTGTGTTGTGATCCATAGTTCATTCCTCTCCCGACAGGTCGCGGCCCGGTAAGGCCCGGGCGGCGCGGGCCGCATAAAGGTCCCTACAAGGGAGAGGTAAAACTACGCAAGAGAAAGAAAAAAGAGTGGTAAGGAACTTATTTTAATTCCCATTATGATTGTAGAAATATATTAGAATTCCGCGAAATGGCATAGGCCTAATTGGTCAGAACTTAGTTCTTTAACTTCTGAAAAATGACATACTTCCTTGCAAAAATGTCGTTCTTTGGTATTGTCACAGCTATGATACAGTAGGCCCACTAATTAATTGGTGCTTCGATTGTTTCGGTCTCAAAGACCTTTTAATGTCTTCAATGTAAATGGAAGTTTTTGTCAAACAACAGTTGCATTATTTACAGTTTTGTTTGGGTTCTAGGGAATATCTGATGAAAAGATCGTAAAAGAATTGGTAGCAAAGAGATAGGTGAACTGACTCCTATTTCCTTCTCCGAAATAAAAGAAATAAGATCTACCCCAAAAAGTAAAATCATAAAGGTCTTTGTAAAAGGATTGGAAAACAGCTTCAACATACATTATTCCACTGTAATTGGACAAAACGAAATATCAGGCTTTACAAGAAAAAGCCGTACTGTTTCCTGCAGAATTGATTTAGAGAAGTTCGAAAACATGTTTTTAAAAGGCGGTTGTTGCGTGTCGAACCACGATACTCATCACCGCAAGCTTTGTTTTCAAGGGATATTAAAACTCGCGAACTTGCATTCTGTGGAAATCTGCAAACAGATCTTCAGGCAAGACCCGTTTGATGTAAAATATAGGACCAAGAACACAAGCTTGTATGGTTATACAACCTTTATCCTGTTAAAGAAGAATAAAACTAAAAGTATTTATTTATTTATTTATCTGTTTACATGGAATACATAATCTGAAATACATAAATTAGTTGCCAGAATGAGCAAGATGCTCGTCTTCGTATAGGTTTACAATTCAGTTTATTCTAACTACTGCAAATAAGTAATTAAAAAGTAGGCCTGTGTTTAACTAATTCTTAAAACTTAAACCTAGAATACATATTAAAGAGCAGAGTGGAAGAAATTCTAACAACCTGTGGTATAGATAATTAAATAGGCACTTAAATGACATTATAATATCACAATGAATTAAATTGTAACTTATGAGATACTCAATACTCTTATTCATATTTTCTGTCCATACTTGTAATTCTGGGTGTGACCTAATTATGGAGTCTTAGACCATGGTAATTGCCATGCCTGGAGTCAGCAGAGGTAAAACATTTAGGTTCTACTGAAGGCTATGTGGATCAGATAAGCGTAAATTCGCTAACTTGGAGTTTTCAACCTTATGGAGACCCTGAGTTATATTTATGGGTATGAGCTTGGTCGAAGTGTGTTTAAGTATCGATATATCCTAATTTTATAATTAAATCCAATAAAGAGATATTGCGTGTTTTCCAAATCCTACGTCTGTCTATTTTGTTATAGTAGGGTTATAAGGGCAAAGACCCAGAAGAACGTTAATATTCTTAGACTTAACAGAAAAATACAATTTACTGTAAGTTATACACTCTCTTTTTTTCCCTTTATGCAAGCTTTTGAATCTAACAATTAGTACATTGACGGCTGTAATATGAAATTATTATATTCGGAGTTATGTGAGGAGGCCTTGAACCGATTATATTGCAGGTCTGCAGGAAAACTCACCAAGGTTAGCATATCACAGCATCTGAGAGCAGCATAGCCAATAAGTTGCTATCTCCCTGCTTGGTGGATCACGCCGCAGGGGTCTCCAATTTTACTGATGTCTTTTTATATCACGTATCTGCTGTAGTAAACTGTCCAAAAGGACTCCACTAGGTAATTAGTAGGCCTAGATGAAAATGCCTTAGGCCTAATAGGGATTATAATAAGACCATATTTACGCAGTCAAATTTTAAATAACAAACTCGCAGATTTATGCATAGGTAGCCCATGGCGGTTGTTTTTATCAAACTCACATATTATGGTGAAGGCCTGTATTGTTGGTTCATTTTAAGCATTTATGTTCAGTATTTTGTTATGTGGTCCTCACAGAATGATCCGGAGTTAGCAAATACACTCTAATAGTGTACACACTCTAATAGTGTATTTGGGCGCAGAGATTCAGTAAAACATTTTCCAGCAAAACTGCAGTTACGAGATCCACATTCTTATGCGACGAAATCCTATAAAATGCATTCCAAAAGTTAGCTATCGCAGCTAAAGAGACCGACAAAACTTGTCAATGGTGTGTTTTATAACTTCAGGAGCCACGAGACACATGACTTGAATTGAAGCTATGAGCCATGAATCTTTGTGCAGGGAAGAAGCATTAGTTCCGCCACAAGTTTCATAGTATTTAGAGGTCTCGTCCAGGAACTGGACGTCTGGGCAGACACTCTTATTGTAAATAATAATAATAGTAATAAAAAATATTTTAAAATACCATTAAATCTAAAAAAAAAAAACCCTAGGACTGCTTTCCCTGTAACCACAAAAGCTAGTTATGAGGTAACCGAGGTAACCGAAAACCTCTTAGATAACTATATTTCATTTTGAAATCTAGTTTTGTGCTCACCGAGGGCCTCTTAGATAATTAGCCTATATTGCATTTTGAAAGCTAGTTTTGAGCTCACCGAAGACCTCTTAGATAAGTACAGGTCTATTGCATTTTAAACAGTCTTCAAGTTGATTCATGGATCTGACCGACCTCCTGTCTTCTGTTTCACTCTTTTGATTTTCTGATAACAGTTGGAATATTTACTACAACACGCTGAGCTGCTGTAGTAAAAATACTGAGTGGCTCATAACAGTTCCCGAATAGCTGTTCCCTTCTACTCGAGGTATTTTTAAATATTTTACTCCTCAGTTGAGTCATGCTGGTAGTTTTAAGATTGTGCTGGGATTATAAAAAAATATAAATGCTTGAGTCGTTAACCGGATGACAGTTACTAGTAAAAACACTTCAGAAATCCATATCTTTCAAAGCTTTGCCTACTGCACAAATATCGAGCTAACATAAAGACTGAAATGAGCTAAGCACGGTTGTCGTATTAGCCAGGAGTAATAAATAACGAAATGGAATGATAAGTTGGACGACATTCTGCAGAAAGGAACCAACCCTCAAATTTAAAAAACCGGAATAGATGCTAAATTTTTGCTACTGAACTATATATTTACGTTGTGCAAACTAACCAACCCTCTTCAGCCATTTATATGCCATCTATGAAGCAAACAAAAACACACTGAAAAGATCCAGGTGGCTTTTTATTTAATTTTAAAAGCCTGATTTTTAGCTTAAAAATTATGTGGGTTGGTTCCTTTCTGCAGAATGTCGTCCAGTTTTCTCACCATCATGATATTAAGTAACATTATTTCATGAAAAATATCATATAAATAAAATAGGTATTTGTAATAACATGTAATGAAATTAGTTGTATGTTGCATAAAAAGAGTGAAGATTTGCTGCCGAAGTTATTTGCCTATTTTCTCCGATTAAAACAAACATTTCCAACTAAAGGCCCGAGGTTAATTAGACAAATATATCAATTTAATATTCCATACTTTTTAATTAAACTATATTATGTCAACAAGTATTCATTTTTAGTGAGATAAATTTCAAGTATCTAATTTTAATTTGTAATTTCGTTGCTTTAATTGCTATTTTTATAGACCCAGGTCAAGATAAAGTAACCCAACTTGTAATTGTTATGTTAAATATTCGTACATGATATAAGCAAAATAAGATTAATTCAAAACTTCTGTATCAAGGTCTTAAAACAAGCAAAGTTATACGTATGTAAATTGTGCATTATTTTCTGCTCTTTTTCTTTTTCTTTTTCTTTTTCTTTTTCTCCTCCACTTCACGGATTAGACAACGCGTGTTCCGCCCTCACAAGTTGCTCCTTCCATCTTCTCATAGGTCTTCCTAACTTCCTTTTACCCTTTGATTTATAATCATTTGCTGCTTTTGGCAATCTTGTTAGTTCCATTCTTTCCAGATGTTGCTTCCATTTTTCTTTATATTCTTTGATTTTATCATTTGTTGAATATACGAGTATATTCAATTCTGTCCTTATATCTTCATTACGTATTCTGTCTAATTTTGTACAACCTGCTCATTATTTATAATTTCTCTAATTTATCTCTCACAAAACGTTGTGCAGCCCGTAAATCAACTCCTAACAAAACATTGGTCTTCGGACATCTCAAAATTGGAAACTACTGCATAACGAATGGCTCTTGCTAAAGACTAGTAAAAATCAATATTTAATGGCCATCCAATCACTCTGAAGTTTTAACAACATATTCATGATTCTACTTTAAACAGTTTTTGAGTTACTGGTTATTTTATTCAAAATTATTATTCATTATAAAACATGATGCCCCGGTCAAAATATACTATTCAGCAGAAGCAGAATACAGTATAAGGCAGCACTAAAATACTTTCTTCCGCTGATTCTTATACACACACAGTAGTAGTAACGAAACCTTTATTAAGCATAGATAAAAACTGCAGAAGAGTTTGGGAACAATATAGTGTGAAATAAAAAACCAATAGGCCTATTAATTATTTTTATGTTGCTATTTTTTGTATCGTACGTATGAAATTTAAAACATTTCCTTGTCAAAGTAATAGACTACAGATAGTGACATGCCTGCCACTGGTTCAGACAAAGCTAGAATTACAATTTTTTATTCTTATTATTATTATTATTATTATTATTATTATTATTATTATTACTATTAGTATAACTGTTATTATTAGTTAACAGCGATATTTTGCTCGGAAGTTTGCCCATTATGTCCATGTCTTAACTATGGTAAAATTAGATTACAATGACTCCCCAACCAGTAGTAGGCCTAATGTAGGCTTGTAAGTAGAGAAATGGGAGGGAAAGTTCAGATAAGCCTGAAAACACGCCAAATCTTAAACCAACAGGAAATGGTATAACAGATATAAAGAACTTCAAGTTTGCTTCTCCACATTTCTTACTCCTCCCGTTATAGGAAACGTTGATGCGACCCAGGTCTTTTGAGCCTCTCAGGACTACGATTTGTCGATAGAGGGATTAATCTTCAGATCACATACATTATTATTTTCATATAAGGACATGGAAGGCCCCCCCCTGAAGAGTTAGAGTAGGATTACTTCCACAAAGTCTCTGGCCTTGAAGACTAACCCAGCCAGCGAGCTTCTCGTTACGTCTCGTTACCAAGATGCGCGTAAGATCAGTGAGCTACTGTTGAGCACAGAGTAAAGATCATGCTGCACGTTGCCAGTGTTAAAAAATACTGTAATAATTGAGTGGAGGGATAATGCCGCAGAAACAGAGACAGACAACACGTGGAGTGGGATAGCCAATCAGGGTGCAGCTACCTCCCCTAGGCAGGAACTCTACGAACGGTGAGACTCGCTCCTAAGGTAAATACGTAAAAACCCAGAGACTTTGTGGAAGTAATCCTACTCTATCAGCCCAACGCCGAGGCCACCTCCGAGACAACACGGACACATAGGACGAGGACGAGACACACCAGTCACACACACTATGTCTTCCAGGACGAAGCGCAGATGAGATGAAGATGATAATGTTTGCCAGATGATATACGGGTCCCACAATGGTCTAAGGTTTCCCAACATTCGTCTCATAGGTTAGGGAAAAAAACCCACCCCGACCGGTAATCGAATCCGGATCCGCTGCGTAAGGAGGCGTGTAGCCGTTTGCGTAATTTAAAAACATTTAAACTTTTTTGACTACATACTGTAATCATAAAGAATGGTTTCTTTCTACGCCGCTTATTATCACATGCTCCTATACTTCGTATGAATGTGTGACTTCTAGATTTGTTATGACGAATGTACTTCTGAAGAATTTTAATGAAATGTTTTTATTAATTTCTGGTGGAGAAACTAATTTCAAATATATTTCTATGTGCGCTTTACCCTCGTAATTAACCTCACGTTCGATGATATAATAAGTTCGTTAATTAACACAGTACGTGGTTTTGTAATAATATTTCAGCTATATGCTAATTAAGTTACAGTTACAATATGGTGATGTAATGAAGACATTTATATCAGAAACTAATAATTAAATTCCAAAAGATATGTGAAACGTTTTCATTTCAGAACTCAAAACTGGTTGATTTTTCAGTCGTCCATCCCAGATCGCTTTAAATTACCGTATTTTACGGACCATAAGACGCACATTTTTACCTTGAAAACAGAGCCTTAAAAGTTGGGTGCGTCTAATGGTCCGAAGTACACTAACAAGATTAAAATTATGGTAAATATTGCCGGAATACCATAGTTAGGCCCATACACAAGGTGTTGTAAACGGTAAGTCACAAATGTTAGCACAGATTGTACACCAGTGCACAGTGCGATAATAAATTGAATTGAATTGAATTAACAATCGTAATATGAGGGTAGTTGGAAGCCAGGTATACAATGAAAAAAAGAAAGGAATGTTGAGTTCTTTTATACAAAAGGAGTTGTCTCCGCTGGGTGGTTTAAATGAAGGGCATGGCCTCTAAATAGCCGTATGCTGAATTGAGGGTGAGAGGGTGTAAAATTATTTTCAGTCTTTCATGAGAAATCAGTTCAGTTGTTAAAATTTATGTGACGCCACCTAGTTTACAGAAAAGATTTTAGCACAGTGCAGATTTTAAGCTAGAAGTAATTTACACTGATTCCATTGTTTATGCAATGAAGTATATTAGCCTATTCCATTTAAAATGTTTCGGTCAGAATCACATTAAATTTCTTTTCCTTTAGATTTCCATCCTAAAATTAAGGTGCGTCTTATGGTCGGGAGCGTCTTATGGTCCGTAAAATACGGTAGTTTGAAATTAATTTTAAAGTTATTTTTATATACTTTTGTCATCTTCTCTGAATTCCCTTAATTCGAAAATGTGAAAGAGCTTCCTTTGCGAACACTGCTAATGTTTCCCCATTGCTCCTCCACTAATTTCTTAAGGGTAGTCTCTATTTAAATCTGGGAGAACATGACGCATTTTATTTTGCCACGCGACGTCAACAGTACTGTAGAAAGTGCGCATTGTTAGATGCATTAGTTTCGTTAGTAATTTTTCACAAAGTCTGGGAATCGAAGTTTTTATTTAAAGATTGTGTGACGTAAGTTACGTAAGATACAAAATATTACAAATAAATTAAACTATAGGCTTCGGGATGGATTATCTCACCATGTAAGGTACTTCTACCTTCAGATTCCTCCTAAATCCCGGAAATGATGACCAGAGCCCCAAAGTCTCACCCCGACTCGACACTAGTGGAAGCAAGAGTCCTAGGAACTTAGTAGGTAGGGTACCCGTGATATTGTATCAACCTCCAACCCGAAAAATTCCCCATCCAAACACCACGTGGCTGGTACGATCTACTACATGGTAGAAGGAAAAGTATACGCAGATCTACTCATAGAGAGATGCTTGAGGTTTTTAAGGAGTAATTCACGCCTTACACCTGCATAATGCCTGAGGGAACGATAGAGTCTTGTACAAATCTACTCGACAAAGAGCATCTCGAGGAGGTGGAGTTGTCATTTATCGGGACTAGACTAGGGCTTGATTACAGTTTCAGACACTCTGCCTCTCCGTGAGCGCCGGAAGGATACCGGACGTTTTCAGTATGTCTCAAGATGCAATGCATTTACATAACCCATTCACCTTTCTTCTCCTTCGAAAGCAAAATAAAGCCTTTGGTCCCGTGTCGTAGGTCTATGCTACGGTAGAGAAAGCAAAATATTGGTCAGAATTTTCAGCCTATCTCAAGAATTATTCTTATAAGTGGCCCCTACCATTAGTTTTAGGTTTTTAAAAAGATGGATCTGTAGAATCAGAATGTTACAATGGTCTTATTACAGACTGCAGGAAACAAGGAGGAAGCAGCTTCTGTTGAAAGTCTCCGCTCAGAGAGAGAGAGAGACAGAGAGAGAGAGAGAGAGAGAGAAATAGAGAGATACATAGAGATAGAGAGAGTTAGAGAGATAGAGAGCTAGAGAGAGGTAGAGATAAATAGAGAGAGATTGAGAGAGATTGAGAGATAAGAGAGAGATAGAGAGAGATCGAGAGAGAGTTAGAGTGAGAAAGATAGAGAAAACAATAATTTCAGACGGTAGGAATACCACTCATTGTGACAGTACTTCAGTATGTAAGATTGATTTGTTGCAAATTTTCTTGCTGATTCTTTCGAAGCGTCTGAAGTGGGGACATACAGGCTCGGGTACTGAGAAATAGGTGTTTCTCTACAACCTCGTAATTTGACACGCTCTTCATTAATTATTTCTACAACTGCATTTTGTTTTCAGAATTAATCAAACCGTTATCAATAGTTATCGTTACAAAATGGCAACCACGCTTCGTGCACTGAAATGCTGTTTCCGTGATATTTTCCACGAATAACAATAGTTCTGAGTGATCTATAATCAATTATTTAATACTGCCGGTTTATTATTTTTAAAAAATGGTTTATTCTTCTGAGTGATCTATAATCAATTATTTAATATTGGCAGTTTATTATTTAAAAAAAATTGTTTATTGTAAAAAAACTGTAAAAAATATTCTTCATGGATTTTTAAAAAATACTTATAGGTTACTGTAGATATTCCACAGATGTAGATGATATAGTTTATACCATATTTATGAATATATAGGAAAAAGAATCACTTATAAATATCGACATTTCTGGAATTATCAAGGAACGGCATATCAGTGCACGAAACGTTGTGCAATTTTGATAACTATTCGTAACTGTAACAGTTAAATGAATTCTGAAAATAGTATGTAATTGTAGAAGTAGTAAATTAAAGAGCATATTATCGGATTAGCAGGTTACAGACAATTCACTGCTGAGAAAGAAATGATTAATTTGATCTATTTCTCAGTACCCAAACCTGTATGTTCCCTCTTTAACACTATGTATCTGCAACTGAGACCTGCTACAGGGGCAAGACCGAGAGATGAGCTAACCATAATGTTTTGAATATGAATCAGTAAATCAGTGTGAGCCCAATAGAGAGCACCACCTGTCGTCTGGCTGGAAGGTCACGCGGTGAAAAGATGCTGTAGGAGATCGTGACTAGACCATTCTGAAGAAAAAAAAACAAAGAAAAAAGATTTGACTTTAGACGTATTCTTCAGGCTGTGTTAGGGACTTTCTTATGATACACTTGAAATACGTCGAGGAGAGGGCTGTAATATAAATATACTACAATGAAGGTTTAGAGAAGTTAGACTAAAGGCGTTGTAGGATGACGTACAGTAATTTCTTTTTACTTGGCCCTGCTCAGAAAAATGTGCAGTAGTATAGACGAGTCTACTATCGAAATATTGTCATTTGAAAGGATGATGTTTCATTCGTATGCCAGTCTTCAAGGGAGCCCCCGTAGGGTATACGGCCACGGCTGCCATGACTGACGGGAGTGGAAGGACGGCTTGTCTCTCTGAATTCTACTACCACCTCTGAATGCCCTTCCCATCACACTCGTTTCTCCAGTGCCAGGAAGAAAAAAATATTTACCGTATTTTAGTTAGTTTTAGCTACTTTTCCTTTTATTTGGTTTAACATCAGAGAATAGGGAGAAATTCTGAAACCAACGAACTTGTTCTTCATGAGTCAGAGGATTTAGCAGCTTTGAACACAGATGAAACTATAGCTGGAATAATCTTAACTGTGCCTACCGACTAACCAGGTGCGATATACCAGTCGCCAAATATCTGCGATATTGCTAGCCGTTACATTTGTAAGAAATTCCATTTCACATATTGAACCCCCCCCCTCCTTATTGCCTAGGTATGAGTGCAAATATATGCTGTTTGTCCAGTTGGCAGTTAATCATGCACAATTAAAACGTCATAACGAGCCATTAAGCTAAATTTTACCTTAGTTATTGCCAACCTTGCTCTTTTCATTCTCTTTCTCCACCAGTTCGAATTTATGTGCCTTATGCTAGGGTCGGAATTATATGACACGATGGGTCTCATGACATCATTTGGTCATGGATCATGCACAGTAAGTCACTTTACTTTTACCCGACACAGCAAATGGTATCCAGTACTTCTGGAGCGATAAATACAAGTCTTATTTTTGTGTTTAAGGTTTTTCATTGTTCCAGAAATCAAGCTAGAATCATACGGATTTAAGTCTGTAGCAGAAGAGTAGGCCTATATAGAAATTACTTTTGCAACCCGATCCATAACAATTTTCCGTCGAGTTGAATGTACAATGTCAGGCTCCGAAGTCAGCACGTCATTAACTGAGCCATGGCATCTACTAAAAATGATATAGGCTGGGCAAGAACAAAAATATCCAAATGTATTTTCACGACCTGCCCAATCTATCAAAAAAATTTCATCTACAAGCACCATAGATGTAAAAACGTACGCTAAACAAGCCGAAATTTCTCGTGAATGTAAAACCTTAAAATTTTATCGTTTTGTTTTCGGACATCTTCACACAACATTTTTATGTTCGACCATACTATAATACGCTTATAACAATTTATAACGTAACGGTATCGTAATGATATCCATTATGATACAAATTTTTATTATAACACTAGTATGGTATCAATTATTATCGAACATCTTTAAACTTTGAGAGCGGCAAATTAAACTGCATAACACACAGCCTGTATTTTTAAAAATTAATTCTGTTAGTGTTAATGTTAATAATACACTAAATTGAGATCGTTTCGTGTATTTTTAATGTGCGTTGTATGATGTTAAAGCTCAAGAGAAGCCCTGCGGCCTGCATGCTTTATCGCCTGCCATCTGTCGGAAAAGACGATAACTACTAACAGCTGTTGTCCGAAAGTCATTTGCTTCATCAATTAGGAAGTATTCTAAAAACCCAAAACTTTAAAATTTAATTATGATAGAACAAAAATATTCTTATGCAACGTGTCTGTAATGGCATTTCTTAAGACACTAATATGAAAATTATGAAACTCGCTTTGCTCATTTTATAAAAAAAACATACTCGTGTCTTAGTCTAGTCTCGTTGCATAATGTAGGCTACTATTATTGAAGTCCCAAGCGATAAACTTTTACGAATGTGAAGATTATCATTACCTGAAGTGTGTAAACAAAATCCAGTAGACCTGTCTCAATCTAGTACATTATCCGAATGACCTAATAGTGAGACAGGCATACTGCTAAACAAAATCCAGTATACCTGTCTCACTCCAGTACTCGTAGAGTGAGACAAACGTCCTATTGGTTTTTGTTTACTTCAGGGTTTTTTTCCCCCTTAGAAATCAGACTATACATATTTTGGCTATATGTTGTAATAATATACAATGTCCATAAACACGCCCGCTCCACTTCCCCTCTTTGCTCACATTAGGACACTTTCCTACAATATAAGCACACCACTCATTAATCGTCCGGTATTATACATACGTTATCTGCTTTTGGTACTATTTTTTGTGAATCTTTTCTTCTCCTCCTTCGTTATTGCCATCTTTTCTTTACTACTATACAAGAATCATGCATTAGTAAGCGAAAAGGACAAAAAAAAAAGGGAAGACACGACTTTCCAATGTCACTGATATGGTCCGTGCAAACGGGATTACTTCATGCTTCTTTTTCTTTAATGACCATCCCACGCCTTAAAGTTCCTTGAGGGTAGAAAGAGTTACCTTATCCTGTTTACATTTTATATCGTAATGTTGTTTATTAATTATGGCTAATCTCTTTACCGGAATGGGTCTATACAAGGGACGAAATTACTTACCATTCTTTCATAGAATCCAAAAGTTGTATCCTACTAATACTGTCAAAAGCTTAAAATATGTAAATAACATATGAAGGACGGGTTAAAAATCTAGTGCCTATAATCTTTATTATAATACATTCCATACCCTGCACTTTCACTTGTATATTTCAAAATTGTAAAATGGTTCCACATTATATAAAGAAAAAATAGTTGTCATGACTTATGCCCGATCCCTCGTTCTATATACACACAAGGTACAGGACATATATATATATTATTGTAATTTTTAAAAAAAAGTTTTACAATTTAAAACGTTGCTAAATATTCTCTTTCAAGGCAGTGTCTTACCTAATGGGCCCATCACTTTGAAATATCTGTTTCGTTAGTAATTAACACCTCTTTACTCAAGAAAAATCGATCGACATGATGTAGCTGCTAACAATAAAAACTCTTATAAGTAAAATTTCAATATCAGGAATTAGACCTAATGAGAATGAAATTCATAGCAGAGCATGCTATAAACTCGGGCCCAGGACACCAAATCCAGTTCGCAAACACCACCATCTTGGCCAAAACATCAGGCTACTGGGAACGACTGATTAGAGAGGCAATAGAAATTAAATTTCAACCAGAAAACATGAATAGGGACGTGGGCATTAACATCAGCCCGATTTGGGAGAATTGTCTCCAAACAGTTAAGCAAAGAAGAGAGCGGACCAATGGGAAGACGCAGAGCCGTGCTGACACCTGATTGGTCGGTACGGTCCAAGTAGCCTTTAATATAAATACGACCCCAGGACGACCACTCGGCACTTCAACGCCTTTGAAGATGGAGGCAGCGTTGGCCTCCGAAACGTCGGGTTTAATTGACGAAACCACCTGGCTGACTGCCCGAGAAAACTTCACTCAAATTCATAACCTGATATGTTTATTCACTGCAAAAATTTTACCTACCACACTTAAGAGTGTTATTTTATTTATTTGTTAATTTTTTCCAATCCTCTCTTTCCTCTCGTTCTTAAGAGACAGGTAGGCACACGAGCTCAGAGTACGCTCAGCGAGAGAGAGAGAGAGAGAGAGAGAGAGAGAGAGAGAGAAAGAGAAAGAGAGACAGACAGACAGACAGAGAGAGAGAGCGAGACTGGGAAGGGGATGGAGATAGAGAAAAACAGATAGAGGGAACACGCACACCACAGTTATACAACCTTGCACGTTTATATGGTAAGATTCCGTGGATTAACTAGATTGAAAATGCAGCCCACAACCGATAAAACATTTTTCAAAGTAACTCATTTATCGACGACTAGATTGGATTCATATAGGAACGAACATATCCAACAACCAGTTTAGATATTGGACATGTAGGAGGTCACTGCTTTGACCCCTATATCGGAGGAACCGGTGCCAAAAATCTATGAGGTCATTATCTATAATGATCAGTAGTAATAACAACTTGTTCTATGACAATCAAATTACAATTCCGAAACTCTACGTGCCACGTCAGTGCATCGCCTCATCAAGTACAGTCATTTCTGTTTCCTATTGAAACCCGAAGCTAAAACACGACGTAATTAACTTACTGATATTCTAAGCCCAATCATAGTATATTGCTTGTAGCTTTATGAGCTCTGTCATAGGTCTTATTTCCTTGAAATAGTTTTTAATGATACTACTACACTCTGCACGCTGTTTTTTTATTTTTCTATTTTTTATTTTTAGAAACACTATGTAGTCCATATTTGAGGTTGTAATGTTCTTTAGAACCTAAGGAATTAATATGTGAACTCGGTTTGTCCCAAAAAATACCCGAAATAAAATGTAAACTACAATTACAATTTTACGGTAGAACAGATATTTTATGGAATTTAGTATCACATTTCATCATATTGTGATTATTAGGACTAATTATTATAAATATTTACTAAGTTAATACTCTAGACAAAAACTTAGGCCTATGTTATATCCACAATGATACTATAATAAGACATATTTTAGAATAATTAGTACAATTAATATTAGGGTTTGTGCATAAGTCGTAGCAACAATTTTTTTTTTCATTTGAAAATGTGGGACCATTTAAAAAAATTTAAATATACAAATGGAAGGGCAGGGTATGGAATGTATGTATAATGTGGATTATGAGTAGGCCTACTAGATATACTCTAATGCTTTGAGGTAGTTGGATGAATGAGAGCACACAAACCCATTCCATAATCCCTTGAAGTTCGGTATGGATGGACATTATTCTCCAAAGCTTCCACCAGCTCCTTGTATTCTCTGTCATTTCTCTCTCGCATAGTGACTATTTTGACTTAAGAATGCTTGTCATATGCAGCTGCACGGCGGCTGACTCACAACTAAATTATCATCGCCTCTTTTCGTATAAGCGTACATCACATTGCTACCAAATGGTGTGCCAATATACTAAAGATGTCACACTCTCCCGCGACATATAGCATCTCATGGTACTATCGCTTATAGCAGTTCTTTAGTTGCCCTAAAATAGTTGGGTGCCATTTTATAGCTGTACTTTGATTCGGGTTAGTTGGCGCTAAGTTGGGAGACTATTTATACCAGTTCTTTAGTTGATTAATATCGAAAAGGGGTTATTGTCGGCTAGTTGCTCAGTGGGTAGATTTATGCAAGAGACTATTAATAACGGGTCGGTGGCTAGAGAAATTGTCCGAGGGAACGAATAGGCAAATCGGGGTGAATCAGGTGAAATAAAATGTTTATGATCTTTTCTATTTCAATCTATATTCTAAATAAAAAGGTTTGTTCTGAAAGGTAATAGTTGTATTATTGAGTCTTTTCATAAGATGATGTAAGTCCAAGGGGTGATGTCGTAATTTTAGTCGTAGTAATTATAAGTTGTTGTTGCAATGTCTAAGACTATGATAATATTCACTTCTTACGCGCTTCTTCACTATTCACAATAATTATTCCGTCGATTCTATTTATATGGCGCGGATTATTAATACTTCCTTTTTATCTCGCGGGCAACTTCACTAGTTATGCACCGGGTACGTTTTAAGTTTAATTACAAATCACTTATACAATCTCTACTTCCGTAGGTTAATATTGACGCGCGGCGATGTTATATTATACTAAATTGATCTATTTATAATGCGCGGATTTGATATATTAGAAGTTGAATATTTATAGAATAGGTTAGTTTAGTCCATGTTATAAAAGTTAGCTGAAGGCTCTGTCTTAGTGTCGTAGGTTCGTCGTCTGTCTTCTGATCCAAAAAGATGCTGTGACTTGGGGGCTCTTCGATAATATCTCCTGGGTAGGTGGAGGGGTGAATTGTTCCTATTGGATGGTTTCGTCCTAGAGTTTTACTTAATTGGAGGAGATCTTAGGTTTCTGCTAGCTTGTTTGAATCTTTCTTCGGTTAAAAAGCGTTAATGTTCGTTGGGTCATTAATTTTATGTGACATCTCGACCTAGTCGCCAGAATGTCTGTCATACAGGAAGTCTCCTCCTACTAAATATATTTGTGATAATAACTGTGATAGCTGAAGGCTATCAGAGTTAATACTATTTCCATTTTGTGGGCTGATTTTAGCTGAATCGAATGATCTAAGTCTCAAGTCTGTCGGATTAAAACTATGGAAGTTAATTATAATGTCCGATTAAAATGATTGAAGGGGTTAATTAAAAGTTTAGTGTAGTATATGAAATTGAAGGGGGTGTTTCTCTCTTTCTATTGGTATAATTTGTTTTATTGTCATTATTTTATTTATTGAGTTATTGATGTTTGAAGTTGAGGAATTTTACTATAATATAGGGGAAAAAGGCCGGTTCGTATGAGGAAATGTTCTGTTTCATATGATCGGTTTCACGCTTTACTTTGAGAAAAAAATGGTTATCATGACTTATGCTCCATACCTCTTATTATTAGCTTAGGTGGGAGAACTGATTTTAATACAGAAACATCTTATAATGGGGCTCTTCTGCAGTAATAAGCCAATTGTAGCCCACCTTTGCTATATCTAGGGCTCTAGAATGCATAAAGGAACTGTTTTTACTCATGTTTTAACAAAACAAGTCTCCCAGTAAGTTCAAAACCGCTGGTAACACTACATCTAACTACGCGGTCAGACATTATTAAATTTCTTGATTTCCAGGCTATAAAAATTGGTGTTGTTAATATAACACGGTGCTTTAGCTATATATTTTCTGTGTGTGTGTGTTTTTTTTCCCAGGAACGTTTTACTAAGTGTTATAGCAATAAAATAACTGGACATTTCGACCTTCATCAAAAATAATTAAGGAGTCATAAAATAGGTTTTTATATCTGAATTATTCCGAAACCTGACGGAAACAAACTACTGTCGTTATTTTAAATCTCCATAAAGTGTCAGCTTTGATAACCTCTATAATGATGTGGTCGTTTTAGTCCGCGGGCGGAGTTATTTTCTACCTTTGCTGGACAAGTGTTTCTTCTAACTAGAAATTATATTATACTTGTAATATAAATTCAGTTACGTTGCGACACATCCCATGGCGGAACCGCTCTGGCCGCTGGGTAATCTAACTATAAGAAAACATAACACTCAATTTTAAGAAAATCGTCACACTATTTCTGTTTCAAAATTATACAACCACCTTCCCAAAGAAATATCAGAAAGAAAATCGGAGAGTTCTTTTAAAAGATATCTTTGAAACTTCCTATTTCATCATTGCTTTTATTATAGTGGAGGTAACTTCTACATATACAACTTTCTTCAAGGCAATGCCGACAGACCCTTATAATCCGCAGTAAATAACTTGAAATGAGGGTGTCTTGGACAATAGAGTTGTATATTCTGGATTTTCAGCGTGTTTCTTGGGCGTTGAACTTGCCTGACAACCAATAGAATTTCGCGTGCAACCAATCAGTGCTCATTTCTGAATTTTTGACATTTAAGCTATGACTCCACGTGAGGCACCAGACGAGTGCTGTTCAGTCAGTACCATACCACTCCTTAAGTGCCAGACAATGGCTTAATCCTCAAAGCATCCCGACTGTCTACATAGGTTTTGCCTCCACTAATAACAGTTATTTGAGTAATCAAGTAAATAACAAGTGACACTCCTCTTCTTATGACTGTTTTTGAAGCTGTACAATTTTACCTATGTCAAACTCACCTATGGATATGATTTACCGGTGCTCTGTTTCACATTTTGTGTGCAGAGAATCTGCTATTTATAACACTATTAAATTATCGTTAAAATTACAATTTGTTGTACTACCTACCATCATAATTTTCGAATAGGCCTAAGGTATTAATTTTAAATAATTACCTATTGGTTTCTACGCAAATATTAAATAAATTGTCAGAATGTTTTAAGTTAACGTTAGTGTTTCGCCAATTTACTACTTTGTTTGTTAATTTTCTTATGTTAACATCTATTCATTATTTACAATATTATTCTAGTAAATCTGTTATCATTTTTCAACACTCTGGACTAATATTCTACTAATTTATTAATTATGTAGATTTATTTTATTTTATTAATGTCTTGTTTTGGTATCATTTTGCAACACACTGTAATATGCTTTCTGCAATTACTACTATCTCCGTCATTCAAATTCGTTGGTAGATGTCGGATTGGGGCACGTGATTAGCATGACTACTCTCTGTGCCGTTAATGGATAATTTTCATGACTGGATTCGCTTCTTCTTTATCTCGTAGCTCCTTATAGTTGTCCTCCTCAAGAAGCTGGATCCAAGAGCCCCACATTTCAGAAAACCCAAGGAGATACTGAAGATTTAATTCGGTTCTCCATATCCATATTTAGCGACGCTAATCACCGATATATTCTTGATATGTGAAGCAGTATAACAATGTAAGAGACTGTCATATGTTAATAGGATTTTATACAGAAAAGTCAGCAATTTAATTCGAGATAATATAATTTAGATGTTCTCTTTTTTTTACCTTTAATAATCCGGCACTTTACAGTGATTTTCAGAATTAGTAATTTTGCGCTCTTATCGTAAATTGTGATTATAAGTTTCATGTAATGAAGAATGTAGCGTTTTGTTTTATATTGTATTTAATTTTAGTAGTCTGCATTCATTATTACATTTAAGGCGCTGGAAACCAAACTGACTCAAGGGCCAAATCGCATTATTTTCTTATTTTATTTTATTCTGAAAAAACATACTCTTTTCTATTCAATACAAACAAGCTTAAGCAATTTTTAAATACGTAGATATATTTTCTATTCATATGTATATTTTGGCGCCATTGGGACTCTTCGTTAATAAAACTCCATAGGAACTCGACCGATCAAAAAATAATAGTTCTTTGAGAGTTAAAAATCATTGTGGAGTCAGTAGACGAGGAGTATAACTAAAAGTAAAAACACTCCGTATTGTAGTCTTCATTATTACAATAACAATGAATATATATTGGGCTTATTCTTAAGTGCCTGTTGCATAGCAGCTTAACTACCTCTCAACTGTAATCGTCTTGGAAAACATCTGATAAACCTGATTACTAAGTGAAATGTTTAGAAAGCATTTTGTTGAATATAACGACAAATCATGAAAAATTTGTGAAGTAATCGGCCACATGATCTTATTAATAGTGATACTGATGACTGAATAAGAATGTGTGTTATGTCATAAACGTTATTTAGAATTTGGTAGATTAATACTGTACTCCCATTGCAGCTAATAATCAAACTTCCATTCTTTACTCATTTGCCTTTACTTGAGATAATTTACTCTAGATTACACTTAATAGAGAACTGAAAGTGAAGGGAACTTGCAGCATTTATTTTGTAGACAACGTAAATAAAATTATGTTGTTATTTTTTGGTTTATTAATACTTTGAGAAAATGCAACTATGTTTCATATTTATCGTCAATTGTCGACATGATGAAACTCACTTGTGTTACTTATGAATTTATTGTGATAATGCATCATCAGGAAGCACAGCAGCGAACTGATTTCTGGTTATGTTAGATTTTGTAGACTTGTGTTGTGGAACTAGAGACATTTGTTTAATCATCCCTGTCATGTTACTGTACTTGTAATTAATCTTCCTTCAAACTCTGCTTCATCATTAACCTCATGCCTTGTGATGAATGTATGGCTGGTGGGGAAACATTGATCAAGAAATAGTTGAGCGTCACCCCACAGTTTTCATATGTGGCTCATATGAACGGTACTCAAAATCGTGGACACAAGTTGAGTAATTCGTGAGCTTGAAATTACTTTCTTGAACTCAAACGAACTTATTGTAAGACCTTATCAAGATCTTCCTAATACAGAAATTATCATAAGAAACTTTATTCCTGGATTAATCTGTTTATAACATTGAATGATACGTACTCACTTACTCCTAAGTTTTTTTCCCTAATCAGCACATTTTTTAATATATTCAGTTTCCTTCTTTGTTCTATCATTGTCTTTTTTCGGAGATCTACTGAACTATATTGGTAATTTAAAGAAGAATTATACAGTATAATAGCATAAAATATAGCTAAATGTATACGGAAATGTAAAAAGAAAGCAATGTGGTTGGCAAATGATATTTGACTGACTCTGCTTTTTACACTTTTACTTGTATATCATTATATCCTTATAATCCCAGAAGTTCACTTGAACTTTTTTTTTATTTGTTTTGGCGGAAAATTCTCATAAGGAAAGTGCAACTATTCTTCGTTCAGAAACTACTTTGAAATTTGGTTAACAGTACTAGGCCGACGACTTAAGGAATCATATAAACTTTAGTATGATAATAACCTTTATTTAAGCATATAAACCATAATCGCATTGTTTGTCTAAAAAAATTCCATTGTTATTATTATTTATTTATTTATTTATTTATTTATTTATACTAGCGAAGTTAAGATCTTCTTTCTACTTCACCAATAAAACTATACCTATAAGAAGTAATACAAAATTTCATAAATATCTAGAAATTAAAATCTAAACATGCTTATAATTGCATAGTGCGTCATCGATTAGTATCATCCTATTTCAATTGGAAAATATATTCGCTCCAATTCTATGCGCTAAAACTAAATAGTAACATTTCTTATTTACCATATAGGAATAGCAATAAACTTCGTTATCTCTCCACGTGATGCGCATGATATATTTACATGGCGACTTCCTCAAAACAGCTGTTTCTATGCTTTGCGAGTGAGCTATGATAATTTGAGCGCTCGAGAAATAGGAAAATGAAAATGATGTATAGATTGTACAGAATGAGAAACCAAGTGTTAAATTTTTATAAAAGCTAAGTGAAGATATGTTCAGGTGTGTATAAAACAGGCCATGTGTGTGAATATCTTTAATATGTAGTTACTATGTTTTAATACAGCCATCTATATACATGTTAAGACATTAAACAAAATAAAAGATTTCTTCAAGAGCAAGATTTCTAGGGAAAGTACCCATAACGCAAGCGGCATTTCCCCTTTGAATAGCAGTACTGATTCTCCGTCTTAGGAAAGTCGTTGATCGAGAATCACCGTTTTGAGCCGCAAGTTGCTTTCCTATATCAAGAATCTCGAAAGCAATAAACTCATACCTATGTAGCAGGTCTCGGTACTTATTTCTTTTGATGTTCATTGCAGACAATGCTGCTGAACCTGCTAATTTTGATGTGCTAGGTGAATAGGATGAAGTCAAGGTGTCCACACAAGTGGCATCCCACAGAAGAGATCTACCACGAGACCACGGAATTAATGTCAGATCGTCTGAACGTTTCCCATCGCTGCGGCTTATGCCGGCAGGCTCCAGAATTGAAAGAATTCCAGCTGAAGTAAGCGCTCTTTGGAGAATGTTATTGAGCATGAAACGTCTAGAAGATCTCCCATTATTTTTGGGGCAGCTTAGTCCATGGAGACCAAAGCAGTCAACAACACCCCACATAAGCATTTATAGGGAAAACAGATCTTGCAGCCTAGTCTTAGAGAAATTGGAATCTTGAAGGACGTGTTAGAGTTCCAACATGAGAGGACGGAACAGCCAAAAACCATGATCCCGATTCTCTTTCTTGTAAAGCGCGGATTCTAGCCCGGTCAACATCAAATTGTGAAGAAGATTGAATGGATTCAAGCATATAGGACGCTTGAATGTAATCCCACGATTTTTGTATAGCAGGATTGTCAGGTAGTATATGATTAATTGAAGAACTGTGCCACTTCTCAAGAGTTTCAGCCATAAGGGATCTCCATTTCATCACTGCGACTGGGGAAAGTTGATTTGACGAAATCGAGTACTCCAAATGCAGAAGTCAGAAAAGCAGGTAGGCAGACATAACTGACTTTGCGGACTCCAAGCCCACCAAATTAACCTAGTAAAGTAGCCAAGGTTCAGATTCTGTCTTTCAGGCTTTTATTCAAAGTACATTCCAAACAGTTCCTTAATTCAACGTCAGCCTCTTGAACAAGAGATGAAAACAACCAAAGTGGGGTTGTGCGAAAGAAGTACGTCAATCTTGGAATGAAAAAAACAGTTCTTCATAAGAAAATAAGCCGTGTGAGAGGATAGTGAGTATAACCCTTCAAATAATATTTTTATAGATTCCAACTTTTCACGAAAACTTGGTTCAACAGCTGGAGTAAAAATTGTAGAACCAAGAAGAGTCAGGTTGTAATTTGAAATTGTCTTAATCCCTGGAAATATCCTCAAAGATCGAAACCACATTGTCATCCTTTGCAGAACAAATAACAATTCACACTTGTCTTGTCATCCTCTGCAGAACAAATAACAATTCACATTTGTCAGGGTTAACTTCCAGTCCCAGGAGTCTGCAGGCTTCTAAAACAGTTTTAAGGTCACATGATACAACATCTGGTTCACCGCCCAAAGTGCCATAATCCAAGTAGAATAAATTCAATTCACTATGTAATTGATTTATAACTGAGTTCAGAGTAAGACTAAAAAGTAGGGGACCTGCTGGATCATCTTGTTGAACTCCTCTCTGTGATAAAATCAATTCAGAATTGTAGAAAAACTTGGAAGGTTGGCTGTAAGCCTGCCATAGAACGGAGCATACAGTCTCTTTCTATGCAGTTGAAAGCGTTTCTATAATGAATTTTAAGAAGAACTTTCTTAGTAAGCTCATTATTGCGAAGAAAAGCACGTTTCTAGTGTATAATAGATTCACAACGCTTGGAGGTGCAAAATCCAAGTTGTAAGGAAGTGCTGACTTCATCCCGGAGAGAAATGCAAACTAATTTAGACACTAGCCTGCGAAAGAAATTTCCGATTGCAATGGGACGTATGCCACCCCATTTCTTTCCAATGGCTATTAAGGATGCTCCATATAAATAAGGGCAACTTTCGTTGGCAACATTACCAGCTAACATAAAATTACAAAATTGATTAATAGCAAGTAATGGTCTTCTGCCAGAATCTCAGCAGATTTTGATGATAGGTCCTTGATATGCTATTGTCGAATTCCATCGACGCCAGAAGCTGAGCCCGTAGGGAAACCATTTATAATTTGAGAACTGCGCACAGTTTCATGTTAACCTACTTCGTAACCCTAAACACCCAGTCCTGAACCCGGGAGAGGGATTTCTCATCACTGAAAAATCCCCAACCCGGCCGGGAATCGAACCCGGGCCGCCGGAGTGGAAGGCAGGCGCACTACCGACTCACCTAAGGCGGCGGATGGAAACCAATTATAGCTCGCGAAACCATATCCTGAGAAACTATGAGATGTCACCGTCAGTGGAAACTGGAAAAGTTAAAGGTCGTGAAGGTGGAGGATGCTCTTGCAGCAAAGCTTCATATGCACCTGTTGTAGCAGGAACTACACCTGAATCCGAAGAGAAAATTCGAATTGCTCCTCTAATATCTCCATCAGCTACTTTTGCTTCAACAAGATGAGACTTTGAGAAGTTCCGTTTCTGTTTACTTTGAAGAGGTCCCAGTGTAAAAGTCTGGATGTTTTATTTTATTTTAGAAACTAGTGATTTGTCTGGTCTTCGTTAATTTAACAGGAACCTTAATAACAATATAAGCAAAAAGAAGTAATTCGTGCCAACACTCCTCTGAATTATCAGACATGCACTATTTAATTAACTGTGTTAGTTTGTCTGCAGCAAAGTAACGATCACTTTTAGGAATTCTTTGTAAAACTCTCACATTGATTTTACAATTAGATAACTGAGATTGAAAAGAATCATCTGAAGTGTTTTTAGGATGTAATAAATGGCTGTCAGGGCGGTCATTTGGGCGAACTCTTGACAGATGTATGCGCAGACCTCTCAAGCTCTTGAAAAATCTTGCATCATTATCTTTGCAGAGAGGATATAGAAATTGGTCAGAACCACTGTCAGAAGTGTTCTGAGGACCATCCTTTGACTGGCAAGGTGGACATAGCCCCTAGGAATTGGAGTCAGCTTGGGTTTTGATTTCATCATCACACGGACCAACATAAGAAGCATGAAACCATGATTTGCATAAAACACAGAAGATTAGAACATTTTCTGCATTCGAATCAGAGTTATTACATGAAGCGCATATTATAGATTCGTCATCGATCATATTTAAAATTACATCACAGAAATCTGCAGCAAAATAAGCAAGCTGGTCACTAAAGAAAGTAAACACACTAAAAAGGAAACAACATGCGCAAAAAATGAACTTCTCAGCTAACCAACACCATAATGAGAACTATTCACTATCCTCTTAAACCACAAACACGTAGAATATCCAGAAACCGGCTAAAGACAGATAAAAAACAGAATGAAACTGAGAGCAGTCTCTCACAACCACCAGTCACAAGTCACGGTCTTCTGTACAAGAGGTAGTTATGATAGTAAATGTGTTGATATGGGCTACGGTAAAACTCCAATTATCCGAACTCCAACTATCCGGATCGCTTTGAGGCCGCATTCAAGTGGTTTTTGAAGCAGCGAGCGTTGTGAAACCCTCTTTCATGGCCGATTATTTGCGATAAAGCAAAAGATGTGACATGCAAGTATAGTATTGTACAATTTAGTTTTTTTCGTGATTTATCCAATTATAAGGATATTTGTTTATCCGGATCGGGTCCGGTCCCAATTAATCCGGATAATATGAGTTCTACTAGATTGATATTTTTAAATGTTTTGATATGGGTTATAGTTGGTAATCTTACACTTTCAATGTAACTTAAAATATTACAAAAAATCGTTCAAGTATAAAACTGAATTTAACAGTGATCGGTTTAGTCTCGTGACTTAGCTATATTGAACCAAAACACACACTAGCGAGCACAGCCAAACATAATGTATACGAAAGGTGTTTGATAGCCTACCATCTTTTGAACAATACATTTGGTTCGTGGGACATCATCTTTATTGTTGGAAAGCAAAGAAAGGAGAATTCTAATATTGAGCCGCTAATAAAGAAAAGCGTTGATTAATTAATAAGAAGGTCTGAAGACTGTATCCTAATGCGAGGTGAGAGAATTCAAATCCTTCCTACAATTATCTCTAATTGCTGGAGTAAGTAGACTTGATTGAACTTGGATACAATAAGCTAATGATTTGACCCCTGAGACTTAAGGGAGGAAAGAGGAGAGAATCTTTTTCTCATCCCATTAGAAGTTACGCGCCGCTTCACTTGAAATCCTTTCGGAGCAAGTTCCCTTTGATTTCAACATTATAAAGTCAGATTCAACCAGAACTTGTTCCACTGTACGGCTGCAAATACCTTCTCCAATCTCAACCACGGAAACACTGAATGTTTCAAGGGCGAAGGGCGGAGTCCTGTTACTATCATCACCATTCATCATCATCATTATCATAATTTACGTCATCCTCATTAATGGAACAGTCACATTGTCACACTTTCTTGTACAGTTTTCGTAATATTAGGCCAACGTACAGTTTCCTTTAGTTAGAATTTTGCAGAAATTTAAATATAAGCTAGAATTTAATATTTTCAAAATGATTTATGGGGAGAAGATGGAACCTACCTAATATCTCCGCCATGAAAAAATTGTCAACTTCAATGTACATTTTCTCAAGAACTGTAAATAATAGAGAGAGGAAAAAAATTTCCACGGACATTCAAACTCCTTCGCAACAAAGTGTCATATTTAGAGAACTATCTCGAAGAATACAGTATCTAAAATTTTTTAAGATAGTTATCTATATTTTTGGACAATTTTATAAATGAAAAGGCATTAGTAAGGCATTAGTAAGGCATTAGTAATTAGTCTTAATATTAGTACAAGGAAGATGAACGAGATATCAAATCCTGTTAATATAACTTATGACTGCGAAAACTTCAGTATTCTGGAATGAATAGTTTAAGAGAAAAGGTGCATAAGAATAGGAAAAGAAAAAACTTTAATGACCTATGTTACTGTTTGTAGATACACCACTTAGCACAGGGGTTGCAATATCTAACCCAAATTCAATTAAATTGTATGTTTATTTGTCATGGGCTAAATATTAAGGAATAAACAACTACATAAAACATAAAATAGAACAAAATTTTTTTAATACGAGATAAGTAGATTTTAGGCCTATGAATAGTCTGTCGTATAAGCTGCCATTTATGACCTTTGAATAGGCTTGTGGTTAGTTCTATTATATTTCTATAAAACACATTTCAAAGCATCAAATTTAGTAATAAAATTAAAATTGGTATTTTGATTCATTTCATGGTACCTTCTCCCCTTATAGAAATATATTTTCCTGATGTATGTAGTCGACTCAAGTGCAAACTGATAATACCATTCTTTATAACAACACTTTTTTATCCGGGAAGATTACGAGTATGATGATGATGAAGTGTTCGGCCCGGAGGCCGGTCCTGCCTTGGGACAGAGCCTTGGAAGGAGGCCCACGGCCCGACCGAGGGACACTAGGCCCGATGATACCGCCTAGGGTGGCCAGTTCCTTTCGCGGGATGGGAATGAGGACACAACACCCAGTCCTGACACAGAAAGGAAAGTTGCATATCTGTAAAATCCCCGACCTGGCCGGGAATCGAACCCGGGCCGCCCAGGTGGCTGGCAGTCACTCACCCACGGCGTCGGACAATTACGAGTAAAATATTAGAGATTTCAAATTAATGTTAAAGACGGTTTTGAATGCATTATGAGGAAGTGAACAAACAATTTAACACTGTCCCATTGATGACAGGAAAAATACACCTCCAAAAGCATAAAGGTCAATGTAACATTGCATACCATAAGCCATTACACGCATTAGTAACAAAACATTGCTGTTACGAACTTTTCATGAAATGTATTCACCACATCATCAGAAATTTGTTGTTGTGTTGTTATTTTGGTTGAATTAAGTTTTTTCACATGGTTACAAACTCCTACCGTAATACACTTATGTAAAATGGGGTTATGATAAATTGGGGTAAAATAAGTACATTATGTTACAAACAATGTTTAAAAAAGGTAGTTCATCTAATGTTCAGGAATAACAGATAATAGGAGAAGTATGAATTAGTAATTATTTCACACATTTCTTAGATGATGATAGTAGTTCACATTTGATTTATAATGTAGTGAAGTGTTTAGAAAGGAGTGCAGAACGAGTTTTATAATTTACAATTTAATGGCAAGACTAGGATAATAATGTAATAATTAACTTATTTTCATATATAACTACGCTCATAGGCCTACAAAGTAAGCGGTGTTAGGCCAATTAATTAAATGACGAATAACGGTAGGAATTATGTGCGATATAAATTTGATATATTGTAAAAACAGTTGTTTAAAAGGAAACATTTTAGAGTTCTTTTAAATGAAATTTCTTATTTATTTTTGTGTCGTAAAATAAAAGACACTTAATTATTCGGGGCATTATTAGTAAAGAGAAGATTCAAATAGTTGAGAAGTGTGCTTAAAAAGTGTTAGGCTGCTTTTAATCCTTCTATTATAGAAACGATAACCAAAATTACTTTAGATAAGGTTTCTGTGGGAATAGGCGAAAAGAGCACTTTGGAAATCGATAACGCAATTTATAAGGATCTTTTACTCCTTGAATAATGGTTTACAGTAATCTAGGGACGTGGTTTTAGAGAGTATACTGAATGGCGAAATGAAAGCATATAATGATATAAACGTTATGCTTCGCAACCTTTATTCCTTAAATTAATCTCTGGTATACATATTCATTTACTACAAGTTATTTAAAATACTTTAAATAAAAAATGAAAGATTTTTGGAAGATTATTATTGGAAGATTATTCATCGTTTGAAAGCAGCTTTTGAAAACCTTCGTTTTTCTGATAAATTCTGCATCATTATTAGTATTTAGTATGTTTCTAAAGCAACTTACATAATTTAGGCCTATATGGTTTTATAAATTCTCTATAGGCCTGAATAACAAACTGTTACAGAAATACAGTATTTAAAAAATGAATACTATTTTTAACAGTTTCAAGTGGCAGAGTAAGTTATTCGATTCAGAATTGTAAATATACTGACAAAATTCCATTTAATAGTGGTATTATTCAACTTTACAGAAAATCAAAATATCTTAAGAACCATTTGTCTGATGTCATTCAAATTTTGCAAAGTTTTCCTTTGTATTAATGTACAAAGGGTGCACCTCAATGGTTAATATTTGGTTAAAAATTGTTAACTGGAAAATAAAAAGACATTTCAAAATAAAATAAAAGTTGTATTGAAAATCTAAAAATAACATAGATTTAATTTTAAGGCAGATAGAATGCTCAGCGAGGAAAAAATCAAATTGGCAATAACTTCCCTACTTTCAATGTTATCATGTTTAAAACATAATGAGGTTTCATTTTAAAAAAGAAATTAAAAATCGATCATGGTGATAAATTATTAGATGTATTACATAATATTAAATTAAAATTACACTGCTGTAAAATAGATGTACAAAATTGTATGAAAATCTGTCCAGAAAAAATTAAATTTTTCAAAAGTACCGTACGTAAGAAGAGAGTTCGCTGCTCTATAAGCTCCTTAAGTGGGTTCATGAATTTTTCCCACTGTAGAAAATGCTTTTCCTGTCATTTAATACTTTATCGTAACAACCTTTGGCAACGGAATGATAATTCTTTCACACTGGCCGTGTGTAGGCTAATATGGAAAGGTGAAGTCAGAATGAAAAATTCAATGCCATAGCCGGAATTTGAACCCTCAAATCCGGCTCTCCATGCCGATGCTCTAATCAACTGAGCTACCATGGCAACGTACAACATTAAATTCTCCAACTGACTCACAATCCCAGTATACCACCAGGCGTTCTCAATATGAGATACGAACCCAGGTCTTAAAAGTACTTACAGGTTGTAAGTCGCCATTGTGTTCGTATCTCATATTGAGAACGCCTGGTGGTATACTGGGATTGTGATTCAGTTGGAGAATTTAATGTTGTACCGGCACGTGGCCATGGTAGCTCAGTTGGTTAGAGCATCGGCACGGAGAACCGAAGATCCTGGTTCAAATCCCGGCTATGGCATTGAATTTTTCATTCTGACTTCACCTTTCCAACCTTTGGCAAACTTTTTAGCCTAGATAGTACATCAAATGCCAGGAGATGTATAAAAATACAAACTAATTAAAAAGAGCCGAACTTTATAAACAAAGTTGTCAAAAATCGTAAGATACATTTAACAATACCTAAATTCAGTTGCTAAATGGTATAAAATGTAACTTTTAGACAGTCGAAGATAAAAGAAGCTTTTTTTTACGATAGATGATATTAATCTAAGGAGAAAACTATGCCACTGATGGTATAAAATTATAACACTCCAGGCTGACCTAATTTGATTTCTTCACATGGAAAATGCTCTTCTAGTTTGAAATAAATGCTTATGATTATTAAATAAACTCAGTTTGATAGAAATAGAACATTTTAATAGTCAACACGCCTTTTTAAATGTGAAATTTCTCACTGTGATTCCAAAAATCGTTATACTTGGTGGGTAAGAAGTGTTGTTCTTAAGTTTGAAGCCCTGTAACAGAAACTAAAAGAACAACTGTCTGTGCTCTTCAATATGGCTGGCTCCACGTTGCGTAATTTACTACAGTAAATCTAATATTTATTATTATTTCACAAATTTTGACGAGAGTCTAAAAAATAGTGTACGAGTAAGAAACGCGTGGTACAATCACTGAATTTTGCTCGTAGGATTGCTACACTTGTCCTCTCGTTTGCTCGTTTCGCAAACATAACATACTCGCAAAATAATATCGCATTTTTAACACTTGGGTCATAAATAATTTCTGCTAGTCATTCGTAATTTGCAGTTTTCGTACTGCTTATTCTGTTTGTTCGATTATTATTATTATTATTATAATTAATATTATTATTATTATTGCTATTATTATCGTAAATAACGCGTAGCCGAGATGTTTGTGTAGTACTTAAAGGCACCATTGGTTTGGAACAGGCTGTCGTCTCCTAATTACCGTCTTCTTCACGCCCACGTCCGAAACAGGGAAATGAGGAATGCAATATCAAGAGATGCGCTGCCCTTGAACATTCGTGGGACTGACGGACGGATGTCAAGGGCAGTCACCGATGTGCTGTACGTCCACCTGTTCCAAGTTTTCCTCACGCACTCCCATTAAATTCATCGTCTAGCTACATTTTATAATAATTCATCGATTAGGCAAGTTGGTGACACCACTGTCTGAAACTGAATGTGCAGCATGCATTTATTATATAGCTAAGTCAGTAGTTGGTACCGGTACCGTATTTCCTCGGCAAGGGAAGAAATTAATTCCATTAAAAATTAATTCCATCTATGGTGATTTCTTTTTCCACAAAGCTCTCCGTTCCTTCAGAAATAATATTTTCGTTTTCTTTACCTGAGTTTACCTCTCCCTTGTAGGGACGTTTATATGGTCCATGCCGCTCGGCTCTTACAGGATCACGACGTGTCGGAGGAGGGATTTCTATGGGAAAACATACAGACTTTTGACCAGACAGACAGGGAGGGCCTCCCGGATTAGTGATCAGCCCAACGCCGCGACTACCTCAGAGACAACAGGGACACAAAGAACGAGACACACAAGTCGCACACACTCAGAACAAGGCTCAGATGGGATGAAAATTATAAGGACGGCCAAATTATATCCAGGTCCTAAAGTTACTCGACATTCATCTTGACAGGTGAGGAAAAACCCGACCAGGAATCGAACCTGGGCCTGCTGCGTGAGAGGAGCGAATGCATCCCTTGTGTCACAGCGGTTGCCCAGGAACAATATAATATACTGTAGTTTAATCAAAAGTAGGCTACATTATATTATAACATTTTTTGTTCGACACTATAATAACTTACGCTTATTATATATGACGGAACAGTATCTTAATGACATTCATTAAAGTACAGATTTTCATTAAAACACTGTTGTGGTATCCATTAATAGCCAACAAGGAACGATCTTGAAGCCTTGAGAGCAGCAAATCAAGCTGCATAATAAACAACTTCTATTTAAAACAAAATGAATCCTGTGTGTGTTAATTTTAATATTATTCTGAATTGAGTTCATTTCATGTTTTTAAAGTCCCTTGGTTTGAGGTTAAAACAGGAGAAGCTTCTATTTCCCCACATGCCATCAGCTTCCACCTATCGCAAAAGATGAGATCTAAGAGCGTTTACTACAGCTGGTTGCCGATGTGTCAGCTGTCTCGTTGAAACTAATAGCTAAAATCTTAAACATTTAATTGTAATTGAGTAGCATATGCAAGTTTCCTGTAATAGTAATTAAGACACTCGTAAGAGAATTATGAAACGAGCGAAGCGAAGACACACTCGTGTCTTAATAAATGACATTATAGGCTCATTGCATAATGTTTATTTTAAACTGAATTCGCGGGCCACAAGAAAAGGTTTCCCGGCCGCCAGTTGGTATCATCGATACATACACGTAAATACATATATGTGTTTATATATCGATTGTTGGTATCCCCTGTTCTAAAGTAGGCCTATACATTGTACCTCGTTAGTTTATGTTATAACTTATAATTCAACATGCATAGACGAGTCCTTGAATATGTATACAGAGCTTCAAGTAAATATACATTACACGCTGATCGTCATTAACTTGGCGGGTACATACTCTTTGATACTAAAGAGGAATCTATTAGGGAATCAATTTAAGCAGTAGGCCTATCTTCCTTTGGGTATGCCGTTTCATCTGAGGGTTGGCTTGTTTTAAGGTGAATTATGAAAGACTCTCTTAATGAAACAACTCAATTCTCTTTGTTCTATACGACTTAACTCACGTACATTTAGCCTCTTACGTCTATTTGTTTTACTCAGAGCGCTGTTTGCTTTTTGTTTGTTCTTATTTTATTCAAGTTCGCAGTTTTCTGCTCCTATACACCTTGTTTTAGATTGGTTACTTCCTTGACGTAATAATCTCATTACTTCAAGAACTACAATTTAGATTATCTAAAGGGTTATGGAGGATTTCGATGTGATGTGCAGGTTACGATTAAGATTCTCATTATAACCTAAAAAAATCCTTATTCCCTTACGTTACCCTTTCTACGTTCTTCTCTTTTCTTCTTCTGTTTGTTTTCGTTTTGCCCTTTCTTACATGGGATGTTTTACAGTCCCTGTATTGCATCTGTTTTCCACACCACTAATGCGATTTTTTTAAGTGCACTTTCTATCCGTTGCCCCTTCAGTTACACATACATTAGCCTGTGCCGTCACGGTGGCTCATGCTTAGCGCGTGGGCCTGGCATGCTAGCGGTCCCGAGTTCAAATCTCGGGGCCGGCGGGCGTGTGGTGGACAAAGCCGTGACCTTTGGGGGTTTTTCTCGGGGATCCTCCCGTTTCCCCCTTCATTCATTCCACCAACACTCTCCACTTGAACTTCCTTTCCCCCCTCATTATCATCCCGCTCCCCTTTACTCGTTTTCGGGCCAGCTCCTGCTGCAGACTCTGCTGCCCCGTTGCTTGTGGTCAAGAGTTGCTGGTGGTGTCCCGGCTCTCAGAGGGACCCTGGGTTAGTGGCGCACGTCAGGGTGTGCCGCGCCTATGGGGCTCTTGTAGGAGGGACCCTGGGTACGGTGCACGTGGAGTGGTACCTGGTCTTAGCTGGATGTAGGGGAGCTCCGTGGGGGCTGGTGGTGGAGTCGGTTACAAGGGGGGCCTTAGGGCATGCACATCATTCCGTCTCCTAGGGGGTGCAAAAAGGGCCCGCCTATGTGGCCTACTTGCGCGAGCCCGTCAGGGCTCAGCCCCTGAACCATACCATACCATACCATACCATTAGCCTGTAGTAGTATCGTAACTTCCATTCTCCTTGTTTCTTTGTATCCATATTTCTGCCTTTACATCCCTCTTGCCCGTCCCCTCTCTCTCGAACCCTCCCCCAATGCACCCAGTTCAGTTGTACTACTTTCCCCTGATACAGCCCCCATAAATACATCAATTTTAGATTTAGTTAATTGATAATAACCAAGTTTTTTTTTGGTTTAATATGGAGACAGTGTGGCCACCAATACGCCTTTTTCCATCAAGGAATTAATATAGCCTGCATATCCATACACATATAATATATATATATATATATATATATATATATATATATATATATATATATATATATATAATTTATTATGTAAGTTTAATTCAACCCTGCCTGGATCTGCACACAACAGGAGAAGACAATTTCTCTGCCATTGCGGTGGATGTATTCTGGACTATTCGGTCAGTAAATTTAGTAGATTCTCTTACCGATTCGCCCATACAGCCTTTCCCTACTGTTCTAATGATCTGTTCAATTTTATGTTTTTCTCAGCCTTGCCCTTTCCGTTACTCTGCAATGTCCACAAATTTCGGATTTTTTCCCCAGTCTGATCGCTTCCTTTTGTTTCACTTCCACATTCAATTTTCTTATTTTATCTGGATTATTTTTCCCATCATTACTTCTTGTGATCGTTTCTCTTTCTTTTTACAATATATTTTTATCCTTCTCCGGACTTTACTCCTTGCATTTTGTTACTGTTTCTCTCTATCTATTTATTCATCTTTTTATACCGTATCCCAATCTTTCTCAGTTGGAAGCTGGACTTTAACCCAAGAATCGCAGCAGAGAAGAACAATATTTGCAGTCTAGTAGGCCTACACACGAAACAAACTGCAGGCTCATTAAAGAAAATGAAGCCTAAAGTATAGCCTCTAAACCGGCTACAGGTTTGCTCCCACCGGCTCTTCATTGTACGAAACAAATGTGAATAAATTCGCATGTTGCCGTAAGACTTGACAGTAAAAGGCTTCAGCCATACAGTAGAGTAGGCCTTATTTCGATAGACGTTTCTTAACTTCTTTACTTTTTCTGTACACTTGGGCATTATTCAAAATCTTTTTACATTTTGAAGACTTTGTCACCCTATTATGTCATTTCTTTCTCAATTATTATTATCATTTATTTCTTTTCATCTGCAAATCTTTCTCCTTATTCGTTTCCTTGCATAATCCATACACTTCTCAATTATTATTATTTATTTCCTTTCATCTGAAAATCTTTCTGCTTATTCCATTCCTTGCATAATCCATACACTTCTCCAGGTTCCTTTTCCTATAATTAGTTGTTTTTTTAAGCATAAAACCCTTTAACAAATTAAATGTGTAAATGTTTACTCGCTTAAAGGAGGCCAATTTCCCTGAAAGTTGCTTTGTAATAATTCAATTACTTCTTTTGCGCTGGCAATTCTGTTGACTCATTCCACATTCTCAGGTTTTTTTTTTTTTTATCAGTTTCAATTTTGTTAAAATGAACTCTTTTAAGACTCGTAACAAGCTAAGAGAAAGGTGGAGAGGGAAATGGTAATAACAGAATAAGAGGAGCTCTTTTGTATTTCAAGTTTTCGTAAGTTTAGCTTTCAGTTTACTTTATAGCTGGACGGATCACATAACGATGTAGAACTCTGCTCTCATTGGCCGATACTGAATTCGTGTTTTGTTTCTTTGGCGCGCCAGAAGAGAAAAAAAATCTGTGAAATGATATGCGAAATTCAAGGCTGTAGTCCGACTGACACATATTCCAGATATTCTCGTGCCTTAATCAGATCATTTCAATTTCATTTTGTTACGTGAAAGACTTGAAGATTTTTACGCAATCTCAGGAATTTAAATGAGGAATTAATTCGTCCATTAGAATAAGGTAGATTTAATTTTTGGATGGAATCCTAGCGTCATTCATTATTCCAGTTATCATTACGATTCTTCAGTTCAATTTCTACCTGGTCATTTAGTTGTTTATAGCTCATTAGGAATGATTTTTTTTGTCTGTTTTTTCATATTGTGGTGATTTATTTTTCTGGAATTGTGTGCAGCAAGTGTCTTAAACGTGTATGTTATTTAAAACCAGACAATTTTCTTAAGAGGTTGAGCCGGCTGGTTATAGCATAAAATGCAAACTTTCAGGGAACCCACAGTAAAAATAAAATAAATAAATAAATAAACTCTATAAACGTAGACAATTTAATGTGATTTTACATAAATTTATCTTCAAATTTAAAATAAGAATTCAAAATTCATATCTCTATAACTGCTAATTTTTTAGTTATTAACATAAAAAGTACAAAATTATAATCACGTTCGAATAGCCCCAGACGATGATATAGATAAAGATTAAATGAACTCCATAATTTAATTTTTCAAACACTGTTCATTAAATATAAGCAATTTTATCTTTGTAGTCTTTAGAATTCCCTTGAAAATAGTTTCAAACAAGCACCAGTATGCAATTTTATTTGTGTAAAAATCCAGAAGTTTAAAAGAAAATAGTGTCATTCCACAAGTACTTTTGTCAGGACAACCATAAAGCATAAAACCATTATAAACATAACATTTTGTATTTATGGTTGCTACATTATTTTTTATCGTGACAGTTAGGTACCTAGAAATATGCAAGTTTTAAAAGCCAGTTAAGCATAATTTCAAAAATGGAGCATAAAGCACAATTTTTAAAGCAATGAAATATATGAATAAAATATTTGTAAAACTTAATATTAACATTAAAGTCATTATTGTTCACGAAACAAGAATTGTTTGAGGGAAACATGGCTAGCGATTACGACACTTTTAACAAAAAAGTTTATAATAATATATTTGTTAAAGTCTTGGTATAAGTAATTAGTTAGCAAAATTTACTCAAAATCGTTGGAGGCCTTTTCGAGAAAATTGTGAAATACAAAATTTTCTTCATTGATAGTAGTCTAAAGTAGAGAAAATACATAATCGAGATGTTCTTTGTCGCGTCACCGGCAGATGTGTGACTTGAATTTTTAAAATTTGATACAACTTCTCGTTTTCTAGGTATGCTGGTCACATACACCATAGTCTCCTGTTTCTGAAAAAACGAAAATTTTGAGTGAAGAGCTTCAAAAGTATATTAACCCTTTCATAGCTACCGGATCAGACTAAACAAGCAAACCAAGCCCTCAATGAAACAACCTGACTCCGTTCCATACCTGCATACGAAATGCGTTGCTGCAAATGAAAGCGGGTTCCTTTCGCACAATTTAATTGTGCTTACTCTAACGGTTGTTCACATAGGGTACTAACCCATGCAGGCCAAGTAAATTGGGATTTTGGGGTTTGGGATGTATCTCAATACAGTTCGGTAATCACCTTAGAACCAAGGAAAACCACGGAAAAACTCCGGTCGGAATTAGCAAAAGGGATTTGCTTATGGTACTCTACTCTGTAATGGCTGAATTGAATATAGGCTATTATATAGGCCTATACATATTAATAAAAGCATTCATCAAACTAAATCATCAATGGGCTCTTAAGTTTGAAACAGATAAAGGAGAAAACATTAACATATTACATGGTTTTTTTTAATGAGAATTCTAGCATGTGAATAAAAATCCGCTTATTTTAAGTAAAGCATTATGCTATTTAATTCATATCTTTGCTTGGATATATGCACTTATGAACCACAGCTATTGTCTCTGTTGGACATTACATGAGAATATTATAGGAGAAAAATTCCTCTGACACTAGGATACGAACACAGGACCTTCGGCTATCCGTGCCGCTGCTCTACCAACTGAGCTAAGCCAGAGTTCGCTTCACAGCGCCAACAGAGACCATAATCTGTGATTCATAAATGCAAATATCCATCTTGAATGTTACTGTATAATAACAGTGGAAGCCCGGTCACAGAGATCACTAATTAGTGTGCCTCACAGTACTGCATATGACATAACTTGTCTATCAGTGAGGTAGACCATTAAGGGTATCAGTCATAGGAGAGAGGTTCCATCTGGCGCTGAGAAGCGAACTCTGGTTTAGCTCAGTTGGTAGAGCAGCGGCACGGATAGCCGAAGGCCCTGGATTCGAATCCCATTGTCAGAGGAATTTTTCTCCTATAATGTTCTCATATCACTGCTTTTATACAATTTTTTGAGATGACACAAAAAAGTCAGCAGAGGTGAAATAGTTAGTGATTAAAGTTAGTCATTGATTTTCCGCGTCGAGCACAATTCTACCTCTAACTATAGCACGTATGATATGAGCGTAAAAAGTAAAAATGTTTCATTCATGTTTTGCTACAGTAATTTCATTGCAAAAGGAAAAAGTTAATAACTTTAGGCCAATTTAACATCCGATTAGGAACAACGTATCACTTGAACTCTTTATAGTTGAATGGACTAACGACTATTTGTTACATTTTACAGCAATGTACAAAACTGCAATATCACGATTTGCCAAAATCTTGCAGAAAAGTGAGGATTTTTTGTAAAAAGTGGAATTGTCCCATCCACATCTGTTTCATCAAGGTAACATCTCACAATCCCATGTCACGCCGTGCCGTGATGCAACCTACACTACACTCATTTGTTGCCACTTAATTATACGATACTCTACCTATCGGGTGTTCCCGAAGCGCCGTCCACTTCGGATATGCAAACCAACATCAGGGATGAAGACACCAATCGTTTTTAACCATCTCCACCTAATTTCGTAGCCAATCCTTTGTCTTATACAGGAGGAAATTAAATAATACGTCTTCTTAAGCAATTAAGCATTTAAGACTCTCAAACCTTATAGGCTATAGTGGCGCACCGGGTGCTTGTCATGGTTCACCTAATGACGTGTCGGAGATCGATCGCGGTGAACATGGCGTAACTCAGTGTCTCCGGTGATTTCTACAATAATTTGTCCAGACTTGAAGTATTTCCGTTACATCTACTTCTGTTACATGCGGTTTAGCAAGTGACCCCCATAAGACTGATTTTAAAGACTTTACACGTCAGAACTAAAACCGGTTCATTTGTTTGTGCAAAAATGATATTTAATCCGGATTTACATTATGAGTTTCTCAATAAATTTAATTTTGAATAGTATGAAGTCGTATAGATTAATAATTTTGTAACCAATACTAATATGTTCTGTAAATGACTCGGTAAACATTCAATAAGTTTAGATAAAATAACCTTATTAAACTTATTTTGATAAGGTATATCCCGGATTTCAAGAAGACAACTTTACACCTGAACAGACCGTACCTCCACTGGAGATCTCCGGGTCCAGGGAACAACATATTTAAGCACAGCACCCACCTCAATGTCTCATCCTCCAAGCATTCCAATTTCAAATTATTTGCATTTTCAACGGTCGCATACCATCTGGCCGGCTACATTGCGGGCGTATATAGTTTTAGAGGCAGGCTACCAGCCAATATAGGCGGATGTACATTGCACAACCTGCTTATGAAGATGATTCATAGTTCATACAGCACGTTCTATGCGGGGAACTTAGGAGTAACATCATTTTAAACAACTAAAATATTCATTCCATTACGCCTGGGATATGTTGTTTTCTACTGTATTATTATTGTAATTATTGTTATTATTCTAATTTTTATGAACATTCCGATTTTAATAAATCTGTTATTATTATTATCATCACTATTATCATCACTATTATCATGCTATTATTGTTATTATTATGAATATTGTTATTAATATTGTTATTTTTTAACACTAGTAGTCAAAGTAATATTAGGGACTACCAATACTTTATTCACCCTTCAAATCATGCTAATTATCTAATTTTGTAAGTGAATGTGATGATTGCCAGTAGATCCAATGCACAACTAGAAGGACGATGTGTACGGGCAAGCTGAGAGCAAGCGGACTGTATAACAAGATTCATAGGACGTAGCACTTCTTGAAATTGAGACTTAAACTATAAATAGATAAGCCAAACTTGCCCAATACATTTTAGATAAATTTCTCTGGTATGTAACAATTTATTGTCACAACAACAATACATACATCATGCTCAGTTCATAAATTCTTGATTTCTTGGACGTGTATAATATTATTATTCATAACACTGATGAACTTGTAGAAATCACAATGTTTAATACAAATTCCTTTGTTAAAGGTCATAAATATCCTTGAGATGGCTTAATCAGTTGATCAAAACCACAAATATATTAGTTCAATGATGAAATTATGTCCAAATTGTTTCTCAAATAAATTAGGTAGTAAATGACGTACCTTTGAATTGGTTAATACCACCTTTTGATAGTTGATATAGATGTTAGCCTGAGATCTTGCAACGCCAACACCAAAATGAAGAAGACCCGATGAATCACACGATGGGTGATAATAGTCCTTAAATCGTTCGAAGTCTTCAGAATCAATAAGGCATGTGAAACCTTAATGTGAATCGAAGAGCTGATTGCTTCAGCTATTGAAAGTAAACCACCAGATCTATCTGATAGGTAAATAATGGCATTGATAAGCCAAGAAGAAAACTCATATCCTTATGAGTAGTAGTTGAATTGATTACAACAAAGAATAGGCATTTAAAGCCTAGAAAAACTAATGTCTTTATGAGACACAGTTAACTTGAATCGAAGAAGAAGGAGAAAAGCTAAAGATAAACCTTATTGGCTATCAAAACAATATAATAAAAATCTCCAGTCTCTGATTGGATGCAAGACATAAAAAGAATAATTTTGATATTACAATACCCATACATAACAACTGTTTGAAATTCATTTGTTCAATAAATAAAAAAAACAAGATAGCAAGCAAGGCCTGCTAAAAATGAATTACAGAAGCATGACCTACTAAACTAAATCATAACGGAACATATTGCCCGCAAATTATGACACTTGAGGCATAATTTAAAATTACATGTGGAGTTATGTTTAAAAAATAAATAAAGAAGAGAGAAAAAAGAAATAAAAAATAAAACAAACATGAGAACAAATAATTGAAATGAATTGAAAAACATGAATGCAGAGAATGACTAAATCATTCATCATTTTCTGAAATTGGCAATGGCGCCAATTTAATGATAGGACGCACATAAGAACCCGTGGCAGTCCGAACTGTTGCAATCCGAACAAGCCCGTCCTTGCCAGGGTGAATCTGATGAATAATGCCCAATATCCATCTCTGAGGAGGGACATTATCATCTATGATTAGCACTGGTGTGCCAATAGATACATTGTTTTGGACCTTGGTCCATTTAGCACGTCGCTGCAGGGTAAGTAAGTAATCTTTGGACCACTTTTTCCATAGATTAATGTTAAATTGGTGTAAGGCATCCCAACGTGAACGTAAAGTATAACCACCTGTCAAATCAGGGCTAGAAATAGATATTAAAGGCTTTCCTACAAGAAAGTGACCAGGTGAGAAATAAGCGAAGTCATCAATATCCTCATTTAGTGGAATTAGAGGACGTGAATTCAGTAATGCCTCTACCTGGATCAAAACTGTGCTAAACTCCTCATAAGTGAAGTTGAATGAAGATAACATCCTTTTAAGATGGTACTTTATAGAGCGTACAGCTGCTTCATGTAAACCTCCCATGTGAGGAGAATTAGACGGCAAAAAATGCCAAAGAACATTCAAATGAGAAGTAGCATCTTGCACTGATGATTGATGCTCTTCTGAATTTAGGAGTTCGCTAAGGTGATGAAGATCTGTGTTAGCACCTACAAAATTAGTTCCATTATCCGAAGTGACAGAAAACGGGAGACCTCTACGCCCTGTAAAGCGAGAAAAAGCCGCAAGAAAGGCACGGGAAGTAAGCGCCGTGACAAGCTCAATGTGGATGGCCTTAGTGGACATGCACACAAATATAGATAAATATGCCTTGATAGAGGTCTTAGAACGAGGACCACCATACTTAATGGTAAATGGGCCTGCGTAGTCAATGCTAACATTCGTAAATGGGGGTATGGAATTAACTCGAGAGGGAGGAAGGTCAGCCATCTTCTGCTGCAATGACTGAGCCTTAAACCGAAAACAAATGATACATTTGTTTACAACCCCACGAACAACTTTCCTAATGGAAGCTATCCAATATTTTTCTCTTACATGAGCAATGATAGATTGTAAGCCTGCATGATGCAGTTTACGATGCGTGAATTCAATGAAGTTTTTAGTAAACTTATGAGATGAAGGTAACAGAATCTGATGTTTAATTTCGAATGGCAAGGCAGAATGCTTGAGGCGTCCGCCTATGCGAAGAAGGCCATTCTCATCAAGGAATGGTGAAAACTGCAATACTTTGCTAGCAGTAGGTATGGCTTGTCCTGAGGACAAACATTTCATCTCTGTCGAATAAGACTGAAGTTGTACCACTCTGATACAATATTTGAGGGCCTTGTCAAGTTCAAGAGGCAACAATGGACCTTTAATAATGGAATGAGGATTACGGATCCTATCAATAAACCTTAATACATAGGCCATGATTCTTAGAGTTTTTAGGTGCTGAAACTCTAGAATCTTAGAGTTCATTTCAAAATTCCTTGATTGAATTATAGCTACTCGCTTAACTTCTGGTAATGGAGTAGGAACAACAAGTGGGCTATTGCCTGGCCAATCAGATTGAGGAGTACGAAGCCAATTTGGACCTGACCACCAAAGCTGATTATTTATGAGGTCAGAAGGCAAAACACCTCTAGAAATAAGATCGGCTGGATTATCCTTTGAGGATACATGGCGCCATTCGCAGGTTGAGGTGAACTCAACAATATCCGAAACTCTATTTCTAACAAAAGTTTGCAGAGTATCAGGTGAACGAGATAGCCAGCATAGCACAATGCTGGAATCACTCCAGAGGAAAATCTTATCAATATTTAGGAGCAGCATGGGCAGAACCTTACGAATTAGAATGGCCAAAAGATGGGCAGCTAATAGCTCCAACCTAGGAATCGTGGTAGGCTTTACAGGCGCGATTCTAGATTTAGCGCACAGCAAGAAACTTTGAACATTGCTGGAGTGAGTATAAGAGCGCAAATACAAACAGGCTCCATAGGCAGATTCACTAGCATCACAAAATCCGTGAAGCTGAATAGAACTTGAATCCTCCGATACTACCATGCGAGGTATAGCAATTTGCTCTATCATAGTCAATTGGCTGTGAATCCTTAGCCATTTATCAGCTACATCAGGAGGAATAGGCTGATCCCAAGAGGTAGTAGTCTTCCATAAAGACTGAAATATTATCTTGCAGTAGGCAACGATTGGAGATATAAGGCCTAAAGGATCAAAGATTGAAGCGATGCAAGATAACAACGTTCTCCTAGAGCATATCTTGAACGGTTTTGTGAAGTCAATAGAAGTCTCTATTCTAAGCAAGTCATTGGATGGCTGCCAGATTAAACCTAAAGCCTTTATAGAACTGACTTCAGATTTACCGAATGTGCGGCTGTCTAAAGTCTCTTGCAAATGAAGAGGAATGTCCTGATGCAATTCAGGAATATTTGAACTCCACTTTCGAGGAATAAAACCTCCCAAGGGCAACAATGATCGCAGTTGATTTACCGCTTCTTTAGCTTCAGCTAAAGTAGGACAAGTTGCAACTATGTCATCAACATAAATCGAACGATTAACAATAGTGCTGGCTAAAGGATACTTGGAACCTTCGTCAATTGCTATTTGCTTCAGGGCCCTAGTAGCCAAGAAGGAGGCAGGGGCAGTGCCATATGTAACTGTTTTGAGGTTGAACACCTCAATAGGTTTCGAAGGGGAATCTCTCCAAAGTATTTTTTGATAGATTTGATGATCTGGATGAATCATCACCTGCCTATACATCTTTTCAATGTCGGCAGTAAAGGCTATAGCATTGAACCTGAAGCGTAATAGGATGGAAAACAGCTCAGGATGGACATTAGGCCCAACTGCCAGAATGTCATTTAAAGATTTACCATTGGAAGACTTGGCAGAGGCATCAAACACTACGCGAAGTTTAGTCGTGGTGCTTGAAGGTTTCAGCACCGGGTGGTGAGGTATGAAGTAGTCAGAATTATTGTTGGAAACCTGACCAACAGATTCCATATGTCCCAAGTCGATGTATTCAGACATAAATTTCTTGTAATCCTCGGCTAATGCAGGATTAGAATGAAACCTCCTTTCAAGAGATGCAAATCTCAAATGTGCTTGGCGGTTGGTGCTACCCAAAGACTGGGGATCAGATTTAAACGGTAGCTTAACCACATATCTACCCTCAGAATTTCTTTCAGTGTTCTGGGTGAAATGCACCTCACAATCAAACTCATTGGAATTAATGGATACATTAGAAATCCTTTCCAACTCCCAGAATTTAGTTAGCTGTTCACTGATTTCGAAATCTGAATTCAGAAAGGCTGAATAATGCGTATTTAAGGTATTAGATTGGCAAGATACATCATCAGGAAGTCCATTGCTAAAGTCCTTAGATTTATGAAGTGTAAGCTTGTTGGACCTACGAACAGACAACCTAGGAGAGGAAGGTTGGGGCAGCTTGCCCGCAAAGTACCAACCCAGTTGAGAGTTATGAATGATGGGTAGGTTAGGAGCAGAAATATTACCCACGCAATCAATTTGCGAGAAAATCTCAATACCTAACAATAAGTCTACAAAGTTAGGTGTATTGAAATCAGGATTGGCTAGTTGAAGGTTAGGCGGAATGTTCCAGTTAGTGATATTAATTGGAGATCTTGGAAGTTTCGACTCTGAAATCTCCGGAACAACAAGAGCAACAGTATTACAAAACCATCGAGTTGTTCGAGACCTGATTTCTATAGAAGCAAGCTTATGGGTGCTTACTTTAGACGATAGTATTCCAGTCAGCCTTGCTTGCTGCTGACAAGGGGATAGTTTTAAATGTTTAAATAGCCTTTCACTGATTAAGTTGCAATCAGAGCCGCTATCTAAGAGGGCAGTGGCCTCTACGGGTTGACCATACTTGTTTATCACAAACACATTTGCAGTAGGAAGTAAGCAGCCTTGATGATTATGAGAGGCTGACATAATCCCTGCAGTATTAGATATTTGTGACTCGTTCTGAGCACTATAATCGTGAAGAAGAGTACTATGTTTCTCTCCACACACTCTGCAAGAGAACGAGCTGCAAGCCTTGGTATGTCCTCTTGAAGAGTAACATACACGACATAAATGGTTAGTCCTGACAAAATTGCTACGGCTTGCAAGACTCATTGCTTTGAAAACATCACATTGGTAGACTTGATGTGAATCCTTTTTGCAACAAATACATTTGTTGACAAACTGAGCTGATTTGCTCTTAGCCGATATAGGTTGCGAATTCTGTGAAGTTGAAGGCTGATTTTTTAGAGCTGAATCCGTCATTTGCAAGACTCGGACTCTAGTCTCCAGAAACTTAAGTAGTTCCTTGAGTTCAGGCAGTCTGTCTGATTTCAGCGATGATTCCCATTCTCTAATAATATGAACTGGGAGTTTGTCTAAGATCATTTTAGAAATAATTAAGTCGGATAAATCGACATTAGTATTTAAAGAGTGCAATGCATGCACCGTGCTTATGAAATGATCTATAAATCTTTGCAGAGAGTCTGCAGAATTCTTTTCAAGAGAGGGTGGTGAAAATAATTTGTCAATGTGACTATTAGCAATCAGACGATTGTTGTCAAATCTTTCTGACAACGTTTCCCAGGCTACATCAAATGTAGCTGAGGATACAGGAATATTCTGTATTACAGTCATGACTTCTGGCGATAAGCATGATTTTAGATATTGGAACTTGTCCATGTTAGAAATATGCTTATGTTGAATGACAAGGGAATAGAATGTATCCCTGAACTCAATCCACAAGGCAGGATCGCCTGTGAATTGAGGAAGACGGATCTCGGGAAGCTTTGGGAGTGAAGGAGTCAATTCTGTAGATGACTGGTGGACTACAGAAGCTGAGACCTGATCAGGGTCGTAGAACTGTTTATTTTTGGCAATAGCACCATTTAGACGACCTATTGCCTCATGAAAAGCCGCTTCGACTTCTCGACCTTGAAGTTTAATAACTTCAGTCACTTCTTGTGATCTTAATTGAGAGAAATTAATCTTATATTTATTAAATGTAGCTTCAAATGCATTACGCATACTGACAGCCTTGAAATATGAAGCTTCGTCTCGTATAACTAACGTTTGAATAGCTTCAATATAATCAAAGAATTGAGTTGCTACAATATCAATAGAAGCTAATTTATCCATAGATTCAGCTTGAGCAGCTTCTTGACTAGCCCTAGCTTCTGATTCTGCTAATTCTAATTTAGTCCTAGCTTCTGATTCTGCTAATTCTAATTTAGTCCTAGCTTCTATTTCTGCAATTTCTAGTCTAGTCCTAGCTTCTGCTTCTACAGCTTCTTGCCTAGCCCTAGCTTCTGTCTCTGCAATTTCTTGTCTAAGTTTAGCATCTGCTTCTTGTTTAAGTTTAGCCTCATAGGCTACAATTAAGGAGTCAATATGAGATATGGCTGAAAAGACAGATTGCTCAATATCTTCTCTATAATCTGCTTCAGCTTCTGAATACTCTACTTGGTCAATCAGAGACTGAATATCTTCATATTTGATCAGGACTTCATTAAACTTAGCCTTACGGGCTATAATTTCTTTATGCGATTTATCATCAAGATCAGTGAACGATAGAAAGGTATTGACGTGGCGAGTGATCTGAGCCTTTATAGGAGTTCTCTTGGCTTTAAGAGCATTAATGTTCAACTCCTGATTAGCCATCTCTTTAGATTTACAGCACAGATTACAATGAATATCAATAATTGCCCGCTCTTAGGGCCAAAATAACAATAAATACAATGCCCGATTACGGCTTAAGACAAATCAGTACATAAACGTCCAATGCAATGGACGTTGAGATAATACAATATCAGGTGTGATATGTGTACTAGTGTAAGTGTTGCTGTCTGTGTAGGTTTTACAAGCATGAAACTTATAACACTAGTTTAACAATAGATCCTCCAGCCTTCACCTCAAACATGCAGAAGACATGGAGGCAGTAACAATGTCAATTATTGTTTAGTTATTGTTATGATGAGAACAAATTCTGGTATATATTACAGTTCAATTCACCAGATAATAGTCCAGTTATGATTCAAGATTCGGCAATAGGAGTCCAATAAATGGTCCGGTAATGATTCAATTATCCGGCAATAGGAGGACCATTAAAATGGTCCGGAAATGATTCAATTATCCGGCAATAGGAGGACCAATAAAATGTACGGGCAAGCTGAGAGCAAGCGGACTGTATAACAAGATTCATAGGACGTAGCACTTCTTGAAATTGAGACTTAAACTATAAATAGATAAGCCAAACTTGCCCAATACATTTTAGATAAATTTCTCTGGTATGTAACAATTTATTGTCACAACAACAATACATACATCATGCTCAGTTCATAAATTCTTGATTTCTTGGACGTGTATAATATTATTATTCATAACACTGATGAACTTGTAGAAATCACAATGTTTAATACAAATTCCTTTGTTAAAGGTCATAAATATCCTTGAGATGGCTTAATCAGTTGATCAAAACCACAAATATATTAGTTCAATGATGAAATTATGTCCAAATTGTTTCTCAAATAAATTAGGTAGTAAATGACGTACCTTTGAATTGGTTAATACCACCTTTTGATAGTTGATATAGATGTTAGCCTGAGATCTTGCAACGCCAACACCAAAATGAAGAAGACCCGATGAATCACACGATGGGTGATAATAGTCCTTAAATCGTTCGAAGTCTTCAGAATCAATAAGGCATGTGAAACCTTAATGTGAATCGAAGAGCTGATTGCTTCAGCTATTGAAAGTAAACCACCAGATCTATCTGATAGGTAAATAATGGCATTGATAAGCCAAGAAGAAAACTCATATCCTTATGAGTAGTAGTTGAATTGATTACAACAAAGAATAGGCATTTAAAGCCTAGAAAAACTAATGTCTTTATGAGACACAGTTAACTTGAATCGAAGAAGAAGGAGAAAAGCTAAAGATAAACCTTATTGGCTATCAAAACAATATAATAAAAATCTCCAGTCTCTGATTGGATGCAAGACATAAAAAGAATAATTTTGATATTACAATACCCATACATAACAACTGTTTGAAATTCATTTGTTCAATAAATAAAAAAAACAAGATAGCAAGCAAGGCCTGCTAAAAATGAATTACAGAAGCATGACCTACTAAACTAAATCATAACGGAACACGATGAATTTATCGGTACCTAAGTCCTTCAGAGAGCTTTGTTTGGAAAGAGTTGTAAACCAACAGTTCCTGGGTCTTCGAACAGTGTTTAAGCAGGGTGCCCACAGGGAGGGAGGGTTAAGACGCAGACTGTGTCATTGAAATTTCTAGGGGGGGGGGCAAAGTATTAGCGTTTTATGAATTTTCTGGGGGGGGGGGGGGTTGGAAATTGTTGCAAAATTAGCGTTTTATATGTTAAAAATAAGAACTGTCAAGTTTTATAACTTCGAAAGGCCTCTTCTAATTCTTTAGAAGTGAATAGTCAATAAATTAGCGAAACGCATTTGCTTGTAAACAACTGCCATGCCAACGAAATCGATCACTCTGTGCGGCGACTGTGAACTAACCATTGTTGGCCCCCACAGCCCCCACCTCCCTCACACGCAGACAGAATTGGAGTATTAGTTCTTACTGGGTTATTACAGTCATTGTACAATGTTGCCTGCAAGAATAATAATTATTATCGGAAGTGATTTTACTGCACTCAAAAGCACGTGTCACCTTATAAGAAGGGGAGGGATGATGTGGAAAAATCTGGTTTCAGTCCATCTCGGCATCTCGAAAATGTCGAAAAAACAACAGCAATTTAAATATAATAGTGTTTAGTATTATTGTGCAATGCCATTATTAGGCATGACAAATGTCAAGATCACTGCAGAAAGAAACATCTCTATAAAGTGAAACATAATTTAGATATAAAATACAAGATTACTGAAAGTAAAATCAGTGGCGAAGATAAATGGAAACCTTATATTGATCTAAATCCCAAGCAGAATCTTCAAGATAAAGATGAAGAATTTCGACAGCCATGGGCGCCCATACCCACGGACGGGGGGCCGCGGCCCTCCTAGCTCTCAGGGAAAGGAAAAAAGTAAATTAATAATTATAGTCGGGTGTCTTTCTTTTATTTAAAAGTCATTTGAGACATAAAATGTTTGCAGAAGTTTTACCAAATCGACAACATGGAAGCAGAATCCAACAGTGGATTAGGAAATGGGGTCCAGGGGTTTGGGACCCCCAAAAGTAAAAACCTAAAATGTATTTTAAAAATATAAAGATCTGTTGGTGTGTCAAATATGATATAGCAGTTATTTTCTTTTCATAACATAATGAGTAGGCCTATTATGTCCGCTGTTCCATATGTTATTTAACTTGTCTTATAAAGAGTAATAAGCATTATAACTTAGGTAACAATTTCTTGTTTAAGTTGCCATGTCTTAGAGTATAGTAAACAAATTTGCTAACTAGTTTTTCAGTGCTAAAATAGCGTAAAATGTGATTTTCATTAGTTCAATATTTAAAAATTTCCCAAGGATAGATACCCGACTTAGGTAACAATTTCTTGTTTAAGTTGCCATGTCTTAGAGTATAGTAACAAATTTGCTAACTAATTTTTCAGTGCTAAAATAGCATAAAATGTGATTTTCATTGGTTCAATATTTAAAAATTTCCCGGGGGTGGACACCCGAGTTAGGTAACAATTTCTTGTTTACATTGGCATGTCTTAGAGCATACCTAGGTAGTAAACAAATTTCCCAACTAGCTTTTTAGTACTAAAATAGCGTAAAATGTGATTTTCATTAGTTCAATATTAAAAAATTTTCCAGGGCTGGACCCCCCACTTAGGTAATGATTTCTTATTTACATTGGCATTTCTTAGAGTACGGTAAACAAATTTCCTAACTAGTTTTTCTGTGCTAAAATAGCGTCAGGTGTCTTTCTTGTAAGACAATTATTTAAAAGTCTTTTGAGACATAAAAAGTTTGCAGAAGTTTTACCAAATCGACAACATGGAAGCAGAATCCACAGTGGATTAGGAAAGGGGGATCCAGGGGATTAGGACCCCCAAAAGTCAAAACCTAAAATTCTATATTTGTATTTCAAAAATATATATATTTATTTAATTAAACAAGATTTGTTGGTGTGTCAAATATGATATAGCAGTTATTTTCTTTTCATAACATAATGAGTAGGCCAATTATCTCCGCTGTTCCATGTGTTATTTAACTTTTCTTAGAAAGAGTAATAAGTATTATAACTTAGGTAACAATTTCTTGTTTAAGTTGCCATGTCTTAGAGTATAGTAAACAAATTAATTTCTTGTTTAAGTTGCCATGTCTTAGAGTATAGTAAACAAATTTGCTAACTAGTTTTTCAGTGCTAAAATAGCGTAAAATGTGATTTTCATTAGTTCAAAAATTTCCCGAGGGTGGATACCCGACTTAGGTAACAATTTCTTGTTTAAGTTGCTATGTCTTAGAGTAGGTATAGTAACAAATTTGCTACCTAGTTTTTCAGTGCTAAAATAGCATAAAATGTGATTTTCATTAGTTCAATATTTAAAAATTTCCCAGGGGTGGACACCCGAGTTAGGTAACAATTTCTTCTTTGTATTGGCATGTCTTAGAGTATAGTAAACAATTGTCGTAACTAGCTTTTTAGTGCTAAAATAGCGTAAAATGTGATTTTCATTAGTTCAATATTTAAAAATGTTCTGGGGATGGACCCCAGACCCTCTTTTTTGGTGGGTATTCCAAACCCAACTGCACTTTCGACCCTCCCCGCAATTATTTTCTGGCTATGTCATTGTTGCACTTATTATATTATTAATATAATGTTACAAAGTGGCCCAAGAAATTAAAGCGACAAAATATAAATAAATTTTAAAAATTTGCCCCCCTAGAAAATATCATATTGGCGCCCATATCGACAGCCAATCAGGTTGGGGGTGAGCAATGAAGTTTGGGGGGGGGGGTGAGTCATGAAGTTTGGGCAGGTGGGCACCCCTGGTTTATGGCCTGATCATACCTAGTATTTTTTCTACTTTCCTCTAGGATCATCTCATAAGGCATTGACGGATTTCTCATTTTATATTGGGCTAGCAATGAGCGAAAGGAGTTCAAAATAATCCTTGATTCAAGAAGTATCATTTCCATTATAAATGCCGTATAAAATTGTCTGGTGTTGCTAATAAATTAATAATACAGTCGAACTTAGATAGTGCGAAGCTGAAGCGACCAGCAAAGGATATTGCTTTGTATAGGGATGTTAAGGAACCATGGTAAAAGTTCAAAGTATTCATGGTTTCTAATTTAAAACTTTCGAATAATGTAATTCCGACTGTATTAATGACAATCTTAATGTTTTTTTCTGCTTCCATCGTTAATACGTTTTGGTTCCATAAATAATTACTCATAATCATACTTTTATGGATATTAATAAGATTTTGGCTGTGACAAAATTTAATTAAATCTAATTTTTTTATTTTCGTTTTCTGAAGTTCAAAGCTTAAGGCTTTGTTATTCATTAACTAGCGATTGGGTGCACGAAAACAACTAAGCAATATTCGAATAAAATGTAAAAATTTTAATTTTTCAACTGTTATTTCCTTTCCTCATTTCAGTTCAACACTAATTTCACTTAGCCATTACTTATTCGCTTTCAATCAATTTGCAACCCATCTTCTTTGATAATATTTTCGTATTAAAGGGGGCCTATGAATATTATTTACAGACTTTGTAGACGCCTAAGATTCGCCGGAAATTTTCGGCTTCCATAATTTCGACAATTAGCAAATACATTCGAAAGGTCGTCTGTCTTATTCGTATGCAGTAAAATTACCTTTTTTATGATAGTGGTTTAGCGCTTGTTTCTCTCTTTCCGAGTACGCGACAAAGATGGAATATTTGGCCATCGTTTTACGCACTTTTTTCGGTTTTTCATTTCTCTCCTTTTTTCTCTCGCCTTTCACAAGTTTCTTAAAAAAATTATTGAGAAACCAAATGCCATGTTTTCTCTAGACTCTTCTTCTACTCCTTTCTTGCTATAGTGTGACACGTTATATAATAAGTGTGTGAATTATCGGGTGGGCTTAAATGGTCTGTTACATCTGACACCAATCACAGACCTACAAGAACACGATATCATGATCTTCACCGAAACGTTTTTACTAAAAACATTAGAAATACCGGGATTTTACTCAGCTCACGCTTATGCTACACAGAACCAATTAGGACGCCCGTCAGGGGGTGAATCATGTTTCTTCAAGCCAACGACAGGAAAAACCGCAGTCACCCACACAGGCGAGAACACAGTAATAATAAAAGCAGGCAAGCTCAGCATTAATGGCATGTACTGCCCACCACTGACTCCTACAGAAGAAGTAGTGGATACCATTATGCAAGCTGTCAGTAAAACAGACGACAAGGAAGCCCTGGTTGTGGCGGGGGACTTCAATTGCCGAATAGACACAATCAATAGAAGAGGAGCCGTCATCAAGGAAGCAATGGAAGAAGAAGGATTCCAGCTCCTAAACAATGCAGAAGATAAGACCTACTATGCGCCAAATGGGTCAAGCACCATAGACCTGATATTCTTCAGGGGCACGAATATAAATATGAAGATGCTTAAATTAAGAGAGAGGAGCAGCACACCTATCAGGAAGCACCTCCCTGTATGCTCTGAGATAAACCTTTCACCAACTAGAAAAACTCCGTCAACAGTAGCAGTGAAGCTGACACGGAAACTGGACACAGAAGCTCTCAGATAAGATCTGGACACTCAAATAGTAAAGATAAATCAACTTATAGAAGAACAAGATCTGGATGCAGCCCACCAGGAAATTCACTCTATCATCAGTGGGGCAGCTATCCCACAATCTCAGCGGAAAGCCCAAAGATGGTTTGATCATGTATGCTACGAGAAAAGGAAAATAGTTCTCCGATCCCTTCACCAAGCGAGAAAGACAAACAACCAACAGGACAGCGAGAATTACCACACCCTCAGAAAGGAATACAAAGATATGCTTCAAAAGAAAAGGAAAGAATACATCGAGCTAGAGGCCTCCAAAATGATAGAGGACTCCAAAAAGAATCGTACGTAGCGCTAAAACCGAGGAAGATCGCAACCTGTGGGAAAATAGACATGGAAGAATGGGAAGAACATTTCACTTATATACTGAACGCAGGATGCAGAATCATGGCATTTGAGCACAAAGGTACAAGCTCTAGCAACGAACCCCCTGTGCTATTCTCGACGGAAGAAGTGCGCAAAGCCATATTGGCATCGAAGAACAACAAAGCTGCAGGACCAGACGGAGTCTTCAACGAGCACATCAAAATAACCACGGATTCTCTTATCGCTGCCTTGATGAACCTGCCTTGATGAACCTGTGCTTACAGACAGAAAACATACCTGCAGCCTGGAGACACTCCACAATAAAGGTTCTGCACAAAGGGAAAGGCGACCCACAAGACCCGAATTCATACAGGGGTATAGCATTGGAAAATAATCTAATGAAAATCCTAACCAAGCTCCTCACAGCAAGACTCACACGTGAAGTGGAGAACAGAATACCGGAAGAACAGTTCGGTTTTAGAGCTGGAAGAAACACGCTCCAGGCTGTCAACAACCTAATGGAGGACATAGACAACGCACTAAGACACCCGGGTGGAAAACTATATGCCGTCTTTGTGGACTATGCCAAAGCCTTTGACAACCTAGACAGAAGCATACTGGACAAGAAACTCAAAGCACTGATAGGCACTAACAACCCTTTGGGCACTCTGATTCACAATATTTTGGCATTCAACACAGTGCACATAAACGACAACGTTGATGTCTCCAGGGGAATAACTGAAACCAAAGGCGTTTTACAAGGAGATCCAATCAGCCCCCTACTATTTAACATAGCCACACACGACGTAGTTGATTCCTTAAAACATGAGACAAGAGACATATCAGTTTACATTTACGCAGACGACATGGTTGTAGCATCACGCGACAAGAGTGAACTACAAAAGGCAATAAATGCACTCCTAACATGGGCCGACGTAAACAAACTGCAAATCAACACGAGGAAAACAATTCTAATGATCTTTCGCAAGGGAGGAAGAGAAGCTGCAGAAGACCGCATCTTCTACAAGAATGAGCCTCTTATCACAGCCAACGCTTACAAGTACCTTGGTATTACCCTACAAACAACAATGAAATCGTTCCGGATCCATATACAGGAAAGGGCAATAGAAGCAATAAAAGCCATTTACGATATAAAATTTCTCAATTTCTCAATGATACTCTTCGAGGTAAAAATTCTACCAATACTAACGTATGGACTGCAGTTAGTATGGGACAAACTCTCGGCAAAAGATCTGCGAACCATAGAGAAGGTAAAGGCCCGCTTTCTGAAAGCAGCCCTAGGTCTATCAAAATTCTCACCGTCGAGACTGTCTTACGAACTGGCTAAGGAACCCTTTCTGATGGAGGACCTTCGCATCAAATTTCAACTTCCTTTCACCGCCAACTGGCTGATAGTGATGGAAGAAAGAAGACAGAAGAAGAACGAAATCTGGCCAGAGTTCTACTCCACGGAGGCCATGTTGAATAGAACATGGACAGATACAAACTACGAGCAACGTCACCTAGTGACGTCTCTAGCGGTGCATGGTTACCACCACAAGCTATGTAAAAACAAGACTTACCATTCGCCAACGCCAGCATGCATCTGTGAACTCTGTGAACAGCAGTGTGGAAGATACCATATTCTAGAATGTAACGAACGACGACAATCAATAACAGATCTATGTTCAGCGAAATAGTGAAGTGAACCATAGTCCTATCCATTTTGCACAACCTGTGCGCATTTTCTTATTATTAATTATCGGGTTGCGCGTCGACCACGCCTTTAGCTCCAGTTCTTCACCTCCTCTCTGCTCCTACCACCTGGCCAAGGTACGGATGTTCCCGACAGTGAGACTTCGTACATTTTCGTTGGTGCCAAGTGGCGAGCGCGCAACCGGCCAGCAGCCTATACGAGTAACATTTTCAATATTGTAACAATATTGATGTAATTGAATGTAATTTAAATCTTTAATAGTGAACCCAAACCTTAACAGTCCTCATCTTCATCTCATCAGTGTCAGAATTGCAACAATGGGGAAAATCGATTACACTTTCCAGCATACACAAATTTGCATTCAGACTGAGTAACACGTGGCCGGCTTGCGGAATGGTGCGATATCTAAGCGGGTGAAGAGAGGGGTAAGCTGCATCTACTTGCTCCGGCTTGTGCTTCTGCGCATATTGTTCTTTAGCTTGTCTCTATGTAAATGTGGCCTACTGGCTTGGACCATAGACGAAGACGAGAGGAAGGGACGTGTGTTTGAGAGATGTGTTTGAGTGTGCTCGTTGTGGGACATGGAGAGTGTATTTACATTGTGTATGATCAGAGATGGCTCCGTTTTAACAGAACGATACTAACCGAGATCTTGGATGTGGACATTACAATGCAAGCACACAGTATTATGAGTTATCTTGCTTTTTTATTTACTTTACTTTTTGTTACTTATATCTGAACTTATTTTGACAGTTACATTCTATATGATTGTTCATTATTTCCGGCTTACTTAAGTTAATAAATAACTATATGAACCTGGTACAATAATTTGTAATATTGAAAAGTACCCTTTTACGCTTTCTACAACTTTTGGTTATATACCTATATCTATATATATAATGAAAAATACAGATTTGAAGGAAGGGTTTAAAGGTGAGGATTCACATTGAGGCTGTCCTATAACAATTCGTACTGTTACTGTTACTTTGAATCGTAAATATTGTTTAACAGAATTCTTTCCGTCTATGTAAAGTAAGGGGCTGAGCTGTAAAGGAAAGGTGATAGTCCGTTAAGTGTACAGAAGAGGGTGCTAGCCTGTTATAATTATTGAGAATATCACCAAATGTCACTGTTGTTCTCTTCCATTTATGCCGTACAAATAAATATCCTTCATTTTAACAACCATAAATACTATTACTGTACTCATATTACTAGGCAACTATTATATATTTGTTAATATTATTTTCAGTTCAAAATAACATAATTAATTATTTCATCATTGGATATTTGGACCATAAACTGGAACTGATAGTTTTAATGTTTTTGAGAAAATACGAACGTAAGCCAACACAACAGTTTCATATAAAAATCGTTTTTAATGAATTTTCTTTCTTTTCATTATTAATTCGCTACTTTCCTTTTCAATAATTTCAATAGAGATATCCGTTTCTTTATAAATAGGTCACGATTCATTCTTTTCCTTGAATGTCTCTGGTATTTTCAACTGGTTTTCAAACGGTGATTTGTTTCTAACAAATTTATGCCAACCTAAAGAGCCTAAATTCCGCTACGAGTATGAAATTACCAAAAAGTTTTTCAATTACTATTCTAAGCACAATCAAATGAAATTATTTTCGTTTTAAAATTTACGATTCAAAATAACATAAAACGTCGTACAATGTACCGTTATATAGAACGTAACATGCTTACACGAATAACGAACGCTCGTTTTGTTAACTTCGTGCTCACTTGTTAAGTTCTATGTAACAGTGATATACCACAAATGACTAAAATACGAAGAGTATGTTCCTATTGTGACACAGAGAGCATTATATATATATATATATGTGTGTGTGTGGCGATTTTCGCACTACCAATATGACCTCCAATTCTTTCCTTAAGAGTGGAACTGATAATTGGTATGATTTTATCCTTGTATTTAGACGGAGGAAGTAAATATGTCATTATATTGTCGTTGAAATAATGCTTTATAATTATTACTTCTCTGGCCGTAGCCTAAGCTAGAAAAAAATCCAATTTTCGAACTTACGAGTAAAATTAACAATATGCATGATTTTTTAAATCTCCCAAAATCTGTCAAAAAAGTTACAAATTAATAAAATATGAACAGATAATGTAATATCTAGTAAATATGGTGCATTATCACAAAATTAACAAAATACATAACAATAAAACAAAATAAAACTATCCAGTTTCTGTTCTTTCGGGTCTTGTACAAATTTTAATATTAGCTTGTAATAGAGTGCATTATTAAAAATATGAGTTTCATAAACTTCCAGTTTTTTCGTTTATTTAATATACTACTACAAATTAAATGTGAATTTATGTGAAAAGAATTGCGGTGTTGTAACCTGTTTAAATGAGTTATATTTTATTACAACATTCGCAGAATTACCGGTTTTATGCAGTAGAGCATATATTTATGGAACGGGGTATACCGCAATTCGCCACTTCCCTAAATTCGAACTGTATAACGATTTCCATTTGTAGTATATCAAGTACGTAGTTAGAAACTATAGAAATTATATGGACAAAGAGAGCAATATCTATTGTATGTGTCTGCGCTTATAGACTGTATACTTTATACTGCCGTAAATTTCATTACAACAAAAAAGAGAAGTTATTTCTGGTATTAATAAAGTTATTGAAATAGTTTGTTCCGTTTAATTAAGTTGCAATGAAAGCTTGGAGATAAAAGTGCTATCAAGCTGCTTTAGTGCAGTTTGCTGCAACATTCGAAAACTCTAATATTCCTCTATTATGCTTTTTATGCTTAGTTTCCATCCCCCCAAAACACTTGAGCTATAAAAATGACAATTAATTCTCAGTGCCTGTATCTGATGTTTTTAATTTCCACCTGATAATGAAATTTGAACGGAGCATGGGGAGCAATTATGGTCCCTCCCCCTAATAAAAACTCTGATGATAACTTAGTATGATCTGATAGAATTCATTCACAGAACAAAGGCTAAAAATGCAAAGCTCAGTAGTTTATGGAGAATATAAAAGTTTTTATCTTTTTTCTACATTGTATGCTAGTCATTTCAAATGCAACTGTTTTTTTCTAAAAAAATACGAATTGAAGGCTCTAATAAAGGATGGATATAAAATAGCGACGGTGAAGTAAGATATCTCACATCTCATGAAACTCATATTGCTGATTAGAATATTAAAACAGTCCATAACCCGGAGAATATTGCTTCCTTAAATACACTGTATTAACAAGTTGATTAAAAAATTTGTGCATAATATTTATTTTAAACAAATAAATGAAAAAATGTCATTACCATATCTGTTTATTGACAACTGTCTAGAAATGTAGGTTATCAGAATGATCCAGCATGTAATAATAAGAACTAGATTTTAAAACTACAAAAACACATTAAATGAATTTCAAAAGGTAATTGAACACTACTTTTACAAGACAATAATCATTCAAGTTTAGAGACATTCAAGATTCACGAATAAAGATGGTTTTTCACAATAGCCTACTGTTAGACAATTTTTCTTCAGAGGGAAGATGGTAGATCTTGCCTTGCCTTGAATAGGATATTCCTTTGTACAACAATGTTTTTTATGAATTTATGGTATCTATCACAAACACAAACACACACACACACAAGTTAACTTGAGATAAAGAGACTGTGATAGAAGTATAAATACAATCAGAGAAAGAATGAAGATGAAGAATTCAATAATTGACAGTGATGAAAACTATTTTTTAACATTATTTTTAGGCTTATGGTGAATTTTCCATTAAGAATTATATGGCCATGGGTATAAAAATGTAGACAGATTACTATAACCACAATAAAATCAAATAATTCACCTGTAAATAAATACATTCTAGGAATATTTAATTTCAATTTCCCAGGGGAAAAATGTGAAATATATGGAATTTCATTAACCTTCGTAATATATATATTTTTTACCTATAGGTTCTTAGGCTATACAGTATACGAACGAGGGTATTTTACAAAGCCTGATTATACTATACTGTAAGCAATTCTTATGTAGATTAGAAGTGCATTTTCCCCCTTGTCAATATTCTTACTCTCTACAATTGAAAAGGACGACACGGCTGTATACATACATTTCAGGCCTGTTTACCCAATAAATGAAAGAATTAGAATCTACAAATCAGGAGAGGGGAGATGGAAAAAAGTATGTTCCCTGGGGTGTGAAATTGCTACCATATATGGGGGGAATACGAGAAAGTCAGCCCACGCCCCATGTCATGCCCCATAATAATATTTTTTTATACATCGGTTGGGATTTTTAAAAATTTCCATCCATGTACAAAGGGTTGTTTTTATTATCTTTACACAGCTGTCACCATGATATCATTTTCTTTCGGATATCGATATCGTGTGTCTCTGCGCAGCTGTGGTGCGCAATTTACATCGATTTCCACGCGGTTGGATCAACCCTGATTCTGTAGAGGGAGCTGGTAGTGAGGTGAATTCACTCATTACCCCTCTATACGCGAATAATCGCAGAGTACTAACAGGGTAAGTTGATGGTGAAAGCAACAATGGCTTTACGAAGTTACTATTTGAACGAATTTACAAAGAATTCCCTTAAACGTGGGAATTTAAAAGCAGCGCTGGACTAGTCCACTGCCGGCAATACATTAACTACTCTTACAAAGCTACGCTTTACCCAGGACATTAGACCACTGAATTTTTCAGATCATTTCCGTGTACAGATCAATGACAATTACTCCGATTAACATCAATAAATTAAGACTTGCATAGTAAAATCTAGCTTCGAAATATCAATTGCAGACAACTTTTTTTTTCTAGAATTTGCAAACTTTCTGATAAATGCGTAATTGTAATATCTTAGGCGATCTTGGATAATACCTCAAAAGTTGAGTTAAAGAAGTACCAGGTTTCAAACATAAGTACATATTTTGGAAATAAATTTGCTTTTGTGCATTTGAAAATATAGCCTTGTCGCTTTAAAACTGCTGAATAATATTTACTTCATGCTTCGCTCCAATATGAAAAGTAAAAAATAAGCTAAATACATTTTTAACATTGGTGTATGCAAGTGATTCTGGTGTTAAAATTTGTAAAGGTCAGTACCAATGCTGCCACAGGCTCTCTTGCTTTTTAGCAATGTTTTAAATTATTGGTGAGTACTTTAGTCTGTAGCCTATATTGTAATTCTGAACATGACATCAACCGTATAATTTTTTTTAAAATTAATTTGTTCTTCTATAAGTATTTATCACCCTATCGTGGACCGCACAACATATTGCCTGATTTCGACCACTAACTGAAGCACTAAAAGCTGCAAAATATAAATTATGCCCAGGTAGGCCCTGTAATATTGTCCTCTCACCTACATCTAGGTCTTTCAAGTAGTATTTTACCTTTGGATCTCCTAGTCAATATTTTTTAAATATGTCTTTCCTCCCCATGCACGCAACATGTCCAGCCCATCTCAACCTCCATGATTTAATCACCCTTATTATATTTGATGAAGAATATAGGTTATGAAGCTCGTCGCCATGCAGTTTTCTCCAGTCCCCTGTTTTCATCTCTCTTAGGCCCGAATATTTTCCTACGCACCCATATAATGTGACCATTAGGTTATAATAAATTAATTATTATAAAAAACCATGAATCGCATAACTAGGCCTAGATTGGCCAAACACGGGGTTAGATTCCCTGAACTCAAAAGCATGATGCAACTTTAAATTTTTTAAACTGAAATGTTAAGGAATAAAAGTTGGCAATACAGACTTACAAGCCTTCTTCCGTGCCTAAAATCTCCGTTTGCTACCACATGTTGCAAATGCAGTCACATACAAAATGTATAAATTATTTTTACGCACGGTGTTAGTTGCAATTGCTACTGTAATCTCTTCTAACACATCTAAATTAGTAGTAAGCCTCCTGTACACTGTTCCTATCAGCCGCTCTGTAGCTGCGGTGTGACTCAACCCCTGCACAATCGTAACATGAGATGTACATAATATTTTTCCGTTCACGCCATATTGCTCTTCATGACTCCCCATAACATGAAGGGTGGTGTTATAATTACTGCGTACAGTGGTGTACAGTTGGTTCAACTGACACGATATCCAACATAAACTAAACTCCGTGGCGCTACATCCCTGGAGGGACTTGGCCTACCACCCGACCGCTGCATCATCTCCCGTAGGTAGATGGCAGGATTGGGGGGCATGTGGTCAGCATGCCGACACCCACGGCCGTTAATGGTGGTTTTCTGGACCGATATCCAACATACTCAGACTGTAAATATTATCTTCTGGTGCAATATACAGAAGATTGTGTTACATAACGCCGATGTCCGATGATGCAAAATTTCGTTCAAAAAGTTGTATGAAGTAGCATTTCTATACAATTATTTCTGGTTATGCACACGAGAGTATATTTTGGTCCAATATTCAAGCAAAAAGAAAATCGATAATTACTAGAATCGATGAGGCGGTCGGTGTGCACACATTGGTAACATTTTTTGCTGAATCTTTCTCATAATTTCTAGAGCACCTCCAAAGTTTATGCCGGTAGTAAAAATGGCTATTACTTATTAGTATTGTAAATTCAAAGTCTGCCTTAGTGTCTGTTAATCTCCTTGCTTTAATACTTCATTTTGGTTTATTTTCGCTGATCGAGCTTGGCATTGCAGAGAATCAGTTGCACAGAAGAAGCCGCCATGTTTCTACGTCACGCGGTGGAGAATAACGCTCATTGGTTGATTTCATTTCTTTTTAGAAAATTATAATTTTTTTATTCCGCTGCATACAATACAATTGGATGGAAAATATAGGATGAAATTGTGTGCAATGGTAGTCATCCATGACACACTATCCAATTTGATAATACGAAGAAATTTGGACCGAAAATTGAAGCGTTTACTTTTATAAGGGTCTAAGTGCCACAATCATGATTACCTTGAAAACGAGACATACAGCCACTAAAAGACATAGACATCCCATAGATAGACATAGCGCTATATCTTGGAATTTATTGCTGCAGACGTGGCTTTCCCTGGACCTTGGATCCTTCTGATAAGTATTGGTCTGGATACATAGATCAATAGCTGAAAAATCATGATTTTGGCACTTAGACCCTTATAAAAGTAAACGCTTCAATTGGAACGAAGGACATTGGCTTTAGACTATAAAATACCAAGCACCATAAATAGCTCAATTTATATTTCACCATCTTGTAAAGTCGTACTTCCTTAAGTGGGATGATTCACCGCTATCGTATATGTAAGAAAACATTTCATTTATAAGCGTGATGCATTCTATACTATGTAACAGGTTTACACAAAAGTTAATATACTTACTTACTTACTCAATGGCGATAGGCAATTCTTCAGCAAGCTAAAGGAATATTATCTATTTTTGGAACCATAAGGTTCATTGCCGCGCTTACCTGAGCCCGCCATTCAACGCTATTCTTTCCTAACTCCATCCAATCACCCCTCGTAAATCCTACTTTCCTTAAATCTATCCTAATATTGTCCTCCCATCTACGTCTAGGTCTTCCACGTGGTCTTTTCCCTTCGGGTCTCCCAGTCAATACTTTTGAGACATGTCTTTCCTCCCCCATGCGCGCAACATGTTCAGCCCATTTCATCCTCCCTGATTTAATTACCCTTACTATATCCGGTGAAGAGTACAGGTCATGAAGCTCGTCGTTATGCAGTTTTCTCCAGTCCCCATTATCATCTCTCTTAGGCCCAAATATTTTCCTAAGCACCATGTTTTCGAACACTCTCAGATTATGTTCCTTCTGAAGAGTAAGCGACCATGTCTCACATCCATATATTATTATTATTATTGAATTCCCAAAAATACAGAACCCTATTTTACCAGATGGCATATTAGGGTTATAGATTAAACATATATACAGAGTATACAGTAAACTACATATACATATTACAATTATATATAATACAAACATAATATATATAATATAATAAATATAATATAAATATATATATATCACATCCATATAATACAAACTGCAGGATAATAGACTTATAAATCTTTATTTTTAGATTTCTGGACAGAAGACGAGAAGGTAAGAGTTTCTGAACTACAAAAAAAACAAGCATTTCCTGATTTGAGTCTACACTTAAATTCTGCCTTAATATTGTTTCTGTCTGTAATTACTGCTCCCAGATATTTGAATTTTTCCACTTGTTCGAACGATTTACCGGCTATTCTATTATTTTGTGAAGCATTATTTTGACGTTCCATGACCATATACTTAGTTTTTTCTGTATTAATTTCCAATCCAACATTCCTGTAGGCATCTAAAAGACTTTCTAAATTTCTCTCAATTGTGTTTATATATCATTGCCCAACAAGCAAACGTCATCTGTATAAGCTAAAATCGGATGACTGCCATTTAATTACAGGGCTACCTTGTTTTCCTGAACTTTTAAATTGCATATTCCAAAGCAAATTTTAAAAAGTAAAGGTGGCAGTGCATCTCCTTGCTGCAATCCGCATCTAATGACAAACCTATATGATATAAATTTCACTACCCTGATTCTGCTATAGGTTTCATTTAGACACATTTTGATCGGCCTAACTAACTTCTTTGGTATCCCGAACTCAATGAGGATATTGTACAATTTTCTCGCCTAACTGAATCATATGCATTTTTGAAATCTATGTATAGCTGGTGAACAGACTTATTAAATTCCCATTTTTTCTCCAAAATTTGGCGAATACGAAATATATGATCGATCTATTTCGTGTAAATCCACATTGGTGATCTCCAATGATTTCTTCCGCATATGGGGTTAATCTTGACATCAATATATTAGATAGAATTTTGTATGATGTTGATAAGAGAGAAATTCCTCGATAGTTATTACATTCGGCCCTATCTCCCTTTTTATGGATCGGTATAATGATAGATTCTTTCCATTCCTATGGTAATTCCTCCTTTCTCCAAATCATAAGAATGAGTTTATGGATCTGAGTTTAATCTATCCCCTCCTGCCTTAATTAATTCTGCTGAAATTTAGTCAGTGCCTAGAGGTTTGTGTTTTTTTAGTTCACCTATAGCTGTTTCTACTTCTGTTAGAGTTGGTTCAGCAACCAATGGCTCTGCTGTGAATATTTCACTTTCTACCCTTTAGACATCTCCATATAATTTAATCATTGATTAAAGAAAATTTTACACCTGTTCAAAATATTGTTCGAAGCTGCGAGTATAGTGCCATCATTGTCCCTAATTATGTTTATTCTAGGTTGAAAACCTTTCTTGAACTCGTTTATTCCCTTGTAGAGATCCCTAACATTTTTGTCTTTACTGTTTTCCTCTAATTCATTTACTTTATCTTTGAGATAGTTCTTTTCTTTGTTCCAATGGTTCTAGAGGTTTTTCGTTACCATTGTTGAGATTTTCGACCGTAGTGTTATTCGGATTCTACAACCAATGTAGTTTTGCCTACTTTCTTGCATTTACTAATTTCACGCACTCATCATCGAATCACGGTTTATTTGGTTTCAGTTCAAGCGGACCTATTTTTTCTTTTGTTGTCTTTCATGCATTCCCAGGTTTTATCGATATTCATATCATCCCTAGCTTCTTGTTCTGGAGTGTTTTCTAGGACTGCAAATCTATTTGAAATCTCGACTTGGTAAGCATTCCTACTTTGGTATTCACCTAGCTTTTTCAGATTGAATCTCTCTTTATCGAAATTTTTGCCTAGTTCCTTTGTTTAATGAATGTTTCTCTCGAACAGCCGCAATTACCAGAGAGTATCCGAATCGCAATCAGCACCCTTAAAAGTTCGAATGTCGATTATACTAGACTGCCTCCTTGCATCTATTAGAACATGGTCGATTTAATTATGAGTCTTTCCATTTGGCGAGGTCGATGTGTATTTATGAATATCACGATTTGGGAATTTTGAACGCTTTACGATTAAAATCTTAGCGGTGGCAAAATTCACCAGTATAGCCCTATGGCCGTTGCTCTGCAAGTGGAGACTTTCGTTCCCAATCGCGGGCTTCAAAATATCCTTCCTTCCTGCTTTTGCATTGAAATCTCCTAGCACGACTTTCATGTGATATGCCAGAAACTGATCAAATGTTCGTTCTATTTCCTCATAAATACTATCCTTGTCATCAAATTGTTTAAACTCTGTTGGTGCATGAACATTCATAACTATGATGTCACTCCACCGTTCTCTTAGAATAATATAAGAAAGTCTATCATTAATAAACTCTACTTATTTAATAGCTAAATGAAATTCTCCTATGTATGAAGAACCCGGTCCCTAATTGATGTTATCATTCCCTTTCCCGTTGGAAAACGTACACGCGTCTGTCTGCAATTGAACTTTCACCCTCCCATCTAACTTCCTGTATTGCTACTACAACTAACCTGTATTTCTCTAATTCTCTAGTTACCGATTTAAGCGCCCCAGGCCTATATAAGCTCTTAACATTCCGCATTCCCAATCTATAGTTCCTACAATTTTTATACTCCCACAGTGTAGATCCGAACGAGGGACTATTTTACATCCGGAAAATTTTACACTGATAGGATCCATAAATCAGGCAGCGATACTTAACGATATATTTTGCTGTGAGAGGTTTTTAACCTCGCGCCAAACCCCAAAGCTGGAAGAACATCTCATGCCGTGTGTCCGCGACTCCTCATTCATCATAATTTGCAGCTACCCTCCATATCTGGAGGCCCCGCCATGCCGTGCTGACAGAGACCCACCTATACACATACATATATACGAAGCATGTGCACTAATAGTGAAAATCATGTACTTCAATATGATGTATAAGAAATTGAAATATGAGTTGTATTAAACCAATAGTAAGGGAATATACTTTTCAAATTTTTGAATCAAATTATATCACCCAGGTTGCTCACTGAAGGCCAAATTAAGTAAAGAAAATAACTAAATGAAGAGAAAATAAACGATACATTTTGTGTCAATTCCTGACAAGTCGACTAACTAAAGTAATCAATTTGATTTAAACTACACTTTTACGAACTAATAAAGATGCTGCCTACAGGTCGTCCATTGCACTATCTTACAATAATGCTATAAAACATTAATAACACTATGCAACATTTCAAAACTTTTGGTGTGATGTTTTAAGACTGTAATGTGATTTTAGAAGTATTTTTCATGCTGATTTCAAATGTGATTTTACTTTTCCTGTATCACGTAAGGTTTTTATACAATTCAATTTTGATTTTTTAAATCAAAATTTTTGAAGAGATAAAAATATTGTTTGAGTTTGATTTAAAAATTGTGTATTTTGTAACACTGTATAAAATTACACTGCACTGCATTACAATGGACAATGATATATATTCACTTAAAAATGCTATAATTGTGACGATAACTCAACACATATATGACAATTTACTTCCTCTTCTCCCCTTCAAGATCTTTCTGACGTGGGCTGAAACTTCTCTTCCTTCAGCAGTCCCGTTTCTTTTAAGCATAAAACTGTAGTTGGCTATCTTCCCTGGTATCTCTTTTGCAGGTCCTTGATGTGATTTTGTTCACTGACATCGCCAAGGTGAATCTTCACACTCATCCTAATTTCATAAAATTCTGCAACATTTATTAACTATGGTTTTGTATTTTGGATGTTGTTTGCTGCCCAAAAAGTTGGCCACAACTTCTTTAAACGATATCCAGGCCCTTTTTTCCACAGGATTCACTGTAATTTCAAACAAATTGTCTTTCGTTAACTTTCTGATCTGCCGTCCCACAAAGATCCCTTCTTTCAGTTTCTCATAAGATACTTTCGGAAATTTTGTTACCAAATACTGGAAGCAGTCAACTTCTTTTGAGAGAGCTTCATATATCCGATTTTGATGTGCAGAGAAGGTAATAGTATCTTGCTTCGTTGAACAAGTGGTACATTTATTATGTTCGGTGACCGCGTTGGAGGGTTGTTCTTTTGGGCCGGTCTGTCTTCTTCCAATACTTGTCTTTGGCTCGGCTGTCCCATTCATAACCGAAACATGGCATTTTTTGTATAGCTGGATTGTTGACCAAGTAACAAGGAAATTACTTTTAAATCTCCACAAAACGTCCAAGAATGTTTTTCATAGTTCACGTATTTTAGCAGAGCTTTGAGATTTCCATACGTCTCCTTGAGATGTACTGAATGTGCAAAGGGTATTGAACCAAACAAATTTCCATTATGTAAAAATACACCTTTGAGGTTACTTTTGAACGAGTCTATAAATAACTTCCACTTACTTGGATTGTGACATTAAAAAATTCAATAAACCCTCAATATCACAATAATAACCCAGAGAATCTTCTTCTTTAAAGAATTTGATTAATTTCTTCTCTATGGTCCTATACCAAAAGAACAAAACTCCAGGTAGTAGAAGATTTCTTTTTTATTATTTCAATCTTGATCCAAGTAATTGGGCGGGATCCTTTGTGAGATTCAAGTCATGAGTTAAATCATTAAATTAATTTTGACTGAATAATTTTGGTGCAGAATGTTCATCATTATCGCTTTAATTTTCTGAGCTGTTCTTCCAGTGGCACATCTTCAAGAACGGGGGGTGGAACTGGGATAGGGATAGATTCACAATGCGTACCTGGTCGTAAAGCCGAAGAAATGTTCGGATATTGTACTTTTTGCGATACGACCTTGAATGTTAACTATGCAAAAATAACAATCGTTAACATTGTTTTGTGGTTTCCTCCAAACCATTGGGATTGCAATGGCATTGATTTTTTCACACGATTTTTCCACAGTCTCAGTCCCACAACACATGTACCGGTACGACGTATCTTGTGCGGTGCCCAGCTTTTGTCATCACGAAGCCTTATGCCGAAGTATGCATAATAGACAATTGTGAAATTTAGGTGTGAATAAAAAATGATATATCTTGATTTGCAAAAAACTGTACGTGATAGGAAAAGACGGATTGCAAATCTAGAACCAGTTAAAAAAAAAAAAACTTTGGGAACTCCTAAGACTATAGAATCATAAAAATCATGTTGCATAGTGTAATTAAACTTTAATATTGCTAATACTAATTATACTAATAATATTTAATATTACTAATAAGTTTTCCTCGCAACTAATTTGATAATTTACAATGTACTGAACATTCTGCAAAGTTGTCTTGTGCCGTTTTATAATCCAAGTTCTGAAGTAATATATATACGATCTGATAAAAGTATAAACGTTTCTTAAGTAACATTGTAAAGATAAGATTTTAATGCTGCAGAGGCAAGTAATGAATCGTACGAAACATTATCAAGTCAGCAGAAAACAGTAAGACAGTGGCAGACAAAGTTTGTATCTCTTAGCCTAAGATTATGCAGTTATAATGATCAGTTGCATCAGGTTGGTTTTACTCTTTGTTTGCTAAATATGGTAATATGAGTAGTTTATTACAATTTTAAATAGAGAAACTGTTACCACGTTACTCCATTTGAATGCGAATTAGAAACCGTTGATTGTCTCATTGCGCTTCCTATTCAGATCGTATGAAGCTCACGCTGTTAATCTCCGGTTTAATAGCTGACTATCTGGATATATTCGTGTAGTTTATTCATAGGAGTTCTCCGGATGTCGGGGGAGATATGGCACTAAGGTTTCTAGTGAGTTCGTGAGTGGGTACATAAATGAGTGAGTGTCTGAGTGAATGGAATGAAGAAATCACTTAATTTGTTCTACCGATCTGGTAAATACACAAGTGTAAAAAAGTACTTTATTTCTTTAATAATGTCCTTTTTTATATATAATTAATTTTTAAATAGCTTGTTTAGTCTCTTAAAATGAAATACCGTGACAAAATAATTAGAATTCCAGGAAATTGGGTATATTCAGGAATATTAAAAATAAATGTTATTTTAAACAATCATAATTTACCTCCGGCCAAATATCTGACTAAAAATCAAGTGTTCTTATAACAATAGACTACATGCTTTTCTACTTTCACTGTCGGCACCCTTCACAAAATCACAGAGATAACAAAAATGATTGTCTGAAAATAGCTTGAAGAATCTGATGCCATCCCTTTCTTCAATGGTAAGAAACTTTTAAACGCATAGTTTTGGTTGTCATCTGGGATCTTATTTATGCACTTAAAATTCAATAATTTGTAAGGAATTCCTTGTTGATGTATACATTTTACATTACCTCTCTGCCGTGGACCGCACAACATATTGTATGATTTCGAGCACTAACTGAATCACTAAAGGCTACAAAATATAAATTAGGCACATTACTGACATAGAAATACTGTTATGCTGTATTTTTAAACAATTTGAATTCCTCTGCCCAAAATTCAAAGTTGAGTTTTTAACATGAATAGGGTCTACAGGTTTTGGGGTTCTCTGTAACAAAAAATACAGTTTTCAGAAAAATGTCAGTGTGTGTACCTGTGAATAGCCTAGCTCCAGAATGAAACATCGTATGAAAACAAAATTTTGTAGTTGGGTTACGTACTTTTTGGGATGTGACACGACGATGGGGGACGACTTTCTTGTGTTTATAATGACACTTTTCATGAATCTTTTTTCGAAAAAAAAAACATTCTGAAGGGTAGTTATAAGTCACCCATTGTTAGTAGAAACTCAGTCTTGCCTGGAGAACAATAAAGATTTGCTTCTTGTTGAAACAACTGAATTAAGGTTATTTGCAATACGGCCTCTTATTCTATATCATAATGTGAAGTGTGAAAGGTGTATTGCACATACTTAGATAGAGTAAAGAAAGTTACATGCCTGAATTAATCATATTTTATTTGGGTTATATATCCTTCCGGGATGTGATGCGATTTGCTATCGGCATTCTCTTCATTTTTACAACGAATTTACAATAAGAAAATATCACACCCAATAATATGTTATATTAAAAGGCAAAACTTTTATTTGGGGGAGAAAGTTAAGTGCTTTACATCACATTTTTAACTTACAAAATCTCCTTGCCTGTGGTACTCCTTAACTGACAAAAAATGAGAGTTTTTAGTGTACATTGACAGTGTACGTATAGAATCTACGAACCATTAACCTGCATAAAAAAGAATAATTTAAAGTAATGGCGAACGTATCACCCTTTCGCGTGCTTCAGCGTGTGCGTGTGGTGCCAGAGCTCTTTGCAAAATATTAGCCAGATGGTTTACAGTTTCGTTTTGTAGCTGTAAAGCACAACTGGCGAATGGGCTTTATACTTAACATTCATTTCCTGCCCTCTGAAATAAATAGCATCACACAACAGAATTGATGAGCGCTATATCATATTATGTCGACATCTCTTCACACTAAATGTGAAATGCTATTTATAAATCACAATGTATCACAATGTGTGTATGTGTGTATGCTTTGTGATTTAATAATATTAGCCTTTGCTTGACCTGCCTTTAAATTTCTTCAAAACTATATGATTGTGTTGAATATCGTTTTTAGAAGCTGTTGCATTCCATAGAAAAATTGGTGAAAATACGCGCGGGATGTGTAAATTTGTGAAAACGTTATCTTAAATATTGAAATCAAGTTAAGTTTAAGATATTTGTAATTTTCCTCATGGATCCAATTCCTTTAAAAATTTTAAACATTTGACGCCTCTGTTTATCAATAAACCTAGTAGTTTTGTCCAAAATTTTTAGACTCCCAGTTTCTGTAGCTCTAATATTTCATTTGGAACTGAACACTATTCCCCTCTTCTTCTTTATAGAAGGGGTGTTGTGCATTAGCCTTAGGCTTCGGACTTGCACAAAAAATGGCTGAAACCCTTGCGAATCCGTTTCATTCTACCCCTGCTGCGAGCATTCCCCACATCGTCCCCACTGCGTTATTTTCCTTTATTAACAAAACCATTTCCCAAACCGGTAAGTTACGTAGGAGCAGGACTGATTTGTATTAGATTCATGTTACTAGAAGCACAATTTATGCAGCTGTCTTCATTATTATGAAGGAAATGACACATTGTAATAACATCATAATGCTGAGAAAATTATGTTGATACTTGATTTATGTAATCAGTGGGATTTAGAACCCTATTATGGTGCCATCATCTTGTAACCTCAATGTTTATATAAAAGCAGTTAATTCGTACTATTTATTGTTATTAGACCTATTATTATTATTATTATTATTATTATTATTATTATTATTATTATTACTTTTATTATTACCATTATTATTACCAGTATTAAAAACTAAACTAATTTCAAACTAATTTCCATTTTGGCATTGAGATCTTATCTTCAGTAGATACAATAAATGTGATATGATGGACAGGTCAATAGAATTACAAGAAATCAGTCCTGCAAATATTTATAATTTCAAATTATTGACTTTCCACACTATTGACTGTTAGTAATTGTTCGATATCATCATCAGATTATTGTTCATTGGCACTTAAATAAGGAAGTACTCTGTGTTTTATTGCTCTGAAATCTTACTCCGATGGCCCACAATCCAACTTCTTGAACCAAAAAGTTGTATCAAGTAGCATATATATCCAAATATTTCTGGTAATGCACACGAGAGTAGGTTTTGATTCAACGTATTGTCAGCTGTTCACCCGACACGAAAATCGATTGTATTACAATCGACATAGGGGCCGATATGCACATACCGGCCACATTTTTTGCCGATCTTTTCATAATTTTCAGCAGGTCAATGTTTAAAACTAACTCCGTGGCTCTGCATCCCTCAAGGACTACCATCCGACCGCTGCATCATCTATCATAGGCAGATGGTATTACTGGGGGACAAGTGGTCAATATGCCGACTCCCACGGCCGTTAATGGTGGTCTCCATGACCGGAGCCGCTACTTCTCTATAAAGTAGCTTTTCACTTTGAATCACGAGACTTAGTACACAGCGTTCCAGACCTCCTTCCATCAGAAAAATCCGAAGCGGTACCAGGGATCAATCCCAGGCCTGTGGATCCGTGGCCAGAATCTCTATCCACGAGACCACGCAAGCGGCCGCTCAACATTTATGCCCTTTGTAATAAGGGTTATCTCTGTATCTGGTACCCTATGATCCCCAGGTGGGGCGAAGGGGCCTCCAAGCGGAGGTTTCATTACCTATACTAATTTTGATATGCTTATTTTCCGAGAGAGGGTAGAGGGACAGGCGGTAAGCCCATCGCCTCGCAACCCCCCTCTGGAAACTAAGTATTTCTTGGACGTGAAAGGGCCGAGAAATTTTGTCCAGAGGCTCTAATTTAGGCTTGGAGTTCTTTTACGTGCCGTAAATCTACGACACGGGACCCCCAGCTTAAAGTCCCTCCCGGAGGACTCCGTGCCCAGGATTTTTACGTCCTGAAAAATCCATCGACCGCGGCCGGGTTTGATCCCGCGTGTAATAAGGGTTAAATATAGTATTATTGTAAATTCAGAGTCTACCTTAGCAGAAAATCAGATGTTCGGAGGAAGCTGCCATGTTTCTAAGTAATGTGTGCCACGCGGGGAAAGAATGTCTCCCATTGATTGTTTTCATATTTTTAGACAGAAAATTAGAAACATTTCTATTCCATTGTATGGGAAAGTGTGTGAGAGAGAGAGGGAGAGAGGGAGAGGGAGAGAGTGAAAGAAAGAAGAAGTGGAGAGACAGTCAAACAGAGAAACGGATATAGAACTAAAGAAATTAAGAAATAAAGGAGAGAGAGACAGTGGGAGAAACAGAGATAGAGAGAAAGAAAGAAAGAAAGAAAGAAAGAAAGAAAGAAAGAAAGAAAGAAAGAAAGAAAGAAAGAAAGAAAGAAAGAAAGAAAGAAAGAATGAGGCTAAAACTTGCCACCCCCACATTTATATTTCTCTTTTAAAAAAGGACAGGCACTATTGCGAATCCAATTATGGAAATTTTATTTTAACAATGTTTGTGCGACGCTAGGATCGGAGCGCCCGAGCGGAAAGAGGAGACATTGTATTGTAAACTGAAGGGTTTTCTCGAACGAGTTAACTCAGCAATAATCTTGTACAGGCAGGGTTTTAATATGTGAACAAAATATTATGCCTAGTTGCAAAGTCCACACATGCCTTATACAAATGTTGACCTAATTTAAAGTTCGTACCTGCTGTTCAGGTTTATTTTCACACTGAAAATGTTAATTAAAGCCCACCCTGATAAATTTGATGTTCAGCACTTCATTTTCTTTTTTCTATTATACTTCACATGTGAACGTGTGTTGGGCAATGTTAAAGAGGAAAAGTGCTATATTATTTAGTTAAAGTAGGCTAGATGCCTATACAGTACTTTAAAATCATAGCATATTATTTTTGGGGGGAGGGGTATGCTTAGAGTGAATAGCACACTTAATAGGGAATCAGATTTAAAAATTTATAATAGATGTAGAAGCGTTACTACCATTTTTGACAAAGGAAACTAATTTTCCAAATATTATTCTTTTTTTAGGTAGGTCTAAAATCCTCCGCCATGCCCATTCCCCACCCATGCTCCTCCATTTTTGCGATGGAGTATACGGCTAACAGCCATGCCATAATAAGATAAATCAGGTAAACTGATAAAACATTATTCTATATGAACTGATGATAATTGATTTTTAGGTAATAGCTTTCACCTTACCTTCTTTAAATATTTTTCTCGAGTTATAGGACGATATGTCAGCTGTTGGATAACGTAATCCAATAAGTTTACAAACCAAATGAGGAACATGTAAGAGATCAGTGCCCCCTGGTGAGAAATGTTTTATAGATGAGCCATTCATTGACTCGCTCAGCTGGTTCCATGCTTTGCTGTAAACACCTTCATCTGGGGTAAATGTCGCGAACTCATTTCTTATCAGACCATTCTGTAGTTAGTTGTCTTTCCATGGCTATTTAGCTCATATATCTTTATTTCGATTTGGACCAATAATAATGAGTTTGAAATCAGCCAATCACAGACCTGATTTATACTATACTTATCGAATTTGCTTTATCACCTTATTCTGGAAATACAGTGAATACTACACCTCCTTCGTACAACTGTTCGGGAATCAGCATTATAATATTTTATGGGAAATGTATTCCATAGTTAAGCAACATTGTAATTTAATAATTTTAGTCACCTCCTGTAAACATTATAAGTTAAACACATAACCTCAACAGCATGTATGTACACTGGTGATTTGCTTCCGAAGGGGAGGCCGTTGAGAGTTGGGGGATGAATTCAGAGCTTTCATTCCCCTCCTTTTCGATAACAGACTCTTCCGACGTCCAGGTAGCTGACCATCTTACATTAGCTCCTATATGCGCATAATATAAGAAACTATAGGCTACTCACTAATATGCATCGCTAGGAACTAGGCTGTAACAATAATATAATTACGTTTTACGCAAGATATCTTCAATGGTCTATTAAATTTAAGCAAACAGTCCTTGAATAGATCACAGAAAACAGCCATATTGATAGCCTTTTAAAATTTCTCTGTCAACCTAAAATGCTATTAAAATAATTCAATATCAATATATTTTATTAATTTTATATTATTCGTTAAATAGTCATTATAAATGCAATTCGTGACTCTAAACTCTTCAGATAAATTTCCGAGCGACGAAAAGGATTTTATCGGCGATTTCAAAGTCACTTTTGGCATTACCAATGACTACTTCAATCAACGGTCAAAGTGGAATTATAAAATTATCAGTATCAATAACAAGTTATCACACAATATCTTAAGATAACATCTCGAAATATACCACCTCCCTTCCTTTTCGGCCACACTTGGCTAGGGGCTAGAAATTGGGCATGTCGTAGGAATTGACATTACCGTCATTCCGTATCTTACATGTACAACGGATTTGCATTGAAATCTAAATGCTTTCGATTTTCTCAACTGAAATAATTTAATGTCTTATTTACATCTTCTTAAATTGGTTGGCAATAGTGTAAGTGTGATTTTAATAACAGCTTTCCCTCCAGTCGATCAACGAGTGCGCAAATTGCAAGTAAACTCGTAGCACATGTAATTTATCATGTCGCAGGCTTTAGTATGCTCATTCATCAGATTCGTACGCACTATACCACAGTAAAAGAAAAACGCATGCGAACAGTTAATAACAATTAATAAATGGTATATCTTGTATCACAATACTTGAGCGTATTCAGGCCACTTCTTGCGTATGGATTTGTTGTGTAAAATGTTATTGCCCCTAAATGACGTGTCCTCTCATAAAACTCCATTGGCTACTGTGTTTGTTAATATGGACTTTTCGATGAACTAACTCCATATGATTTATGCATGCTTTTAGATGACCATTACGACATCATTCTTTATGCATTCATTATCACCAAGGCTACGAGTTAAGGTATATGTAAATAGGCTTAGGCCTACATGTTTTGTGACATTTTGACATTGGAATTTTGTAACATCTTTACGATGAGGGTTTTAAAAAAAGTAATTTTTAATTTTAAATCCTCTCACGCAGCGGGCCCGGGTTCGATTCCTGGTCGGGACAAGTTACCTAGGTGAGGTTTTTTCCGGGGTTTTCCCTCACCTTTGAGACAAATGTCGGGTAACTTTAGGCCCTTGTGGTCCCCGGATATCATCTGGCCGTCATTATCATCTTCATCCTCATCCTCGCCTTGTTCTGAGTGAGTGTGTGTGTGAATGGTGTGTATCGTCCTATGTGTTCGTGTTGTCTCGGAGGTGGCCCCGGCATTGGGCTGATCACTAATCCGGGGAGGCCCTCCATGTCCTTGTCTGGTCAAAAAAGTATGTATGTGATCCAAAGGTAATCCCTCTCCCGACAGGTCGCGGCCCTGTAAGGCCCGGGCGGCTTGGGTCGCTTAAATCCTAAAAGGGAGAGGTAAATCTACGAAAAAGAAAGATGGAATGACAGTGCACAGCTTTCAACCTAACCAACCAATTGTTATAAATGATATATAAATTTAATACAATTTTAATTATTTTAAAAATGTCTAAGTGGTTAAGTCAACATTTGCTAGTTTTAATCTGTAATTGAGTACAGTGTGATCGACAATAGCTTTTACAACTAACTTATATGTTGTGCGATAATATTTGTACATATCCATTTATACGATATATCAGCGCCATCGTCCACCGCTGTGGCAAAGGGGATGCGTTCGCTAGTCTCACGCAGCGGGCCCGGGTTCGATTCCTGGTCGGTACAAGTTACCTAGGTGTTTTTTTCTGAGGTTTTCCTCACCTGTGAGACTTTAGGCCCTTGTGGTCCCCAGATATCATCTGGCCGTAATTATCATCTTCATCCCATTTTCGCCTTGTTCGGAGTGTTCGTGTTGTATCGGAGGTGGCCCCGGCATTGGGCTAATCACTCATCCGGGGTGGCCCTCCATGCCCTTATCTGGTCAAAAAAGTATGTGTTCCAAAGATAATTCCTCTCTCGACAGGTTGCGGCCCTGTAAGGCCCGGGCGGCTTGGGTCGCTTAAATCCTAAAAAAGAGAGGTTAAACTAAGATAAAGGAACAGAATCAGCGCCATCAAGATATGGAACGTTGATGAAATTGGTTAATATTACATATGAGAGTTTTGTAGAGGGGCATATGTGTGAGATTAGGATATATTATTATTATACTATTGTACATCTGAAAAGCATAGTAAAGGTTGCATGGATTGAACTTTTGGATAAATCTAATTATTTGTGGTCAGGTGGACAGTTTCTTTATACAAACAAACGGAAAAATTAAATTCATCAATGTCTAGTAACAAGTTACAGAAGATAGTTGAGATAATATTGTGATAACATTATAGGAGAAAAATTACTCTGATACTGGGACTTGAACCCAGAACCTTCGGCTATCCGTGCCAATGCTCTTAGCAACTGAGCTACGCCAGAGTTCAGTTCACAGCGCCATCTGTCGGGAACCTAATCTCGAGGAAATATTCCCAGGGAATGTTCCCGGAAATGTTCCCACAATTTCATAAATTCCCTTTAATTTATGATTTACAAGCAAGATAAACTCAGATACCTATTAGTTAATTAAATTTAATCATGATTAGGTTAAATAAAACTAAAAACTGTCATAAGTTCAAAGATCAATATATAATTAATGAAATGACATAAAAAATGAACATTAACTATTTACGTATAAAATATTGTAATACTGGTTTTTCACATAGTTAACAATGAAAATAAGTTAATTAAAATTTGCCCTGTTTCTTGAAGGTCAATACAGAAGATTAACAAAAGAGTTCATTGAAGAGATTGACTATTAATTAGACACAAATTACAGTAATAATCATAAACTGTACGAACCCAAACACTTTTAGGGATAGGCCTACTTGCTTTCTTTAAATGTGTGACCTTGAATTCATCTTAGAAGTTGGCCTAATCGCTTCCATTGAAATTCATTAGATTTTCTTCATCATCCTCTTTTTCTTCTTGATAAGAAAGGATGCCAATATCATCACTGTAATCATGGCCTTCATCATCATCATCATCTAGGTTTTCTTCATCTGGATCGTCTGGATTACCAGCACTTTGGGTTTGAACTTCAGTAGATTCACTCTCCTTTTTCTTCTTCTGAGGTTGAGCATTCATCAGTTTCCAGTTGTATGAAAGATAAGTGAGTTTAGCTGCTCGCTCAGATGATAGACGGTCCCTCTTTTTAGATTGCATCCATGAATACGTACTGAATGTACGTTTTGTGGCGGCAGAAGTGACTGCAGCTCCTAAGATTTGGATGGCCACAAGTCGCAGGTTCCTCTTAGCCCTCATAAATCATGAAAGATTTCCCCCTAAACTACAGTAGGATTAGCCTAGACCGTGGGACTGATTTATGATTAATTATTAGGCTGTAAACTAATTATATTTAAATTTGTGTTTGTGTAATATTGAAGGTGCTGATTAGGATTTATCTACAAGTTGGCAATTTCTATGCAGGATCAATAAAAAGATGACATGTCATTAGAATCCGGGCCCTGGTTATAAGGAAAAGTTTACCGACAGCTCAATCATGCTCTTTATTTTTACCGCACCAATCAGCTAGTTACCTCAGCCAATCAAAATTTAAGAATGTCCTATGATGGCTGTGACGGCTACTCGTTTACTCCGCGTGGAGTGAAACGCAGGGTTACAAGATCTAGTTACAGTAAACAATAACACGTGTGAATCGATTAAAGGGAGGGATGAACTGGTGTCAGTGATAACAATGAGAGAGCATTGCAACTTTGCTTTGTTTTGGAAAGCGAAAACCAAGACCGACTTGGTCAGATCAATTAACATAAAAAACACCGACTTAATGGTTAAAGTCACCTGGGTATGTAATGAAAAACTCTTACCATACACCACTTGACGACAAAACACAGATCTCCACTGACTGACTACCCCCACCACAGTTCTGTGAGAATGACAAATTTACTGTTAAAATTCAATTCTCCGGAACATTATTCCTTCATTACGGCTGTATCAAAATTACCACCCCGTAATCAATATTATAAGATTATAGAACAATCCTAGAGCTATCTTTTGATATATATAACACGACATTCGACAAATGGGTTAAGCACAGAATCCAATTTTATTCATTAATTCTGCATATATAATTATTCTCATATTAAAATTAATAGTATCACCAGATCGAACAAAATACAAGCTATTAGAATATAATATTTATTTTCCGATTAATACATTTGACGAGGAATTATTTTGAAAAGTTCAAAACTGTCGTCCCTTTTCCGACTTACTGTCGCCATCGAAATTAATGACTTTTCCCCCCAGTGTTTCAACGTTAAAATCGCATTTCTTAACCGTCAACTTCAAAATTCTCTGTCCAGTGAAAAGAAACGGCGCGATCCTAGGACCAATCGGAAAACTATGTCCTGAGTAATTACTTCACGAACTCAGATTTTATATATTCTAATTTCGCCCGAATGCAGATAAACTTCTTCGGGGCCCGGCATACAGTACATACTTGAACACGTACCATTGTGCAATTGGATATTACGCGAACCTGAGTCGTTGATATAGAATTACGGCGCGAGTGATAAATAAGGTCATATAAAAAATTCAAGTTAATAAGTTAGTTCATTAGGAACTATCAAGTAATTGTGCCGCGTTATAAAATAGATCTAGTCGACATCGTATGTTATCAATACAAGTGACCGATAATAATAGTTAATAAAGTGGGTCAATAGATATATGTGAATCCATGAGGCGGTCCAGGCAGCCCAGTAACATATTCAAAAGTATAGTTAGCATAATTGTTAATTAATATAATTTCAGTTGGATTCATTTACACATAATAATGATTGAGAATTTATATCTGGTGTTTGGTATCAAAAGATTCGTCTTAACGTAAAAATTACAGTAAAGGTATTCATTTTATTGATAATATTTTTTATTTGAGAATAAATTAACTGTGGGTTAATTTATAATGTTTGAAGATAGCAAGCAGTGAAAGTATGTCGCTTAAGGAGTTGGGAATTCCAGACCATAGATATTATGATAACAATATGCAAGCAGGTAGAGGCCCTGTGCCCGCATCCATACAAAACTGGTGCACTGTCCTATTCTAGGAATGAGCCTTTGTTCTTAAAGTTCATTTCTAAAAGCTTTACAGTTATGATGGCAAGCAGGAGATTGTATCTACAGATAGGAATGACGAACTAGTACTCTGGGTAAACCCAGTATGGTAAAGGATTTTTATAGGTAATATATTTCGCGGTTTGGAAGGTAAAATCGCGAACTTAAAGTTAGTTAAATGTCAATCCACCAATGGTAATTAGGGGTGGGGATGATAATAATTTGTCACCGAGGCTAGGTGTAGTCTGGGAAGAATATTGTGAGACACAGAGTGTTGTGACACCCGGTGGGGCACACACCTATTCTAGTATAGCGACGGGATCGTCTCATCACTTCGGCTCTTAGGCTGGGCATAATTTCTGGACTTAGAAATTTTCAACGACGGCAATTAAATTCACCAACAGAATTTTATCGTCTTAAATATTTTCCTCAACAGCCAGAGTATATAAGTTCATTTACACAATTTTGGTTTTAGATACCAAGTATTTTACGCAAGTTTAATCTTCTGGAAATAAAGTTCCATTGTACAACCTGCGAGCCATTATAACTATTTAGCGGATCTATCAGAGTTTATCTGCCAATAAGTAACATTGTACAAATCACTCTATTGTTGAACTTTACCTCGGCATTTCAAATAATTGAAATATATTGCTACTACAACTGATTCTGTTGGTATTATTTTAAATAACAAATAATACCTAAGCTATCTTCACTCTCAGCCCCTGAGAATTAGTCGACTGTTCGCACCCGATAGGCCTAGCCGGAGCAGATTTCAAATTCTTCAAATAAATATAAATTTAGCACAAACCATCCGGTTTGTGCAAGGCGCCCAACATTCATCTGAGGAAGGAGGAACTGCATCAGTATCTGATCATTATATGAATCTACTTTATATGTACACTGGCTCTAAATACTGTGTCTTCAATAGTTCATTTGTATCGACATGTCGACTTTCTTCGATCACAGAATTTATCCAAAGGCACTTCTGACATCGACACCATCTTGCCCTGGTCTCGTGCAAGGAATCTACCGACTTCTGACAAGCTCGCAGAGGCAGACATCGAAGTCAGACCTTCACACCATCCACGTGGACTTTCAACCCCATCGCCTATAAATGACGCCCCTCAGTGAAGGATTATCGGCTATACCACCTATCTCAACTATGTTCTGTAACTTGTTACTAGATATACGCATCAAAATGTACTTGTAGAAGGGTTACATGTAACAAATTAAACATTTCCACTTCGTGCGGGAAAGGTAAAACTTGTTATATAACACAAAGTTATATGTAAAAGTTATAATGTAATGTAAGTGTTTATTATAGCAATTAACTTTTTACAAATTCCAGTGCAAACAATCGCATGAGTCCGCATGGACCGTACATGCTTACGCAAAAACACACAAAAAAAAGAACAAATAATATAAATACAAAATAACACAAACAAACTAAATCTATTCCTCACCCTCCACACCCGCTCTCCAATTGTAAAAGTTATAAGTATTTGTAACAATTTTGGAAAACGTATTATATAACTCAAGTTATATTAACAAGTTACATAGTGTGAACGCAGCTTTAGTCAAAAGGTTCTTGGGTAAGGTAGGGAATTTGTTGTGACTTATACTACACATTTTGCTAATGTATAAGGGTCTTCTGTTTCTTCTCATTTTTCTTCTATGTTTTTCTTCCCTTTCTCTTCCCAGTTTCTCGGCTCTCTCATCCTTCGATCCTCCCCCACTTTCTTTTGTATTTTGCGGGCATTAACTGTTCACGGTCAAGATCTTACGACCCTATTCAGTATTACTAATTTCGTTATCGCTATTCCGTATTGCCAAGCAGGGTGTAAAGATCACACAAAAACCAATAAGGTGTAATATCGACAAATATTGTTCAGAACTTCACCTGACTTTGCATGAACCCGAGACCCGCAATCAAAATAGACACCAAGGGCAACTTAATAATTTCTACACATTTTTAGACTGTCTAGAATAGAGTTAATTAATCGTAGGTGAACGTCCTGCCATTGTTGTACAACATACCATTTTTTTTACCCCATACAGATGTTTTCAGAGAGAAAGATTGCTAAAAGCAGTGCACATTACAGACGACAGGCTTCGCATTATCATGTTACATCACGTGGCTCCTTCATTCAATGGCTGGTATTGTTTTGACAAGCGGGGGCATCGACCTGTGGCAGGTAAACATCATCTGCAAGGTCGTATACTGAGTCCATTTCCTAGGCCTCCCCGGAAATGGATGGAGATCCCTATTCAGTGGTCTTATTAAATTATTAAATCCCTTTTCATATTGGTTCAAATCAGCCCCTTGCTAGAAGTTGGCCCAGATTACGTTTGTGTTGTGTAATCATATTTTTAGCCAAAATATATCTATTAAAGTTCCTATTAAGGATAGCCTATTTTCATATTGAAGGTGTAAACAAAGTTACGTACGTAAATATACCTAATTAAATCAAATCTTGAATAATATTCAGGGATTTAATTAATTTTATTCCCATTGTTTCTCGTATAGAACCGAACATGAAAACCTTATATTCGTTCAATACAACTGAAAAATGATAAAGGTAAATTTTAGTAATTCAGAAAATAAAAGTAACTATTCGATGGCATACTTTTCACTGTTATTAAGAAATAAACATATTAATTATAACAAAATAAATCCCACAAAATGGAAGTAGATATTCTCTTCAACTAGCTCAGATTTAGCCGGGCAATAGTAATTATAGAGTAACAGAAAACGAAATTTTCAGCAAACAAAGAAATTATATTTCATTAATAATTTGTTTGTACAATATTCCTGTTTCTAGTTGTCTTCTCTTCCACTATGGCACTAATGTACAATTTTATAGAAAACATTTTTGTTATAAGTCAGGCCAATTTAAGAATATATTGAATGTCAACCAATCGCAAATGTCTAGCTTCATATTTTATCATTATAATAATAAGTAGGCCTACAATATTCATCACACTAGATTGTGTAGTATTAAAGCATTTAAAGAAAAAAGTTTACTTTATTGTGAAAGTTTTGTGCTCTGTAATTTTTTCTCGGAACTACTAAAATCAGAAGATTTGCGTAAGTTGGATGTCAGTGATTCCACTTTTTATTTCGGAAGTAGTCATAATAGACATAATTTTCGAAGTCCGGATGTTACAAGATAAATTTAACTATAAAATCCGGACCTTTCGTTATATTACCTATGGTAATTATTGAGAAATGTAGGCACATAATAAATACAAATTTGTTAACAATAGAAGTTTACAATTTTTATTTTTCAACTGTTCTCTCCGGATACTCATGTCCCACTCCGTGTAATCTTAACCGTAGGTATAGCTTTTTAAAAATAAAACCATTTTCGCAGGGTTAGGCGCTCCATATTCTCTAATTTACCGAGTGACCGGTGATATATTGTGATAAAATCTAAATTACCGGTGTTAAGTTTCGTTCAGAATAAATAAATAAAGGGTCTATTTCATGCTTACTTCATAGTCCGTTTCCTTTCCATTCAGTTTTCTGTATGCCAAAAGATTTCCTACATAACTTTAAATGCCTGCTACAATATATTTCCTCGCCCCCCTTAATGTATATTTTATTTTATTTTCATTGAAATTAAAAAATATACAGTTTTAAATTATTACGAAGGTGTTTATTTATGAAATAATTATTATGGTATCTTAACTTTTTTAATTTTTTTGTGTAGGCCTAATAATACCTTATAACTTTATAATGTCGGATGCATAATTGACTACGTTTATTTGCCAAATTGATGGATAAAACCTTGTGAAATGAAGTCAGTTTGTACAGTGCTTTGGAATCTGTCTCGAGGGCACTAAATCAATCACTTATCATATTCTTTTCTTTGCAAAGGCAAATTAAAATGTAACTGGCAATACGTTTGTCCAATATATTTGGATCCTAATGTTTATTGCAGTTCAGATACTTCGGCAAAAAGAAATAAATAAGATAACCAAATTAAATATAATAAATGACAGATTAATTGCCCAAATTCATTCAAAATAAAATAATAAAATCTCATAGCCCGTGTTTGGTCTTAAAATGACCGTGAAAGGACGGAACATTCATTATAAATATTATTAACTAGAAATAAGGCAAAGGAAAAAAGTTTAACAATATCATTTTAAATGTTTATTAAAATGAGATTGCAATGGTAAGAGAGGAATAGCCAAGGAAGTCAGGAATTTCCCTTAGCATACCTAACGGGTGCGGGATAAGGCAATGCAGGTAGCCAGGTACGCTGTAACCGCAACGTCCCAGATCCAAACACAAGGGTATTGATACACTTAGTTATTTTAAGAAGTCGGCTATTATGTGCAGGTCGAAGCTTCCGATTTGACTGGTGATACAACACGCTATACGGGTTTCCCACTAAAATCTTCTAAGAAATCCAAGATGCTGAAATGTGGGTTTTGATAATAAGGAAATTCCAGTTGATTTCCGTGGGCGGCTAACATAATTATTATTGGTCGGGAGAATCGCCAATAAGAATAGATCCATAGTACCACGTGCCGGGATTCACGAATAATAATAATTAAGAAGAGTGGGGTAAATGTTTGTCCAAGAGAGTCTTCCTTAGGCCTACCGTGGCGCTGTAAAATCACTCTACTTTGAGGCCCTGTGCCTATAGCAGTCAACTCTACTTCGAGGCCCTGTGCCTATAGCAGTCAACTCTACTTCGAGGCCCTGTGCCTATAGCAGTCAACTCTACTTCGAGGCCCTGTGCCTATAGCAGTCAACTCTACTTCGAGGCCCTGTGCCTATAGCAGTCAACTCTACTTCGAGGCCCTGTGTCCACAGCAGTAAATTCACTTAGACTCCGTGGCATTGTGTCCACTGGAATATATCACAGTATTAATTGGACTTATAAAATGTTCGCTGGGGAATTAATCGACTTAGAAGAATTTTTTACTTTCAATCGCGATTAGCTAAAATTATATACGGCAGCGATTGTATCACCAGCAACGATCTACCGAGAACTTTTTAACAATATTAATTGTTCTGTAACAAATCTTGTAATTATTGTTAACGACTGTGCTTGTACTTTCAACGTGCAAAATAAACTGCAAATTCCTTCAGTGTTCAAAGAAACTGCTTTATTATTCAAGTAATAATATTAAGGTGTTCTTCGCTTCCTACCCTGAAGCTAGAGGGAAGTGTTCGACGATCGACTGACTGCCGGAGGCGGGTTCAACAATCAGAGACAGAAATATTCAGTATATGCACTATACTGTGGCGCCCATAAACAACGACCATTCTCACCGAACCGCGGTATGTTCTACAGCTCCCCTATTTGTAGTCTAAGCGTTAGGATATCTTATCCTTCAGTCATTCCTTGGACGAATTATTTTTTCCTTCACTTTCTCTACGTGTAGTGGAGAAGCAGTATTCACTCCTGAAATTAATCCCCTAAGTAAAACATAATCTAATTAGGGAAGAAGAAAATATTATTGCTTGAAACAAAATAAATAGGCCTATTTTAGCTGCTTGTTTTATACAAAGTAACACAGCATATTCAGTCCATGTGATCTGTGCTGTTTAAACTAGTGAAAGTTGAGGCTTTAGACTTAGGTCTATGTTATTTTCTTCCACTTCGTCAGGGGTTATCATATAAAATAATTAAATTATATTTTTTGTTGAACATAATAAATAAATATGATATATAAAATACCAAAGAAAGTAGACTCTTTGTACCATTATGATAAAGTATTTAGGCATATAAATTTAATTAGTTTAAAATTACGAAGTAATTGCTACTGGGTTCTCCTGTAATACTGACAATAATGGTATTTAGTTGGATTTTATAAATAAATAAGTCGGTATAACAATATTTGAAAGAAAATATTCGCATCACAAAAGTAATTTGAACTAGAATTCGGCCGGGCTTTTTTCTCGGGTTCTGTTAAGAAGTACGTTTGGTACTTACACCTACTCTTTAAGGGAAATCGGCGATTTTATGGAACATTTTGCTTCAACTTTCAATGACAATTGGATACCTTGTTGGAGTAGGGGTGTAACCATCAAAATCATAATTTTTCATGAAAAAGGAAAATTGATTAATGGATCATAGCCTAAATATGATATTTGTAAAGAACAATGTGAATGTGCAAGAACACAAGTATATTGATTTGCTTAAACTAAAATCTTATGGGTACATATTGATATTTGAGTATTAGTGTATGAGATTCATTTGTGACAGTGGAATAAGGAAGTAGCATAATTTATAATTAAGTACTACACTTTCTAATTCTTAATATTTTATAATTACATAATTTTATAATTATATTTATAATTATATTTATAATTAAGTACTACACTTTCTAATTCTTAATATTACATATCTAGTTGAAAAACTCATCATGTAGGCCTATTGCTGCACACATTCTTTTATAAAGGGAAATATTTATGTTGTCACACCCTTATTCCAAAAGGCTTTTTTCCTGCTTTTACAATGCCTTTTCTTGTTGTATTTTCCTACTCAATCTGCCTTAGATGTTACCGTTTTGTATTTTTCACTCATTTACATTATTTCGCGTCTACGGCATATATTTAACAATTTAAAGACGTTTGGTGACGATCCAGCCCAAATACTGTTAATTTCTAGGTGGCTCTAGTCTTCCACATAGTTTAATAATATGTCACAAGCTGGTACCACGGCACAGTGTGGTGCTGTTGCATCCTCTTTCCACTAAAATCTGAATTTCTACAACTGTGTTGGTTACACCTTTAATCCAGGGAGGTATTCAATTATTTTTACTAAGTCCAGAAACTTTTATTTGAAATATTTTATTGTATCATTTGAGTTGTAATTATAAGAATAGCTTTGGTTTTCCAACGCCTACATCTATTACAGTAGCTTAGAGTAGAAGGTTTAGGCTAAAGGACTAAAACAAAGAATGCTTATCTGCAACTGCAGTGTACATATACCAGTAATTAATAATTATACAAGAACACAATTTTATTTATGAAACACCTTGTAAATGATAGAGACAATGTTTTGGATATAAAATGAGCAACTCTTGACTCTCCACCCGTATATTAGTGCACGGGTTATTGCTTTATCCTTCATAGATAGTATCTAATTTTATTACACCTAAAATAGGAGTACCGTCCATTAAAACCTGTATATCAACCTCCTCTATCACGGCGTAAACACACGCTGTCAAAACTAGGCAGAGACCTGAAATATTGTTTACGTGCTCATGTCAGCAGAGTGATCTCAAAAACAGTACTTTTCGGTTTTACACTGCCCTGCTTCTGTAATCTTAATCTGCCCGCTTATTGCTCACATCATGAGCAAAGCGTTTCTGATGGTTAGTGTTATGTGTTTTTCAGAATCATTGATTTTTAAAAATAAGTTTTTCCCCCCTGCAATATTAGTCTTAAGTACCGTACCTAATTGAGGCTAATATGTATTACGAAATTTCGAAATCACAAGCAATTTTGAAAACGATGTTAAAACAATGGAATTTAACTACTGGGTAAAATTAACAAGAAATTTAATAATATAGGACGTAGGACTATTATAAGTGTGTATTATAAAGAAGATGAGTCTATTATAAAGAATGGTTTGTATCCGAGATTTAGAAGATGGATAAATGTAATTACCACTTGTTATTTGGTACAGTTTACCAAAATTTTAGTCCATCGCTGTGTTGCAAGGGATGCGTTCAATCCTCTCACGCAGCTGGCACAGGTTCGAATCCCCGTCGGGACAATTTACCTAGGTGGGATTTTTCCGGGGTTTCCTCTCACCTGTGGGACGAATGTCGGGTAAAATAAACCCTTGTGGTCCCCAAAAAGCCATGTATGTGATCCACAGGTAATCCCTCTCCCGACAGGTCGCGGTCCTGTAAGGCCCATGCGGGGTGGACCGGATAAATGTCCCCTATAACGGGAGAGTTTAAACTAAGAAAAAGAAAAGTACCAAATTTTTAACCATTGCACAACAGTTCAGTTGTATAACAGAAGACAATTCAAATATAGAAGATTTTTTTTTGTCTATGTTGAAGGTCAGAGTTCACATTTATCTCTAAAGAATAAAGGCCAATATAACTCACATCATTGAGATACAAACGGAATATTGTTTCCCTATTAATTATAGGCTAACGAAATGGAAATATGAAACTAGAAATGGAGATTTATTGTATCTATTGTTCTTTGAAACCAGCATTATTAATAATTTCCCTTATTATCCGCGTGTGGGGAAAAATGCTGGTGAGAACAAAAATACAAAAACCCTTCTTTCCGTTCGTGTTGCAAGTGAAAGAGAACACGAAGGATCCACAGGACCACGTTTTGATTAATAGATCAACAGGCCGAAAAGCGAAGAAAAATGACGGCCACTAGCTGCGAGCCTTGCATGTTCAAATGAGTTTATCATCCCCTGCAATGATTTAAATATGAGGGTGAGGATGAGATAATGAACTCCGTTCTATTACTTGTGACGTAGATAAATTCATTTGTTAAAACGAGAGAGCCTCGTATAATAAGAATTTTTTCTTGAATCAGTTTCATGATACCAGTGAAATCAGTCTGGGCCTTATATGAGCCAAAACATGTTGGAAGATTTTCTGAAGGCTTGCCGAGTACTGTCATAATGACAATGCATACGACCTAAGTTGATGTAACACAGTAGAGTCCCGCTAATCCGGACTAGATGGGACTGGACTCTTCGGATTAAACAGAATTTGCCTTGAAATGCATATATCGTACTTTACTGAAAAACAAGTTTTAGACGTCAAAAATCGTAAAAATCGATGGTTTTTCTCATAAATATAAGTTTTCTACAGCTTTATTTTAGGTTTAACAACTGTATACGAAGACATAAGTTTTTAACCTGCGAACAGTTATAGGATTAACAAAACAAACATCTTTGTAATGAAAATTCAAAATTTATTTATTTTTTCTCTGCACTTTTTCATCAAACTGACGACGTCTACAATTAGTAAGTCCTGGCTTGTTTTTAACTTTTTAAATTCCGTCTGGATTAACCGGGTGTCCGGACGAGCGGGGTCCCGATTAGCGGGACTCTATTGTACTTTCAACTTTTACATTGTGACGAATATTAGTCTGTAGGTATGCCATGTAGTTCTTGCTGTGCTGAACACATTCTCTAAAACTATAGTCCAATGCTAAATGTTTTGCCCGTTTTCTGGTAAATGCACCTTCCGTAATTACGATTTTGTAGCGTAGCCTACTTACTTACTTACTTGCTTGCTTAACTCAATGGCAATAGACAATTCCTAAGCAAGCAAAAGGAATATTATCTATTTGATGGAACCCGGAGGTTCATTGCCGCGCTTACCTGAGCCCATCGTTCAACCCTTTCTGTACCAACTTCCATCCAACCATCCCTCGCATATCCTAACTCCCTTAAATCCACCTACGCTTTGGTCTTCCAAGTGGTCTTTTTTCCTTCGGGTTTACCAGTCAGTATTTTTTAGACATATCTTTCCTCCCCCATGCGCGCAACTTGTCCAGCCCATTTCATCCTCCGTCATTTCATTGTCCTTACTATATCCGGTGACTAGTACAGGTTATGAAGTTCGTCGTTATGCAGTTTTCTCCAGGCCCCATTTTCATCTCTGTTAGGCCCAAATATTTTCCTAAGCACTCTGTAGCGTATACCTCTTAAAATGATATCTTGGTATACCTACAACTCTTAGCGTATTCATTGCTACACAATAACATTCAGACTCAATTCAAATGAGTCTAAACAGAATTCACGTGTAAAGGTTCAATGGCTCCACTTATTCTATATCTCAGGAAACTCAGAGACTAGGAAATGGATAGAAGGACGGAATTAATGTGAATCGCATTATACATTTTAAAATCGAATGTTCCGTACTACATACAGGACGGGAGATTAAATGGGAGGCCAGTGGACGGGATTTCCATACTAAATGCGATACATAAAGCCGTGAGCATCAATAATATAGAAGGGATTCATCACTTGGCATCGGTGAACGTGAATCACACAGAGTCGTCTCAATTTGTTGGCTATATCCACGCACTTTTATTTTCTGCTCTGAACTCTCCCCTGAGTCATCAGGAGACTTAGACTACATGACGAATATGTACATACGAAGCTAGGTTCTCTTTACTATTGCAAACATATTGTGTTTTCCTTTACAGATTTTGTTTTCTGGGAAATTAAATACATGGTTTACTAGATTATATAATCTAGCGCACCTTAAAAGACTAGAGTAATTACGGTGTATTCTGCATAAAGTATGATAAAACATAAAAAAAACAGAAAACGTAAATTAGGCCTACTTATAAAAGTAAAACTTAAATGTATTGTAATTTAGACTTCGTCCGTAGGCTACCGTAAGTTTTGCGTTCGATACCAAAATTCGAATTTGAATTTTTAACATAAATACCTATTTTGAGGTCCCCATAATTCAAAACATGTCAGAAACATGTCTGTGTTGTGTATGTGTGAACAGCCTAGTTCCAGAACGGAAAATCGTATGAAAACGAAATGTTGTACCTTTCGAGGAAGTGACACGAAGGTGGAGACGACTTTCTTTTACTTTTAATAGCGTGAAGAAAATCTCGTTTTTCCCGATTTTCTCAAAAACGACTCTGACGATTTTGTTTAAAGTTTGTACATAGCTGGTATACCAAGAGCTAAAAATTTTGAGACTTCTTTCAAAAACATTCTCTAAAACAGTGTTTCTCAACCTTTGGTCGGCGGACCACCGGAGGTCCGTGAAGATGGTGCAGATGGTCCGCAGACATAATTAAAAAATATAGAGCAAGTGAAAAGTAAAGAAGTAAAATTTTTTTCACATATTTCGTTATAATGACCTATAATTAATACCCCAGATTTTAAGAATATCGGTCTTCTTTTAAAAATGGGATGTAAAATTAGGAGTCCGTAAAATTTTTTAGGCATTTTAGAGGTCCTCGGGTTCAAAAATGTTGAGAAACGCTGCTCTATAAAATAGTTAAGCCACACACTAAATGTAAAAAAAAAATAAATAAATAAAAAATAAAGTCTTGCCTGAATAGCAATTCTTTGTATCTGGTTGAAACAACTGAATTGATGGACACGCTAAGTCAGAATGAAAAATTAAATGCTATAGCCGGGATTTGAACCAGGATCTTCGGCTCTCCGTGCCGATGCTCTAACCAACTGAGCTACAATGGAACGTGCCGGTACAACATTAAATTCTCCAACTGACTCACAATCCCAGTATACCACCAGGCGCTCTCAATATGAGATACGAACCCAGTGGCGACTTACAACCTGTAAGTATTTTAAGACCCGGGCTTTATAGTAAACCTCTAGTAGGTCACAGTGGAATGAAAATTATTTCAAACTGGCCGTGTGTAGGCTAAGATGGACACGTTAAGTCAGAATGAAAAATCAACTGAATAGATGTTCTTTGCAATACGGCCTCTTATTCTATGTCAGTATGGGAGTGAGGAAGGTGTATTTCCCGTGCTTAGAACAAAGAAAGAGTGCATTATCAGATTTTATTTGGCTTGTATATCATTTGGGGGTATGATGCGTTGGGTTAAGGTATCGAAATTCTCTTCATTTTTGCAACCAATTTATATGAAGAGCATGCCATCCATTAAATTATACTAAGATGTAAAATTGTTATTTGGGCAGAGGAAGTTATCATATTTGTATCATATTTTTCAAAATCTAAAGAATCAACTAATTTAGTTTTGTTTCTAAAGCTAATGAAGAATCTTATATAAATATTGTTCTGTTTTCAATACCCCTTTCCTAATGCTATAATTCTGTCAATAGCGGTACATTTGAATGATTTTTGCATTCCTTTTCCAAATATTTGCATACCATTGTGTTTTAATAAGTAGCCTACATTCTAACTAAAAAGGTTAATTACATTTTTATTTTTATTTCAAAAGGACTGTTTGTTATCAATATCTCTGTAATGTTGTGTTCCTTGTGTCATTACAATAGGCCTAGGAGATAATTTGTTGAATATTAAAAATATTGATCACTACACTTCAAGATAATTTTAACAAATTACTACCAATGACTTTAACTAGATTCCGGAGTGACTTCTCTATTATATCAGGTGAGCATCAAATCGAACTCATTTCACATCAAATAGAAATATTAATTAGTTTTAGCTAGCAACAACTGTAAGTTAAATCTATCTTCTGCTTACAAATATAGTTCACCTGAAATCATCATAGGAAGTAAGGCATGCTAGGTTTAGACCAAACGTTCCGCAGACACGAAATAATCTCAATGCCAAGAGGGGATAAGGTTTAACCACCATATAAAATGAGAAGCCCACATATCCAACACTCTTGAACAAATATATTTCAGTCAACATATGTGTATAAAATATCTGTATAAGTATTTGAAATATAGCAAAGTCCTCAGACAATTAAATGGCTTATAAGAAGATTAATTTTAAAACTGTTTGGTAAGAACTACACTCAGGAGTAAATGATTATTTTAGTATATAGGCCTAATAAGAATCTGCATAATGTCAAGGACAGAATCAGGCCCCTATATAAATTATAATTTATGCAAACACAATGGACAGGATCCCCACCATATACCACAAAATGGACAGCGAGGAAATTCATTTATATGAAATTCAAAGTATACAATTATTCTATTCTACAATAGATACAGAATATAGATAAAAACAATGCAGACCATTCAAATAATTGAGATCACATACGACATATTATTTCATACTGATATATTTACATGGTTATAGCAAGTGAAGAGTACGGTATTGATTATATGATGAGGAAACTGGGGGAGGAGTATAAGAAATGGGTCTCAATATGAACATCGTGAAAACAGAGTATAACTTATGAGAGTTGGAGAAGAACAAGAGGATGTAGACCTGTATATTCAGAATATCAGAGAGAGCAATCAGTTAAGTATTTATTGTTATTATTATATTATATTTATAATATTATTATCTCAACAGAGGGATCAACCAGAAAAGATATTCAAAATTGAGTCCAACTAGAAAAGAGAGCTATTTATCTTTTAAACATCGTATTATGGTCAAATAGAATGAAAATTAAGACAAAGATGAGAATATACAGGGCAGTGGTGGAACCGATACTACACTATGGATGTGAATGTTGGCAATTATCGGGGAAAGATAGAAGAGCAATTGATACAGTGGAAATGGAATTTATAAGATCATGTAGGATCTCGAAGCTGCAACATGTACCAAACGCAGAAATTAGAAGGCGAACTGGAAGGAGTTTTACAAGTGCAGAGAGGATAGAAACGAGACAGTTATTATAGTATGGCCATGTAATAAGGATGGCAGAAGGAAGATGGCCAAAAAGAGCTCTGAATTATAACCCAGAGAACAGGAGGAGAAGAGGAAAGACAGACAGCACAATGGAGAGAAGGAATTAGAACTGCTATGATCCACAGGGCTATAGGAGAAGATGAATGGAGGGACAAATAAGGCATGAAGATCGAAATGTGGGATGCGGCAAAGGGTGTAGGACCTCCGCCATATATATATATATATACTTTATGCTTTAACTATTGCAGCCGGTATACTTCAGAATTGCCTTATTTCCAGAGAGGACTGAGCTACCTGAGCTTTCCTAACAATGTAGCATTAATGAGAATTTGAATGTAACTTTCTCTATACAAGAATTAATTTACTTAAAGAACCATAAGAGTTCAACCAACTATATGAAATTATATTTTTGTAAATATTGGATACGAACCTTATAACAGAAATAAGTACAGTTATTCAAAACCCAACTGCTGATTGTTCAATCGCTATAAATTGGTTTGATATCAGGATAGAGCAAAATATTTAAATTATATTTAGAAATCTTCAAAATATTCCCCGAAAATATCCTAAAGCAAATGCCCAAACGGAACGAAGATTAATGTAGGATAATTGAATTCGTATTACTATCCCCTTTATATTAAGTACAATAATTTGATATTTAATAGAAACTAACAATTTTTGTTGCTGAAAATACCTAATTAGATTTCATTTTATTTATATAGACAAAACGAAACAAATCAATATTGAAGCATTGAGTTGCAGTTATTGGTTGCAATTATGGTTCTAGAACTCTAGACAAATTTGACTTTTTTTAAGATTTCATTTTATCCCTTGCTAATTTAAAAAAATAATAATAATAATAATAATGGGTAGAGATAAATTAAAAATATGCACGCAAACTAAAAAAGATAAAAATGATAAAATCTTACATATCTGTTCAGGGATAAACTCGTAATTGTATGTGTAATTTCTTTGAAAGCCCCCAGATGAATAAAGCTTGTATTTAAATATCTACCATATATATTAATTAAAAGAGAACAGAGAAATTTACAGATATACATACAAATTATATAAATTAAGTAATAACAATTTTAAAAAATACAATTAAAATTAAAATTACAAAAACATAAATCCATTTTACAAAATATATGTTTGTAACTTAAATAGAAATACAAATATTTGGAAGAAATTAAAATATAACAAAGAAAGGCAAAATTATAACATTTGATTAATGAAATAGTTTTATAACTTTTGTCTTAAATTGGTTGACACTATATTTTTTGAGATAAGGATTCTGAACAATAAGCGATTCATTTATAAGTTACTTTTTACGACTGATGTTAATAGAACACCGGCAAACATACACAACAAGTTGGTAATCGTTTACTTGTAAACTGGGAGTGTATTATAGACCAAGTCATCTCTTTTCCTACGGCCTACGAAAACTGTCGCCTAAGATTTGAAGTTTGTGTAAGATTTGAACTGACACTTTGCTCTTCTGCTATATCAGAGCAAGAAGTCCTTCTGCCCTTGTTTTTGTGAGCATTTGCGTCTGGCTGGCTATATGTCATCATTAGGCCTTGGAACAAAACAACCAGAATTAAAAATGCATTATTTTAATTTCCTTCCTGATGATGATATTCACGCAGCATATCTGCAGCAATAACTCACGTGTCATCAGGGTTGCCAACGTCTGTCCGTGCTATTACAGGGGTTTCCAAACAACCGATTGAAGAGGATGTTTTATGATTTTGATCATATTTTTATTTTTATATCCATATTTATTAACGAAATAGCATATTAACTTATAGATGAATTCTGTAATTACATATTATTAATAATAATAATAATAATAATAACATGTTCGGAAACAGGGCGCTTAGGAAAATATTTGGACCTAAGAGAGATGAAAATGGGGACTGGAGAAAACTGCAAAAGACGTGATCCATAACCTGTAATCTTCACCGGATGTGGTAAGGGTAATTCAACCACGGAGGATGAAATGAGCTGGACATATTGCGCGCGTGGGGGAGGAAAGACATTTCTCAAAAGTATTGACTGGGAGACCCTAAGGGAAAAGACCACTTAAAAGACCTAGACGTAGGTGTGAGGACAATATTAGGATAGATTTAATAGAAGTAGGATTTGGAGGAATGGTTGGATGGAGTTAGCACAGAATATGATTGAATGGCGGGCTCAGGTAAGCGGGGCAATGAACCTTCCGTTTCCATTAAATGGATAATATTCCTTTAACTTGATTAGGAATTGTCTATTGCCATTTAATAATAATAATAATAATAATAAGTTTTTTATTTAACCCCGATGGAAGTTAAGACTATAAGGTCTTTCCTTCCACTTCAACACGGACTAATAACGCACTAAATAGGGAAAATAGTTTTCGTGAAGGGCTGAATCACGAATTATGGTTATTACCATTAATAAAGTGATTTTTTATTCAATCTCTTCTAAGCAAAAATATGTAGTTTTACATTAACAAAACACAAAGTGTATTTGCAAAGAAAATTAGTTTTTAGTGTGATTTTAAATGAAATTCTATTTTCAAGGCAAATGTCATATTTTAGACAGGCATTTTTAGATGACTTAGATGATATTTCTATGGAAAGTCACCCAAATATAAATATTCTCATAAATATGCACATTAATATATTTTGTATTCAATAAACAAAGTAATTTTTCAGTTGTCAGGTATATCAGTTATGTAAGTATAGGGGATAAGAAATAGAATACTTATTTTTCAAATAAAAATAAAATTAAAATTATCCTATACATAGAGATGTTCATGTACCCTGATTTTTTCTACAGCATAGGCCTATTTTAATTTAGGAAGATTAGTTTATTTTATGTTTCATTTCGACATAAAAATAACTGCATTTGGTGCACAGTATTTATATTCTCAGTGTACCTTCAACATAAATACGTAGATGAAGGAAGTTCTGTTATACTACTTTAATTTATCCAACTACAGGGATAATTTAATAATAGACTAATTTATAATAGACTAGCATGTGCCCGCGGCTTCGCCCGCGATAATTATTTCAAAAATTAAAAACTAAGAGCATAATAGTTAAATCATTATATTTATTAACACCTAAATCACGTGGACTACATACCACGATTAGATAGCGTCGCCTGGTAAAAGCGACCTCAGATTCGAGTTCCTTGGCCCAGAATACCCCTGTACGCTGAGTTTCGTCCGATTCGAACAATGTTTGACCACATTTAGGCCTATATTGATTATCCCTCTTCCCTGTAGTTGAAAATTTCATATGTCTTCGGGCCTTGATATTCTAAACAAATGAATCGTCCAGGATGGACTTACAAAATCAAGCGATCGCCCGCGATAATTATTTTAAGAACTAAAAATTAAGAGCATAATAGTTAAATCATTATATTTATTAACACCTAAATCACGTGAATTACATACCACGATTAGATAGCGTCGCCTGGTAAAAGCGATCTCAGATTCGAGTTCCTTGGCCCAGAAAATCCCTGTATAGTGAGTTTCGTCCAAATCGAACGATGTTTAACCATATTTAGGTCTATGTTGATTATCTCTCTTCCGTGTAGGCTGAAAATTTCATATGTCTACGGGCCTTGACATTCTAAACAAATGAATCGACCAGCGTGGGCTTACAACATTCGAGCGATTGCGATGCTTTTATTTCCACGGTAGGCTATGACAAAAATAGCCAAAGCCAACTGCAATTGATTTGACATTGAAATGTATTACTGAAATCTGATGCTTCGACAGCGCTAAAATCACGTTTTCTGCCAGTTTTTCACTCATAACTCGCGAACGAAAGCTAAAATTAAAAATTCGGCTTCGAGGTGCATTCGCCCACCTTTCAGTCCATCTATCTTTAAAATTTCAGATCTCTGCGTTCAGTAGATTTCGATGGGCATCGTGGACAGACAGACAAACAGCATGTGCCCGCATGTGCCCGCGGCTTCCCCCGCGATAATTATTTCAAAAATTAAAATCTAAAAATTAAGAGCATAGTTAAATCATTATAATTATTAACACCTAAATCACGTGGAGTGCATTCCACGATTAGGTAGCGTCCCCTGGTAAAAGCGACCTCAGATTCGAGTTTCGTTCAAATCGAACAATGTTTGACCATATTTAGGGTTAATTATCCTTCTTCCGTGTAGGTTGAAAATTTCATATGTCTACGGGCATTGACATTCTAAACAAATGAATCGACCAGCGTGGGCTTACAACATTCTAGCGATCGCGATGCTTTTATTACCACGGTATGACAAAAATAGCCAAAGCCAACTGCAATTGATTTGACATTGAAATGTATTACAGAAATCTGATGCTTCGACAGCGCTAAAATCACGTTTTCTGCCAGTTTTTCACTCACAACTCGCGAACGAAAGCTAAAATAAAAAATCCGGCTTCGATGCGCATTTACCCACCTTTCAGCCCATCTATGTTTAAAATTTCAGATCTCTGCGTTCAGTAGATTTCGCTGGGCATCGTAGACAGACAGACAAACACGTCCTTTTATTATTTTAAGATAGCATGTGCCCGCGGATTCGCCCGCGATAATTATTTCAAAAATTAAAAATTAAGAGCATAATAGTTAAATCATTATATTAACACCTAAATCATGTGGACTACAAATCACGATTAGATAGCGTCACCTGGTAAAAGCGACCTCAGTTTCGAGTTCCTTGGCCCAGAAAACCCCTGTATAGTGAGTTCCGTCCAAATCGAACATCGTTTGACCATATTTAGGCTAATATTGATTATCCCTATAATAATAATAATAATAATAATAATAATAATAATAATAATAATAATAATAATAATAATAATAATAATAATAATAATAATAATCCTCTTCGGTGTAGGTTGAAAATTTCATATTATGTTTGCGTGCCTTGACATTAAAAACAAATGAATCGACCAGCGTGAGCTACAGCATTCAAGAGATCGCGATGCTTTTATGTCGAAGGTATGACAAAAATAGCCAAAGCCTAGTGTAATTGATTTGTATTACTGAAAACTCATGCTTCGAAAACGCAATAAATACACGTTTTCTGCCCGTTTTTCACTCATAACTCACGAACGAAAGCGAAAATTAAAATTCCGGCTTCGAGGTGCACATTCCGACCCTTTAGTCCGCCTATGTATAAAATTTCAGATCTCTGCGTTGAGTAGATTTCGCTGGGCATCGCGGACAGACAGACGGAGGAGGACAGACACTTCCTTTTATTAATATAGACTAGTAGCCTAAGAATTGTTATAATCTGATCTACAGTATGAAAGGCCTATGAAAGATGATTTCATATTTCTGCAATATTTTGCAACACATGAACCATAAATATATTGAGTTATAAAGCGAAATCCGTTGCGTACTGTGTGAGGCACTGCCCTACAAAACGGAAGGTTGCGGGTTCGATTCCCCATGAGATCGATGGGATTTCTCCATTGACCTAATCCTTCTGGCGGCACTATGACCATGGGGTCGAGTCAGCCTCTAACTGAAATGAGTACCAGGAGTATTCCTGTGGGTTAAAAGTGGCCGGTGTGTATAGCTGACAACCTTACCACCTTCCTTTGGCGATATCTCAATCTGGGAGCCTCAACCTCCCGGAAACACTAAGGGTCTCCATGGCCCATACTTTACCTTTACCTTTTTTCATAATGTGAAATAACACCGAAATGGCAAGCTTTAATTTGAAATACCACTGAAATTAACCCAAATTTTGTACCGAAATTTCAAATATTTATTCACCGTAAAATAGGATCCCTACTTGATTATTGATTATGATAAACAGTGTCCAGATTTTAACTGGTACATCATGGACGTTGCTCTACTAGTGCAGATATTCTGATCATGTCTCGTAGATTATGAAAATGGTAAGTTTTAGGGCCATTTTTGGTCATTTTCCCCGCTTTTAATTTTTGGGTCATTTTTAAAGTTCACCGTTATCAATTGGTCATTTTCTGGCCAGTTTTCGGATTTGTTCTACATTTAATATTTTTAGATAATTTTTTAAAATATAAAGACATTATTTTGTCACGTTGTGTTGTTTATTGCATTATATAGGCTAGAGTTCTTGTGTATTTACTTACACTGAATATTATTGGAACTCTAAACAACCATAAATAAATACACCTTGTTATAATCTTAATTTGGAGACAGAAAAGACGGTGTTCAACCGTATATACCATTTAACTAATTACAAGCCTATAATTGGGTCAACAACATAAAATAATGTAGGATAGACACAAATCTGATGAATAAACTAGAATCTTCATACAAATTGTAGGGTCATTTTTTAAAGTTTTTGGGTCATTTTTGTACTTTTGAAGTCATTTTATGACTTTATTTTAAGTATTTTCGGTTATCAAAGTCTGGGCCCTGGTGATAAAGATCTTAAATATAGGTTTCCAATGTCTGCATTGATAACAGTCAAAATTCTTGCATCTTTATGCAATAAAGAAACTTATACTCTTGCTCATAGTAAAATACCATAACTTAAGAGTGAATGGTATACCTATACATTTTCAAATAGAATAAGTTGGCATATAACAATTTATTGCCACCAAAATAATATATAATTCATATGCAGTTTATGAAGAACCGGATCACTTGGACATGAAGATTGCTATTTAGTAGCACTGTTAGAATTACAAATATCACAATTCTTGAACACAATTCCTTTAGTTAAGGTAATAGAATTATCTTCGAGATGGCTAATTCAGTTTAATATAACCACACGAAACTTGATTCAATGGTGAATTCTGAATGTTTCTCAGATTATATTGAATAATAAATGACGTACCTTTATCTTGAAGTATTTATAATTACCACTTCCTGATAGGTTTTTAAGGCTGCTGGCTCGAAGATTCTTGCGACTTCAAACCAGAAAGGAAGATTTGTTGAATCGCAAGATGTATGATGGAATTATTTGAGACCACCTTCAGTTATAAAAAATAATTAGGCATTTAAAGCCTAAAATTATATCTTGAAGAGTTGCTTGCTTCAGCAATTGAGAATTGAGGCCATCAGAACTGGTTGATGGATAAAATATAGGCATTTATAAGCCTAGAACTCATATCTTGATGAGTAGAATTGAAAGAATAATTCCAATGGAATTATAGAATGATGAAGGTTTGAAGAAAGGTTGAAGACAAAGCCTTATTGGCTATTAGAACAATGAGAATAGATAATCCACTCTCTGATTGGATACAAATTACAATGAACATAATTAAAATCACAATAGGAGTAAACAGAATTAATTGAGATTCAATTGTTTTATAATAAATAAGACATAATAACAAGCAAAGCCTGAAATGAATTGAATTATAGAAAGCATGACCTACTAAGAAATTAATACATAACGGAACAATACCAGACAGTGGTATGGATTTAAAATAGTATTTCTGACATGTGAATCAGTGAATTATAGATCCCGAGTTAGGTACCGGTAATTTGAAGTATTCATCGATGTCGGATGAAAATTCTTCTATTCGAGAGTTTTAATTTAGCCGTGTTTTCTTATAATCTGTTTGGGGTGGATTTGGAAAGTTCTACTGTTACTTAGTAGACTATGCATAGTGTACGGTGTACGAACATTCGATCTCCCACAAGAAGATAGGAATAGGAATTATAGTAAGATAGGCCTGGTTGTATACCCCTGTTGTTTGAGTTTACAGTGTTGCCGAATTTTGTAATATTTCCGCAATGGATGCTTTTAAGACGAGTATTTGTGCCATTATGGCTAATGAGCACATGAATATAATTGGAATTTTTTAGTTGCGTGCCGCTGCTCCATTATGACAAACACAGGCAGATATTGGATTAACAGCACCATGATTTATGCGTACTTGAACATATGGAATCAACGCACATTCCAGTAGCGTTTCTGGACCAGAAAGGAATTACCATAATTCGGCAAAGTGTTCATTTGCAAATCAGATATCATTTTGACTATCTAGTTCATGAATCAGTGACCAGTCTAGTATAAGAATACTGCATGTGGGATTTAAACAAATCGCAAGTGTTTTTCGACATAATTATATCGTTTTATTTTTATCACTTTCATTCTATGGCATCTATGAGCAATTGTTTATTTATAAAAATTCACTACGACTGAATACTGAATCATCTTCATACCTGTAGCTTCTTTGATTTAAAAAATGAATGAACAAAGCTGCATTGAGCATAAGGAGACATAAAATTAATATACAATTTTATGAGTGGTGAAGCATTTTAAATCTCATATAATAATAATAATAATAATAATAATAATAATAATAATAATAATAATAATAATAATAATAATAAAAGCACGATTATATTATTAGCCTCCAATTCACATGCTTTATATTATAATACATAGGCCTACATACATAGCTTACACTGCGCTACAAACCGGAAGGCCGTGGATTCGATTCCCGATGACGTCGGTGGGAATTTTTCCATTGGTCTAGTCCTTCTGGTGGCACTATGGCCCTGAGATCGATTCAGCCTCTAACAGAAATGAGTACCAGGTGTATTCTTGGGGGCAAAAAGCGGCCGGTACGTATTTCTCACAACCTAACCACCTTTCTGTGCCGAGTCTCAATCTGAGATCCTGAACGTCCCGGAAACCCTACGGGCCTCCATGGCCCATACAGTGATCACTTTACCGTTTTTACATATACAGTATATATATACACACATATATATACATGTATATACACATATATATACAAAACAAACATACATACATACATACATATATATATAATATAATATAATCTTGCGCGGCCGCCAAGATGATTTATTTCGCGTATCAGATGACCATTGTGGAGCTCGCCAACATGAATAATATATATATATATATATACATACATACACTCATGCACACACATACCACGCACATATCACATCACCCTATCCTTAACACAGACACTTCATGCACTTATGGAATTATAGGGATTAAATTCGCCCCAAAAATTTCATATCTCCATAACTGTTGTGTGCATACTTTTGTAACGCTATCAATTTACAATAATTAGAAAGTAATTGGCTATAGAATAGAACTTGGAATTAATAAGGCGGAGATTTGTGGTATGAATGAGGTTGAAAATTCACCAGCTGAAGCAAAGCACTTAGCTTATTGCATGCAGCTAGGCTAACAAATTAGTTTTATTTATCCTTATTATACGCGTTCTTACAAATTCAAATTGGGGCGGTTTTGGGTCGCCGCCCATACGCTTTGCGCGGCCGCCAAGATGATTTATTTCGCGTATCAGATGACCATTGCGTCAGCCACTGTGTTACGTGTGGAGCTCGCCAACCTGAATAATGTATACAGCTTAATTTATTGCTGAATACTATTTGCTAAAATTGGTGGCAACAGAATAATAATAATAATAATAATAATAATAATAATAATAATAATAATAATAATAACACACTATATTAGCTGCACATGTGGGAATAAATTACAATTACTTTATTAGTCTTTATTATAATAAGCTTGGTTCATCTGATTTTTATTACGTAATATTATAAATCTAATTTTAAATTTGTTATCAAAATATGAAATCATATAATGCTGGAATATTAACCGTTTTTTTCTTTTTGTGCGACACATACTGTAACACGCATATTATATATGCCGTAATCATTATGGTAGCAATTATGGTATCATTATGGTAGTAATTTCAATTACGCAGTGATTAAAACTAAAAATCTGATATATATTGTTTAGAACTTGGTATTAAAGTTATGTGTATCTTTGGTTCAATATACGCTTGTGAATCCACAGTATCGAAAATTGAACTTTATAAAGAACAAATTTAGATTACGAACTACTTAAAAGAATTGCTAAAATGCACGGATTATTTACATCCATATTTCAGATAGGCTAAATTATCACATAAAAAACATAATTTTCACAGTGAATTAATCAGTCAACTTACTAATAATTCATACTTAAATTATTTTAACGAGGTTTGTGCATCAGAGTTACTAACACTGAACTGTATCTACTTGACATTTAAAACCAAATATTAGGTCCCTACAAGGGAGAGGTAAAACTACGAAAGAGAAAAAACCTAATATTTAATTAGTTATAATATTCCATTAATCTTTAAAATAATTAAATTTCCATTAGTTCCCGAATTTCGTCTTAGATAATATTACATTCCCTCAATAAATCTTATTTTTGATACCTACAGATATCAGCTTCAATTCGCATTTTGAAAAAGACTTCTAGGCCTAATTGAGGACCTTTTTTGACAAAACTTAACATCTGCCAAAGCATAAATTTTTCAGGAGAAGGTTTTTTTTTAATTTCTATAAACAAATAGAAGACAAAACATTTTGAGAAAAAAAATGCTAATGAGCTAAAGTATGTATACATTCTGAAGTGAATTAAGTCCAAATTGGAATTATAGCGTACATTACTGATAAACAGTAATCACATTGTGGAAGTTAACTCAACATCTCCATAGATTCTCTATCATATTTATTGGTTTTATGACATCTATATATTTTTATTGACTTTGTTGTGAAGTTTATACACGTAACACACCTTTTATTGACCCTTTTTAATAACATTTTATATACTTATTGGGCACAATTTTTATTGACATTTTCGTGACTTACTTAATAGACACATTTTTATTGACATTTTTGACATTTATATACCTAATAGGCACACTTTTTATTGACTTTTTATGACATTCTTTATCCTCAATAGTCACAAATTCTAGTGATATTTTCATGACGTTTATATACTTATAGGCACACTTTTTTGGCGTTTTAAATACATTTATATACTTATTAAGACACTTTTTATTGAAATTTTTATGTCATTTATGTACTTAATAGGCACATTTTTTAATTTACTTTTTATGATATTTATGTACTTAATAGGCATATTTAAAATTAAAAATAGTATAAAAATTTAAACAAGACTAACATTGAGATGTTGAAATTAACATAGGCCTATCATCTTCAAATAAATCTTATTTATAACAAAATGTTTCTCCCAATAAATGATTAATTGTTGAACTCTTGCCTATCCTCCTCAACACAGTACCAATTTCCTTGCAATAGTTTTTCATAAAACTTATTTCCTTTTTCCCCTAGTGTTTTCAAAATATGAAAGTAGTTTTCTAACATCATTGCTCTTTCTTTGTGCTCACATAATTTATAGACTCTATTTCTATTGCATATTCACTTGTAATCCCCCTTTTTCACATTTCATCTACAATAGCAGATGCAACATATGTGTTTTCAACTAGTTTATTTACATCTGGGATGCCCCTGCGTTCTAGATACTGTATTGAAAGACTCTGACTTCTGATATTTTAAACGGTTTGTTAGTCCATGTTAAGCTTGCAGGAAGTTGACATTTATTATTTCTATTCGGAGGATTCCTCTTGATATTTCTACTCTTCCTTTCATGGGGGCTTTCTTAGCCATTTTCAGAAAATTCAATGTTCTCTGAATCCATTTTATGAAATCTTACTGATCTTACAATCTTACTGATATCGTATCCAAATCTGAATAATGGGATCAATAAATAATAATTGGATCAATATTTATTATATAAATATAGTGGGAAAACGTGAATAATTTCACAGACTTTTATTTTAACATTGTTGAAATCTACTCCTAATAATTAATAATACGCCCCAGTTCAGGTTCTCGTTATTTTAATATATTTTCGAGTACTAGCCTACTTAAGTCAATCGAATGATTAACTATTGAAAATAATATAAACAAAGATTTCTTGAGATTCTAGTGTTTGCCTAACCTAAATAGGCTAATTATATAAAAAAAGAATGCAGTGGATTCTTAGAGGTGATCGGACAAGGACTTATTAGACAGATTCTTTAGTTAAAAGGAATCCTTTACGTCACACTAAACAATCACCAGAGTTCGACAATTGAGTAAAGTGATTGATGTAGATATGTGCTAATTTATTTAATAGAAGTCTGTTTGTATTTGTAGCCCCTTCCACACAGACGATTTAATTGCGCTCTCTGCGCCATCTGGCCATGACTTTGCACATGTGCTATCACTCATCTCCTTATTTGGACGTTAAAACAGAAGCCAGAAATCTAGCAACTTGTTAACTTGTTTTTACAATGTATTTGTCTTTTTGTTTTGAGCGATATTTTAAGAGTTGAAATTTTAATGAATCTGTTACATCAAGTGGAAAAGAGATGCTTGCGCTATAAAAGGGTGAAAATTGTACGATTTGACGTGATATAACCTCTGCAGAAATACTTTAAACTTCTGGCAAACTGGTCAGGACCAAGTCTTCTCCCAGGGCTGTACAAAGATGATGCAGTACCCAAGATACAGATATATGATTTAGCCTTTGTATTTGTTTCTTTTTTCTAATCTGGCGTATTAAAAGCAATGTTTGAAACAGGATTATGGAGATGCTGATTCAGATATGATGGGATCATGGATTAAAGTTTTGTGGTTGAATAATTTTTGTGGTAATGTGTGTAAGGCACACATATTGCATGAGGGATGAAAACCAACATCAATCAACACGTTATTATATTACACTACAATATCAACTTTTCCGGGATTTCTCACCTTGTTCGGCATGAATGTGTGTGTGAGAGCGAGAGACAAAGAGAGAGAGAGAAATTGGGAGAGAGAGAGAGAGTAATTAGTGTGTCAGTGTGTGTTCGTGTCGACTCGGAGGCGGCTCCGGCTGATCACCCATCCAGGGAAGTCCTCCTGCCCCTTCTCTGGTCAAAAGAGCACGTATGTGGTCCAAAGGAGACCACAGGTCTCGTGACAGGTCGCGGACTTCTAAGGCCAGGGTGGCGTGGGCTGCATAAGCATCCCTACAACGGGAGAGATTAAACAAAGAGAAAGAGAAAGAGAGAGATACGGGGGGGGGAAGAGGGTTAGAGAACGAAGTGTTTAAAAGTTATGAAAGATTAACAATGAACACAACAATGAACACCGCAAAACAGGTAGCTAAGTGGTGAATTAAATCACATTATTCCGTTTAATATTATCTAGGAAAAATTAAAATTATTTGTGGAAGGGCAAGAAAAATTATAAAATTCGCGGTTGCCTCATTGAATCATTGAAGGGGAAGGATTTTACTTAAGTAGTTCAGAAGTAAAAATGAAAGCAATAGGACAAACCTAAAACAAATATTAAATTTGCTCTGTTAATATTTTGCATAACATACACAATTAAAATCTTAGTATTAAAAATGAAAAAGATGGAAAATTGCAATTTTTATTGCAAATTCTATGCAACAGTCAGAGTAGAGCTTAATAATAACATTATGATATTGATAAATTAGGTGGAAACCTAACAGAAACTGAACAATCCTATGTAAATAATTAATACGTCAGTGCGTTTTGCTGATTTCTAGAATGACGTTAGTATTCTTCTGTTTCAGGAGACGAAAGAGTCACACTTCATTTCTTACGCCCATTCTCTGGCAGTCACGACTTGTGCATCCTGAACTTGGTTCCATGTAATGGCAAGGTAAGATTCTCTCTACGCTTAAAATGTAATTTGTGCGTGAGTACGGCGAGCTATTTTTAGATTCAGCTGGTTCCTGGACGGTATTATTCTTTTCTGGTGCTATTGAACTTTCACGTAGGCAAGAGTGTAATCCATATAGGCTATATTATGTAATGACGTAACGTCGTTTTGTTTTCTCTTAAAACTCCAAAAACCATTTATCTTTTTTTATTATTATTTAAGTAGCTTCATTTGTTACTTTTAACATATTGTAATAAACCAGCAGGTGCCCGCAGCTTCGCCCGCGATTATTTACTTAACTGCCAGGTGTATTGTTTGAATAATTTATTTAACAGAAAAATAATTAAAACTTATTAACACTGACATCGTTTTTATATAAATTACATGATTTTATTCTTAATGTTGTTCTTTTACGAAATAAACAGTTAAATGTACAAAACGAATCTTGTGTTGCCATATGGGCATACAGATTCGAAATGATTAAAACTACTACGGATCCATGAACCTTGCCCAAATCATTTTAAAAAAAGAAAATTAAAACGATTGATAATTAAACCCGGCTTTGAGGTCGAGTTCCCTAGCCCCCCTTAAAAAAAAAAAAAAAAAAAAAAAAAAAAAAAAAAAAAAAAAAAAAAAAAAAAAAAAAAAAAAAAAAAAAAAAAAAAAGCCCGTATAGTGAATTTCGGCAAATCATTCAATGTTTTTCCATTTAGACATGTATTCATGATCCCCTTCTTTCCACCTGTGGAAAAAAAAAATGATCTCTGAGAGTCGTCAACAAATAAATCAAGATAGAAATCGAAATAGGCACCTTCACAATTGAATACGGTATTGTTAATAGGTGGCGTTAGATGTGAAAGGAAACATGAATCCAAATATTATAGATGATCTTCTTTTAAGTTTTCACTTATTGAACAGTTCCCATGTAGGCTTGCTTATTGTATAGGCTAGGTAATATGGCATGTGTTTACAAATTGTTTCATTATGCATTACAATAATTAAAAGAAACACCACTCACTAAACAAACCAGATTTCGAAAAATTATACGTAACCAAGGCTTCCATTAATTTAAATAAAAATTTAAATAATTTATATTTAATATAATGGAATTACAACATCTTCCGAATAAGTAACTGACTTATCTGGTGTTTGTAACTGGTCATATTTTAGTTACATTTTATTAAGCAAGGCAATATATTACATTGAATTAGTTGTGTCGATTTCACTGAAGCATATTCGCAAAAAACTGTGGAGTAGAGATTTTATTGGCATACTATAGCGTAAAGGATGATAGGAAATGTATAAAAGATGGGGAACGGAAGGACTATATTCTATTTTTTTTAAAGTCCGTGACAGCACATTTATTTTATCTATAACAGTATTTTTAAGGTGCAGCTTAAAATAAAATATTAATGTTAAAGATTTTCAAATCAGCCAACTGATGTTTATTAGGACAATTCCATTCATACGTCACTTGTTTGATATTGATTATTAACGTTTAGCAATTAATCGGATGTAGACCACTCATGATCGTTTATCTTATAATATGCCTCCTAGGATCGCAAGGAAGCAGTTTTATCATTTAAAACGTCAGTTCGTTAATGCAAACGTAAGGCATCAACGTGCGGTGATTAATACGTCACATGCTACCTAGTGAACAGAATGAAGAAACATATTTTACATATATATTGCAAATATATTGATAAACTCGTAATCTCTCGTATTCAGCTCAAGAATTTAATATTATAGAATATTATAGACAGGTCTACGGTGTTTTTTTTTTCATTTTTCACAGGATTTGAATAGTTTTGTCCTTGCTGGAAATATGGGCCAAGACTTTGAACTGATGATCGTTTCAGTCGTTTCATTTTTAACCATTTTTAAAATTTAATGATCATGGAGTTTTTGAAATTACGTTGTGCTATGAGATCGTCAGAAAACTAAGAATGTGGAAACAGACATTTCAGTGCTAAATTTCAATACTCAAGATTTTACAAAACTCATCTTCGTAATCTTCTAAGTTCTACTAAAACTCCTCATATCCATTCCATTGGAGGAAATTTCAATTGATTTATTTTCTTTTAGTTAATCCGTTTATATGCATACATTGAATACATTTTCCTGAAAATTCATATACATTTCTGCCATGACGTTTCAGATCCTAACATTCTTAAACGACGACAAATTTCCGGCAAATATTAATACAATTAATAATTATTTATTCTCGGACATGCATCCTGGTCAATCAACGAAGCTCTCGGCCAACCACTGCGTTACCAACATCAGGGAATTCGTCAATTTCACCATGAACTTTCTACATATCTGAATGAGGAAAGTTCTGGCAATACTCAAAGTTGTCTAGGATAAACTATTCGTTATTTATATGTTAAACTGACGAAATACTCGATGGCAATAGACAATTCCTAAGCAAGCTAAAGGAATATTTTCTATTTGTTGGAACCCGAAGGTTCATTGCCCCGCTTACGTGATCCCGCAATTTAGCCCTATTTTGTACTAATTCCTACCAACCATCCCTCGCAAATCCTACTTCCCTTAAATCTATTATATTATTGTCCTCCCACTTACGTCTAGGTTTTCCAAGTGGTTTACCCTTCGGGTCTCCCAGTCAATACTTTTGAGATATGTCTTTCCTCCCCCCGTGCGCTCAACATGTCCAGCCCATTTCATTTTCTGTGATTTAATTGCCCTTACCTTATTCGGTGAAGAGTTCAGATTATGAAGTTCGCCATTATGCAGTTTTCTCCAGTCCCCGTTTTCATCTCTCTTAGCTCCGGATATTAAACAGATGTGATATGTGTATATATATATATATATATATATATATATATATATATATACATACACATACATACATATATACGAAGCATGGTAATTATTTGTTATAGTGTAATTATTTATTATATTTGTTATTATATTATTATTGTTGCTATTACTGCTACAACTGCTTTAGCACTTCACCTATTGCAATGGACTTTGAACATTTATTACCCATAACTTAATTCAGGGGTGCCCATCCCCCCTAGCTCCACGGAAAATTTTAAAAATTAAGATGCACAATAACGAGTTTTAAGCTTCCCACACTTTAAACTCATATTAAGTAATTTATAAGCAGATTTTTAAAAAAGGTTATATATCACAATAATGAAATAAATAGCACAATTTTCCCTTTTTTAATCAATGGGGGGGGGGGGTTCAAACCCCCAACCCCCCCCCCCTCGTTACGCCTCTGCTCGAGAAGAACGTTCCTTGTAAAGTATGTACAACCATAGCCTACTAAATCTTCCAGTAGGCTACGGTACAACAAAGCATTGGACACATGCTTGTGTTTCTCACACCCCTGTTGCAATGTTGTACAAGCTTAACTGAAGAGACTGTTTGTAAAGCGATTACAATATTTTTATGAGTTTTTCATTCCATCCTGACCAGCGTTTGTTGCAACAATACTTTCCCCTCCCGTCAGTTTTTATTTTGCTACTGTGTAGGATTGTCTCTTTTGTTTTGTTTTGTTTTGGCGCGGACCAGTTTGTTTGAATTTTTATGCGAGTGATTTCTATGCTAACGGCCTTGTAGCGCGCTTTTAAAAGCTATCCCATAATCATTAACAGTGACAAGTTGGATAGAACCCTCAATTTATTGACGATTGTCTTTGGGGGTCTCTTCTTCACCAGGATGTCTTTCAGAAGGCTGTAGTGGGGGATAGTATTTCTGTAATGCCGCCATCTTGTATTCTCCTTTCGTATGTTAGTTTGGGTTGTGAACGAAATAATCAGATTTAGTATTAATGTCTTGATTAAAGATCTATGTGTCTGTGAGTTTAAATATGTCAATTCTGGTGTAACCCACTTTCTGTAATAAACTCTTTCTTGTAAGGAGAATGATGTCAGTGGTTAGTTCAACATTGCTACTTTTTTATTTTCTGCAGTCTTTTAGTCTATATATCTTCAAAGGTATGTAAATAATAAAATTTACGGAAAATCATGATTCTATGTAATATATAATATGATCTATATTTGCAATACGAGGATTGAATGAAATGTAATGCCTCCACCTTCATAACTTGGGTTTCGTTAGGAATATTTTAATAAATCAAGTACAGAAATAAGCCTTAGAAAGTGCCCTTTAATTAACAATATTCACTTTTCCACATAATCACCAGACAATTGGATACACTTCTGCCAACGATGAAGAATTTTTTTGAAGCCGTCTCGGAAGAAGTCGACACTCTGTTTCCGCAACCATCCTCTCACAAATCTCTCAACTTCTTCATCAGATGCATAGTGGTGTCCCAGAAGATCTTCTTTCATTACAGGAAACAGATGAAAGTCAGACGGTGCTAAATCTGGATTGTATGGAGGATGCCGTATGGTGGTAAGCTTCAGTCTACGAAGTTCTGCTGTGGTGTGGAGACAGAAGCTGAATGGGTTGAATGAAAAGTAGTTCCTCTTCCTTCATAACTTGGGTTCCGTTAGGAGTATTTGAAAAAATCAAACAGAAATAATGCTTAGAATATGCCCTTTAATTAGTAATATTCACTTTTCCACATGATCACTATACAATTGGATACACTTCTGCCAACGATAAACAAGTTTTTTGAAGCAGCAACCAGCCTCTGACAGTTCTCTTAACTTCTTCAGCAGATGCATAGTGATGTCCTCGCAGATCTTCTTTCATTATCGGAAACAGATGAAAGTCAAATGGCGCTAAGTCAGCGCCGTATGGAGGATGCCGTATGGTGGTGAGCTTCAGTCTCCACACCATAGCAGAACTTTGGAGACTGAAGCCAGAAAAATGAAAATTATAATGTTTAAACCTGAAATGACCGGGAATTTTATTTCTAAAAACCGAAACATTTAGACGTTAGGACAAGGGGAGGGGAATTGACTCCAAAAATCGGAACTGTCCCGGCCAATTCAGATGCCACTTTATGAGATTGTGTGGGCGACTGGAAAATGTCTGTCCGTTCGTTCGTGTGTCTGTACGCGCGATAACTCAAATACGCTTTATCGGATTATAATGAAACTTGGTATACCCGATTATAATGTCCATGGGAAGAACCCTATTTATATTGTACAAAATCGGTTGACCAGCACCGGAGTAAAACCCAATTTAATGTCTACTTTAAAGGCGCGATAACTCAAATATGCATTATCGGATTTTCATGAAACTCGGTATACGCATTTATAATGTCCATGGAAAGAAGTATATTGATATTAGACTAAATCGGTTGGCCGGTACCGAAATAATGCCCAATTTAGTGCCTTTTTATGGTAATTTATAACAAAATTCAGGGTAACTCAAATATGCTTTATAGGGTTTTAATGGAACTTGGTGTACGCGTTTATAATGTCCGTGGGAAGAAACCTGTTGATATTTGACCAAATCGGTTGACCGGTATTGGAGTAATGCCCAATTTAGTTCCTATTTTATGGTAATATATTAGAACAAATTTTAAAAATGCAAATCGGTTATTCTGACAACATATTGTTTTACACTGATCCTACACGGCTTTGGAATTTGCAATACAGTTAACCATGACACCCTTTCCATTTGAACTAGTCAGATGTTTATTTCGTTGATCAAGTTGAATACGGTTTATATGCAGAAGGTAGGTATATTACTGTAAAATAATTAGGCCTACGTAAATTATTTGGAGTTCTTCGCCAGTGTATTTTGTGAAATGTTAACATATTTTAAGAATTTCTTATATTAGTGTATATGAATTTGAATTAAGGTTAAGTATGTTCTTCTACAAGCCCTGCATAATGAATCGATCTGGAGCTTAACTAGGAGATAGGTAACAAAAATAACTTATTTTGTTCTTATCATAATTGCAATTAACTTATCACTGATTGAATAAAATCATTCTGGCACCTTGTTATATCAGTTTACCTGATTTTATTCTTCACTAAAGCAAGTAAAAATAATGGCAAAATCCCAATGGCGCTTACCCGTTCACGCGATATTCACAATTCCACGGACTGTGTGATGTTTTTTGTTTCTGTGCGAGGCAGTGTGACCATCTGTACTTCTTGTATATACCTAGTGACAGCAGACGATTGTCGCAGCAGACGACAAATTCAGTACACTGGCAGGTGCGCTGTGTGCTGGTTGCAATGTCAGTTTTTTACAATTTTATTGTGCGATTTGAATTACTTCCACTGATCACTTTCTATCACAACCACCATTTCTTACGAGCAGCTAGTGGCTTGTACCCACCTCTGCATTAAGGTAAGTTGTCTACGGATAGCCTAAATAATGCATAACAGTAACCACATAGTTAAGTGCGCGAAGCGGAGGCGGCAGCCGTAGCGAAGCACCCTTGCATTTTCGAATAATGTACGATGCACTGTTTGTAGGTTTTTAGATTTGTAGGTTTGTCAGACTGTTCACCCACAATCATATCTCGTTTAGCGATATGACGTCACACCTCCAACGTCCAGTCACGAGGACGAGGACAGAAAAATGGCGGAAAACAAGCAAGTTTTCGCTAGATCGCGATGTTAAAGAAAGTGTATCATTTAGGGTGGGTGGGTCGGACCAAGACAACATCTCCTCTCCACACATCTATCTATAACAAAATTCGTGTGATATAAGTGTTTTATGAAGAGATTCTCAGTTCTAAAAAACGGGTCTGCGCCTATGGGATACCAAAATAATTAACACCTAATTATTATGATTTAAAATATCATTAGCATCTGTACTATGTAAGGAGTCTTTTTCTAGCTATTAATATTGTAGGTAACCATGCAAAGTTGTTGCGAAATGTAAGCAAGTTCATCGGAGACCACATCATTTAGTTTTAGTTCAGGCTAGGAAAAGACCTCCCATAGGGATAGGGAACTGTGAGGTGGTTGCTGGATGACTGAAGTGTAATTTGTGGTTAAAGCTGGCGAAGGGTTGCGGTTTTCATGAAAATCTCATATAAAGTTAGAGGTATTGGATTTGCAATCTCACATAGGAACAGGTCCATGTGGTAGGCTATAGAAGTAGGCCTACATGTAATAGTATTTCTCTTGTACATTTGAGTAGATTACTGGCTCTTGGCTTAGGTGATATGCTGAAGGTCACCTTTTCTCTTGATAGGCAGGGATCACCGTATTAAGATGCTTAAATACAGAACAGACCCTGCTTCTATTTTAACTTTACATAACGTTATTTACCGAAGCTGCGACAAGGACAAATAAGGACTTGGAATTATTCCAGAGTTATTGTTTTTAGAAGTTATGAATTAAAATAAATAATTTCAGAAAAGAGATAGGCCTACTGTACACTGCTGTGGCGTAGGGGATGCATTCGCTCCTCCCACGCAGCGGGCCCGGGTTCGAATCTGGTCCGTACAAGTTACCTAGGTGGGGTTTTTCCGGGGGTTTTCCTCACCTGTGAGACAAATGTCGGGTAACTTTAGGCCTTTGTGGTCCCCGGATATCATCTGGCCGTCATTATCATCTTCATCCCATCCTCGCCTTGTTTGGAGTGAGTGGGTTTGTGAATGGTGTGTCTCGTCCTATGTGTTCGTGTTGTCTCGGAGGTGGCCCCGGCATTGGGCTTATCACTCATCCGGGGAGGCCCTCCATGTCCTTCTCTGGTCAAAAAGTATGTATGTGATCCATCGATAATTCCTCTCCCGACAGGTCGCGGCCCTGTAAGGCCCGGGCGGCTTGGGTCGCTTAAATCCTTAAAGGGAGAGGTAAAACTACGGTAACGAAGAAGAAGAAGAAGATAGGTCTACGTCTGTGTGACTCCTTAAAACTTAATCAGAGAATAGAACTGCGAATAGCGTTCAAGTTTAATATTAATTTTTCCGTCTTAAAAATGACATAACGTATAGCTTCTTGCTTATTAACTCTTACCGTAATTGCTATCTCACTTGAACGAAATAGGCTTTTTTTAAGTTGTGGGTATAATGCAGATTCAAGTATTGTACAAAACAATATTGAATTTTGGTAATTTCTATACTTATTTTGTAAATAAATAACAACGAAGTAACGAAATAAACGGAAGGAAAGAATGTATTTTATATATATTACGATAGAAACGAAAAAAAAAAAAAAAATCAGGCATGCTCTCGTACCTCGGTAACTCTAAAAAACTATGTCTAGTTCTCAGTTCTGAACGAGGTCAACAGATCTTGGCGGTAATATTGCGCTAATATTGCTGCGATGATATAATGCCGTAGGCAGATAGAGAACTAGTCCACAAAAGGAAGTCGGAAGAAATAAACGTGCCTTGTTAATTCGATAATCATGATCAGGAGTTGACCTTTATTTACATATCGAGTAGACAGGTCCCGTTGCGTTTGCGCGGGTCATGGCTACCGAACTGGCTTAACAAGCAATTGACAACCGACAACCCGTCTCTTGTACACAAGGTGGTACGACAACAGACCACTTTACGTTCGCACCCATTAATTAGGAAATGAGTTACCAGTGCTTGGGGACACCGACCAAGAATCCGGTTATTTTCAAGGAAAAATTTTGCGAGATAAAATCAATGTTCGTGATCAGACCCATGAAATATTTCAGTCACTATTTTACATCACTAATTAACGCTTGGTATTATGGACCACACATTTAGTAAACCAGCTGCAAACAGCAATGATAATTAACTTAATAGGCTGAAGCACTGGACCATATAGCACGAAACAAATTCTTCAGTAATATTTACTTTGTCCCCTTGTTTTCACTGTGCTCTTCTTTATTGCATCTCTAGACGATACCTGCTTGTGATCTTTGACACTGCAACTCGAAAAATGTTGTTTACTGACCTACAAGAATATGTTTTAAGATTGGTTTAATTATATCTGGAAATACTTCAAAATACTATCTTAAAGTACCAATATTAGCCTAAAATATGTGAACCGAGGATGGAACGAGGCAGTCTCTTGATATCACGGCCACTTTTGTACTTACCCCTACTTATGGGATAAGATGGTATGAGGCACGGCGTAATACGACCTGTTAAATCCCTCTCCGCATCCCTTTCTGGCCCAAATAAATATAAGGATGAGGATGTCATAGAAGAAGGTGAATGAGGGATGATTGTTAGCAAGACCGTTTTAGAAATAAAAATATGAGAATAATGAATGAAACGAAAATGGAAATGGAAGCATGGGAGAATGAAGTGAAATTGAAGAAACGTGAGGATATAGAAAAAAAGAAACCTATAGACTTCGCCCATTTGCTGATGATCGAACCCAATTCACTAGTCATCGTCAGCTCACTCTCTGGCACGTAGCAGTCGGAACGGCGTAATATCACAATGCCATATTAATTGACGTTAACTATTTAGTTCAATAGTGTGTGACAGTTATTTAGATGTACATTAATTAATTGCGAAGAGTTCGATTTGAAAGTCTTCCAACTTATTTCACCGATCTCTGTACATACAGTGTTGTTATTTTTACAACATACATTTGTAGTTCTAACTGTACGACTTCCCTAATTCGATTAGGGTATGAGCATACTCTAACTTAAGCCTATAACCTTATTCTAACCTGAGAAATGTTCCTGTGTTTACTTCAAATAATGTACAGTATTTATGTTATTTTCAATTTTTTTCACCTTATTTCTCCTCCTACTACTTCTTTTCCTTTTCCTTCTCCTCCTTCCTTCTTTTCCATAATTATTTATTTATCATTTTCCTCCTCTTTTTAATTTTACTTTTCCTTCTCCCCTGAGCCTGCCCCAGCCTCGGCTCCTTCTCCCCTTCCTTTTCCTATATTTCCTCCGCCCTCTCCTCCTTTTCTTTCTCAATGCAATTCTTCTTTTAACGTTTCATTTCAAAGCTCTTTCTCATGTATCTTCTTCCCATCCCTTATTTATATTTCACTTATCTTTTTTCTCTTTCACCTTATTTCTATTTTTCTTTCCCCGTTTTCTTTCATATTTCTTCTTCCATTCTTCCATTACAATGATCCTATTTCACATAGTCTACTTATTTTAATCCTATGTTCTTATTTTTCAACTTGTAGTTCTCGTCTCCTAATTTATCTCAATCTGGCTGTCTTAATCTTATTTTCTGAATCGTCTAAAGTTTTGACTTAATTGTTCATGCATAAAAGTAATTTCTATTAAATTATAGTACAGTTTAGTCATTTTAAACTCAAAGGTAGAAAAGATTTTATGAATTAACAGAGGAAAAGGGTTCCAACAGAGGGTACACGTGGATTTGTCAATCCTGGACTGCCCTTGACACGTAGAGGGTAAGGTCAAAATGCACAGACGTCATATTCAAACAAGGGATTGTTGTTTCATCGATTGTATCATCAGTCAGGCACACTAGAAGGATACTGGCAATAAAGTGATGTTACTTACGTGTAGGCTACTGATTATATCAGACACGAGGATGCGGACAACACAACGTGTAACGCAGGCGATTGCGAGATTGACCTAATACTATCTACTATGCATACAGATCCACTAGGTATACATTGCAATCATTCACATGAGTAAGGGACTGATCTGGGCGACCACCCAAACAACCCCAAGCTTGGTCATGGCACACTCATTAAGCCTAGTCTCTTCATTTCCTAACTGCCCTGGACATCACCACAACTCCCCTAGTACTATCAAAGAGATTTCAGTTTGCATACCATTGCAAAGTTATGCTAATTTCGTCTCCGAACAGAACTTATTAGCGCTTCTCGTTGCCATGTGTTAAAACAGTCTACAGTCTACACTTATTGAATCGATACTCTGCACATGTAGGCAGTTGAAACGAAATTGCAAATATCTGTATTCGTATTAAAATTCCATTCATTTTCGTTGGTCGGATGGTCAGCTTGCTTACCTGTGGAGCTGAGGCATTGCATATTCATACTCAGGACAAAATAGGGATGGTAAGGATGGTGGCCGAAGTAGGCCTATAATATTCCAGTATTGTTTTAACATTCGTACTTCAAATGTTAGTGAGTAACGTCTACAGTTTAATGACAGTATATTTTACATGATACCGTAAAACTGAAACCATGTTTTCACTAGCCTATGGACATCACTCACATTTCCTAAACAGCTGTGAAAGATAACCAAGAACGTTATTCTAGGCATCCATACATTTCCAGATTATAGAACATGCAAGTCTGAATTATGGTAATCTCATACGACATGAAATAGAGGCCAGTGTTGGAAATGTTTAATTTGGAACAAGCTGTATCAGGAACATGTCTGAGCCGGGCACTTATCAAGCGCCACGTGTGTTTAACTTGGACATGCTCCAAACTCATGTTACGTCCTTCAATAATCATAAACATTGTCCACGTGCACACTGTAGATGTTAATTCAGCTCATGGGGATTATCCCCTATTAAAAGACGGCGCTAACTTATTTACACTATTCGCCGAGGAATCTGCACATGCAAAATACATTTTCATCATGCCGATAATAGCATTATTCTACATATATTATAGACGGTTCTGTTTTATTTCTCACATATTTTCTAGTACAGTATCCTGTACTTTATTCGTAGGCCTATCGTCACTTCAGCTACAGGCTTACGAAGCATAAGCATAACTAGAACTAATCATTAGAATGTGCCAATATTAAACTTAATGAGCAGATATGGAAAAAAAGAAATACAAACTTATTATTTAGCCTTTATTACAACAGTAGGTGCCTATCAAAGGCGATCATAAATTTAAATTCATCAATGACTTCGCTAGAATCGATGGACGCTGAAATATCTTGCTCCATGTAAATGATCAACATTGCTTCCAACCTATCTTGTTTCTGAGTTGCCCTTAATTTGGTTTTAACCTGCGTAAGTTTCAAAAAAAACTCTCACTTGAACAACAGGTGACTGGGATTGTAAACTTCTTAAGTGCACTGCAGAACGTCGAAGCCGTATAACTGCTATAAGTTTAAATTTTAAATTATTTTAATTTTTGTTTTGAAAGGGAAATGTAGATTTTTTTGGAGGGTGGGGGAACTGATTTGTAAGAGATTCAGAGGCTGAACAATCGACCGTGGGGTTTCCTAAATTCTTCCCATTTGTTAAGTCGAGCTGCCTCCAAATGTATAGTTTCACAAACCCTTACCATTGTCTTGATTCGTAGACCTCTCACATACTCCAAATCCATGACTAGCGACGATACACTTATTGCACTTAGAAGTTGGAAAAACTGATTTGCATCTTTATTTGATAGGATTGCTTTCAGAGACCTTGAAATATTAAGGGGGGCCTTATATGCCCATAAGTTTTCATTTCGAATTCAAATCTGAAAATAATGCTGTCAAAAATACATTCTTGTTTCGAAATACGAAGAAAGCTTTAACATATTAAAATATCCATTAAAATGGTAAAATTTAATTTTGGGCCTGATATAAATTCAAAATGCTTTTTTTAAATTTAATGTTGAATTGTCGCGATTCGAACATTTCAAATCATCAATGATATTATCAGCTGTCACTTAATTTTTTCATGGTATTTATGTTTAGGCATCTTTCATTTTACAAAAAGAGCACATTAATTAACTTAAACAATAGAATTATATGTCTTGGATTCGCATTCGGGAGGTCCAAGGTCCATGGCTGGCCAATTTAACTTTGGTTTTTCCATGGTTTCCCTAGCAATATAGGAAAATGCCGAGTTGGATATTTACTTAACAATAACTCATCGCCCGATTTCATCCTGCATCATACCTATTCATTAAAATTTAATAACAGTTGAAATTAACAGCCTTAACACAGAAAAAATAGAAACAGATAGACATAAATAGTTAAATGGCCAAGTGATATACACACAGAACGGGACTCGTGATATGAGAGAGAGAGAGAGAGAGAGAGAGAGAGAGAGAGAGACAGAGACAGAGAGAGAGAGGGAGAGGGAGAGAGAGAGGGAGCGAGAGAAGTGGTTATCCACGATGTAAAATGTGATTCATGTGTCGAAGAAATCATCTGGGCACACATTTAGCAAAGTCTGTATTATATAACATGTAGAAACAGTGCTTGTACTCATTCTACATTCTGTGTTGACTGTTTCGGTTTGAGAATAAATACAGCAGCAATATCTAGGTCTGATTTAATTTCTATGTTACTCAGGAAACAGTCCCACCAGAGGCAGTGTTGTCTAGACTGGACAACACAACTCTTCAAACATTAGGAACAAGGAATTAATTATGTTCAAACAATCCTAGTACAGCGAAACTGAACATATTACAAGTTACATAAAACTCGATGCTGCAATAATATATTCTTCTTATCATTTCATAGTTCTCTCATTTTACAGTCTTAATACCTTAGTAATAGCAGTAATTCAGGTACAAGTACTAGTGATGCATGTCGGTTTGGGACAGGTTTTTATCGCTTAAATATCTACAATTGAAGCGTTTAGTTTTATAAGGGTCTAAGTGCCAAAATTATGATTGTGTAGAAAACAAGACTTAGATCCACAGACCCAGTGCTATATCTTGGAATTTATTGCTACTAACGTGGCTTTCCCTGGACCTTGGACCCTTTTGAAATGCATTGGCCTGGATACATAGATCCATTTAAAATTATCAGCTGAAAAATCATGGTTCTTGCACTTAGACCCTTACAAAACTAAACGCTTCAATTATTATTAATAATTCGTACCAGTATTGATGAAGAAAGTATTGGATTTTAAAATTAGGTGTCAGTTTTTCAACAGAAATACTTTTTCGACACCTTCAAATTCAGTTGTTAACCTATCACACCGGTACTTAATAAAGGAAATATAGCGTCGACCCTAAAATTATGTGACATTTTCAATTAAAATCCTTCAGTTGAAATATGCCACATTAAAAGCCTGTGTTGGTATATCTGTACGTATGACTGTGAACACTTATCATTATTACCTAAACAATCAGTTTAAATTTCATCGAAGATTATGAAAATCTGAAACACTTATATGTCAAATAATCATTTGAAAGCAAAGCATCCCAGTCCATGTTACTCAGGTTGATCAACTTAAAAAGCTAGCAATATTTCATTTTCATATATATTTCCTGAGTTATGATGGCAAATGCTTTGTAAAATTGCAAGATACAGAAAACAAGCTACAAATTTAGGTTATTAAAGAGAACAAATAATTAACTCCCGAAATTTTATGACCATAGTTCGGAAAATATCACACGTACATTAAAAATTGTTCTACCAAATGATAGAAGAAAATGCAAAGTAAAATAAATTTAATATTAGATTTTCAGACCCTCATATTGTACCTTACCCATGAAAATAAAAGGTAAGAACCATAAAATAACCTAACTCAGTACTTACATTTCACAGTAAGATTTTTAGATTGTATAATTTTAATTACTTTGTGTATTGTATCAGTTCAAACGAGATGAATATTTCCCTTGCATGAACACAAATTCACAAGTGTACAGACTTGTTCAGTCACTTAACACGTGTAAGAAACTTGTAACAGTTCGATTTAAGACTTAGGGACGCATAAGAATTGAACAGGTTACGTGACAAAGGCACCCACTCAACAAAGGTTTGAGTACTGTCATTTTGTGTAAAAAGGAAACAAGTGCAAGAATATTTCGGACAATTTTGTTAATAACGAGAAAACCGTAAATTAAAGTTGCATCATATATAAATACTAAAACAAAGCATATTAAATCAACTTTTATATAATATAGTACGTTCCAAAGTCAGCACATCAATAAATGAATAAAGCATATTTTATTAAACTCTCCGGTCAATTTTAATCACTCGAGATGTATACTGACATGAAAATAAGCAGACAAATATAGCGAAGATTAATAACGAATAAAATATTATATTGAAAGAAAATGTTAGAAACTATAAAGACTTATATTTCAACATTAGGACCCCGACTGTTAACTCAAAATCGACTTCCATAGTCCGATAAACCAACAAAAAACCACAAGCCTTAATGTTTTCCATTTCAGTTAATGTAATAAGGACTTAGAAACGGCGATCCCAAGCTAAAGGAAATTTGAACAGCCAGCCAATGAAATTATTTTTGAGTAAATTCCGCGTGAAACTACAACCAATGTAAGGACAAAAATTAAGTTGGGACCTTCTTCCGAGGCTACTTTCGGAAAAGCTTAAATAGAACTCCGGACCCCAGATCAAGGCACTCTGCCGTCCACCACTAAGTCATTCTGGCGTAAATTCTCATCAAGACACTCTGGCGTCAGCTTTCTGGTGTTCATTTTATCAAGGTATTCGCATTCGTAGAAGAACTTATTAAGATTTTATTTGTGAGATTATTAACGTATATCTTAAAAGACACGTACTGACTAATATTAATAGATCACGTTTCCAGGGACTATCAAAATATATTAAGCTGAATACCTCAACAGAACAACCGAGTTATTAATAAATTTGAGTGAACTAAAGACACTTATTGTTGTCTATTTAAATCGATCAACGAATACTAGTACGCCTTTTGTATCCTATATTTATTCACTACCTTGCACCGCTTCCAATGTTCCCCGTCACCGTGTTTGTACACAAAACCCTGAGATCACAAGAGTTCATCATAAGTTCTACCGAAAAATTGCATCTTTATTCATTTCATTCAGACCCGACTGATATAATCGGCCGGCAGATAATCCACGCATGGTCCTTAAGCGGCCATAAACTCTCAAGTAATTTTGAAGATGAAAGCTGCAAACATACTAACAAGAAGAAACAAATTGTTTATTCTGCTAAGAGGTATATAATTTAGGATCTTATTCAGTGACATTGTTTGCCTGGGAATTTCTTTTCGCAAGACAATTTACTCCTAGGCCTACTAAGTTTGAAATGTTTCTTCTCTTTATCTTGGTAATTATGTTATAATCGCCCCCAGCACATCTCTCCTGTTTGAAATTTAATATCCATTATCGGAATCATTAAATTCCGTTACTTGTTGTGCTTGCGCCCGGGAGCCATGTTTGTTCCTCACGCACATTCGTGCGCCTCCACTAACCCTGAGGAGATTCACACAGAACACAAATTCAGCATTTGAACACAAATTAATTCTTGAAATCACGCCTTTAATTATAGAGTTTGCACTTACTGATCACGTTGATTACTGTTATACGAAATGACATCTGCGTGAACTTTAGCGTTAGCTCATATGCATAGTCGTTATAAGAAAAGTATCGTAGAAATGGCTTTGATCATTCTTACGTCATCGGCCCTTATCACGAAACTGCAAAACACCTTTTTAAAATACCGGCGTTTAAAGTAGGCTACATCATATAGTGGCAATGTATTTTTTTTATAATAAAAAAATGGATTATAACTTCATGCCCATTAATTCGCACATCACTTTCTTCCATACATTTTATAGTTTACTTAATTAATTATTTATTATTTTGTTGCGGTTATTTAATGACTGTTCTATACTGTAATTTAAGCTGTCCCCATGGCTGAGTGCTTAGGCCAGTTGGCTTCCACCGCTGGGACCCGGGATCGAATCTCGTATTACCATGTGGAATTTGAGGTTGATAAAATGGTATCGGGTAAGGTTCTCTTCGGTGGTATTTTTCCCCTGACATTTATCATTCCACCGTTGCTCCATTCATCATAATATTGATGACTTAGTGCACACACATGTTAAGCACAATTCTATAGTCTTTAGCAAATCCAACTTAGAACCTAATTATCACGTATAACATATGTGCACCCAGGAAAATTAACTTCCTACATTTTTCCCTGCAGAAACTATAGTAAGCTTCTGTTTTTTTTTTCTTTCTTTTTTTCTTTTTCTTCTTTCTTCATTTTTCGCATTTGTTTATAGAATAAAGATATGCCTCAAGAGCTTCCAAATATGCACTTAACACTTTTAACCCCAAATTTGTACTTAACACATGTGTGCACTAAGCCATTTGGTTGCAATAAATTAGTTATTATAGGCCTATACTGTAACTGAGCTTTAAATTCTCCCAAAGAAGTTCTATTAGGCCTAAATTTACAGATATGGGCTGTCACATTTACACACATATTCAAACCTGGCCCAAGATCGAACCCTTGAACTGAGCAGAAAGTCAAAACCTCCCTCTAAGCGTATTTTCTTCTTCTGCCCGTACCATAGATACTGTAGACCCCGAAATTGGTAGTTGAGTTTTTAACATAAATACATGTTTTCAGTTCCCTGAATCAAAAAATACTATTTTCAGAAACATAACTGGCTCTGTGTCTGTGTCTGTGAACAACCTAGCTATAGAACAGAAAATCTTATGAAAACAACATTTTGCATTTGGGTTAGATATATTCTGGGGATGTGACGTGAAGATTTGCGACGATTTATCTTATTTTTAAGGGGAAGAAAATTTAGTTTTTCGCGGGTTTTCCGAAAACGGCTCTAACGATTTTGTTTAAATTTTGTTGCTTAAATGGGGTGCTTACACGAAAGGGCTAAAACTTTTATTTGACACATTTTTTTCGAAAAAATCATCTGAAGGATTGTTGCAAGTCATCCACTGGTTGTAGAAACTCAATCTTGCCTGATGAACAATAAAGCTTTGGATCAGGTTGAAACAAGTGAATAAGCGCTCTTTGCATTAGGGCGACTTATTATATAGCAGAATGTGAGGTGAGAAATACCTAACATTTTGGCCATACTTAGAGTAAAGAAAGTTACGTCAGAACATTAATAAGATTTTATTTGGGTTATGTATCTTTCGGGGATGCGATACGATGGGGTACCGATATTATCTTCATTTAATAACCAGTTTACATGAACAGAATGTTATATATATATAATAATTAAGGAATCGCGCACAATGTGCATTATCTTAACCTAAGACTTAACCCACTGACAAACACCCAGTCCTGAACCCGGGGAGGGGATCTTTCACTACTGAAAAATCCCCGACCCGGCCGGGAATCGAACCCGGGCCGCCGAAGTGGAATTCAGGCGTGCTACCGACTCACCCACGGCGGCGGACTATATTTATATATATATATATATATATATATATATATATATATATATATATATATATATATATATATATATATATATATATATATATATATATATTAATATTTCTTATTAAATTAATTACAAGAAAGAAAAAATAATATATATGAAAAAGTGTCTATACGAAAGAAAAAAATCTAATGTGAAACTAACATAACTTCCTAACATATATATATATATAAGGACTATATTATACTAAGAGGCAATCTTGTATTTGGGCAGAGGAAGTTACGTTAGTTTCACATTAGATTTTTTTCTTTCGTATAGACACTTTTTCATATATATTATTTTTTCTTTCTTGTAATTAATTTAATAAGAAATATCCTTAACTCTATAGACATCATTCACTGGAATTTATGCTATTCGTGAAAGAATTCTATTAGATGTGAAAAACGGAAGAAGCAAATGTTTAACTGTTTGAGAGTTGTGAATATTAATTTTTTCTCTCAGGAAAATTAATTTTCAGTTGGCAATATTATGAACAATTGTGAACGTATGGCTGCAACAGATTTTTGTAGACTGTGGAATAATAATTTTCTTTGCTTTATGAGCATTGGAAACTATCACTTGCAAAGCTTTAGTCTTTGTAGATGAACTCTGCATGATGGCCACCAGTAGCGTTGCCATAATGGTCTAATTTTAATCACTGTGGTTTTGTGATAGTTTGGTATCTGGATAATTTGAAACGGCTGTGTGTCTAATGATCTGCGAGTTACATAAAACAGTGAAAGGGATCTCAAGGCCTCTGATATGTATCTGCATGCCTCATCGATTCCATAGAATGTTCCCGATAAAGAGATGTGTTTTGTAGCATGTAATGTATCCGCCTCATTATGCATGAGATAACTAATTCGAATACCGAACCATGTACTAGACTTTTTTAAGTGTTCGCACTATAAATTCAGGTTCAGTGTTAAGGTGGATGCCGTTTTTACAATCTTGGTCTATTAGTTCATTTATGGTATTCTTAGGAATTATCCAGTCATGGGAAGTCAATTTTCGGAATACAAATTGGTAAGTTTTTCCGTACGGTTCGTCATTTAGGCATATTAATTATGCAACTATCATATTTCATAAGATAAATAAAAGATTTTCAATTATTTTTGTTTACATTACATGACATTTCAAAATAAAGGAGAACATTTCAAAAGTGAATTGTAGAGAACATTACAAAAGACACACATTCCGCACATCACTGGAAGGGGAAAGTGAGGACGTTAGAAGACCGCCTGAAAAGAATCAATGAATGTCATTCAACGGTGTTGTTTCTTGTTTATAGTAGGCTAAAACTACAATGTCACAAGAACTATCGTTTTGCGTAAAGCGATTTGCTTCTTGTCACACAGAATCTAAGAATTTTTGTTAGCGATTTTGAAGTTGAAATATCGGCAGTTTTATTGATTTCATAGATAAATCAGCCTTGATATTTCACTATTATTTATAGGCTACATAATTGTTATTAATTACTTGCCCTACCACTATATTTTTACCATCACAAGAGCAAAATAGGCCCTACTATGCGACGTTTGAGTCCACCTTTTGTTCAAAAATATGGGATAAAAATAATTTTAACTTTTAGTTTAGTGCACTGCAAAACAAATGTTCCACTTCTAAATACCGAAATAATATATTGTTCCATGTCACATTAAATATGAGTCTCCTCAGAATTCGTATATTCGTTTTCTCAAAACTTACCTTTGTGGATATGGTGTAGCCTACATTCCAATTCTCAGGTGACGTATTGTTTGGCCATTATGATCAAAAGATAATCAGACGTCTAAAGCTTAAATTCTATAGGTTAAGTTTCGTAGATTCTATAGGCTATAAAAGTTAAGGAGTACATGCTCCTCAGTATGAACACGATGTATAGGTTTATCCGAACCGTCAAATTAGCCCATTCCATGCAATCTACGGATTTTACAATGGATTTTTGGTGCAATAAATGCTCCTTCGCTTCCTTTTGGTGTTTGTGATTTTACTGAATATTGAACAAATATGCAATAAGCTAATATGACTTATTTGCCATCCAAGACTGGTTAATTTCGCCAAATCGATCCCCTTCACCAGTGCACATAAAGTAGATTTTGTAGAATTCGGCTATACAGATAAACAAATGGATAAACAGACAGCCCTGTACTTATGACATGTATGTTCCTAGCTAAAAGCAGGTATGTTTTTAATCCCTAGATCACCAAATGTTATTACTTAAAGATTTTTCGTGTAGCAAGTTATTTAACGATCGGTTAGATTCAATCAGGTCCATATTAGCGTCAGTCTCATCAATTAAGTCTAGCCACTGAGAGGCTCAATATAGCTTACAGGTAATCATAAAAGACGATCGTAAAGTCTTAACTGCAGTGTTAAGTGGACAGGCTAAGGGCACAGACTATACTAATTAAATATCGTCCGAACATTACTCTTTCTTTATTGCCCGGATACGAAGGAGATTCATTAAATTCTTCAGCTATGGATTTTACGCATTAGTAGTTTATATATTCTTCAGGATTTGCAAGTAAAATGCCCCAATTTTGTGTAGGCGAAATGACCTTTGGCAAAGTGTTTTATTACCTAAGTAACTAGATTTTATGGTTTAAATCTTTTAACAGAGATATCACTATTTTCTGAAAGTACCCATCGTCTGATTGAAGTTAAATGACATTACCATTGCGACGTTGATTAGTACTTTAGAAAAATGCATTTTAAACGTGTAGACCTATGGCCCGATTTGAATTAATCTGAAATTTCATTTTGTGGTTGATGACAATCCTGCATTCGAAGAGGGTCATTTCTTTCCTGCCTAAAGGTTGGTTCCAGATCATAACTTGTTAATGCAGCTTTTTAGAAGTAGGCATACTTAATGTTTACTTAATGTTTATAAATAGGCCTACATTATGGAATTACTGAACTATACTCATCAGCAGACCCGTGTCGTAGATTCACGGCACGTAAAAGAACTCCAAGCCTAAATTAGAGCCTCTGGACAAAATTTCTCGGCCCTTTCACGTCCAAGTAATACCTTAGTTTCGGAGGGGGTTGAGAGGCCTTCTCTCGGAAAATAAGCATAACAAAATTCACATAGGTAACAGAAACCTCCACTTGGAGGCCCTTTGCCCCAACATAGGGGATATAGGATACCAGGTACAGATACAGATACTCATCAGCAGGGCCGGGATTCTTAGATTTTAAGCCAATGTGTTCCTTGCTAGCTAATTTTGATATTTTAACATAATTATCCATTTCATTGTTATGGCAGTCACATAGTCCAATCTTAGAAAATAAGAAAGTGGCCAAATAAGACGTAAAACTAAAACGGCTAAAAGGGGTTTTTAACTAGGTTACAATACTTAACAAACTAATAATATCTAATTAATCTAATTATTATTGTTCTACTAAGAATTACTTTTTAAATATCTGCCTCCATTTGGATTTTGCTCATTGCATAGCCTATCAGTAAATTTGTAAGAGAAAATATAGCATTTCATTTTGTCATTAATTTTGTCATTTATTTTGTCATTTTGTACCCTGTTGCTTCGGTCAAGGAGATCGTTAGTGAAACGAACCCCCCGGTTTCTTTAAAAGTAAATTAAATACATTAAGAAGCTTACATTTGCAGTTTATTCACAGTATTTTCCCTAGCAACACGTCGAAAGTAATGCATTCTGTAAGTTGGTTGATTACACGAAAAAGTTATGGAATTTCGTTTGCAAGTACTCTTGGATCCGAAATGACAGGGGTACTTCTAAAATTAGTTGTGTTCTGCGAACTTAAAACTGTTGAAAATGAATGAAAAAAGGTGTTCCTATAGCTCTGTTATTCAGAGGCATGGAAATCGTAAATAAACTTAAAATTAATCTATGCATTTGTTTCAATGTATAGTTTTTTTCTTATTAAAGTGAAACTTTAAAATACTCGTCTAAAAATTCAGTAAACAAAACTAGAATAAAATTATTTTGATATGTTTAAAAACAAAAATAGGGTTTATGAAAACCTAAAATTTCGGGCCCTAACTCATCAGAGTGATACCTTTGTTGCAAATGTGTAGATTATGTGAGTGGGAAACAATTATTATAGCTTTTGTTGTTATTAGGTCTATTTGAAGATCTCATTCCTTTTCCTTTTAATAGCTTAGTTATGCTCGATACCCAACCAATATCAGGTGGAATTGGTATTAACTTTCTCTCTTTCAATGAGATTCTGTAGATGTGTTGACACTTAAAAAAATTATCCTCATATTAAGGCCCAGAAAAACAGTTATTTTTAACAATCTTAGGCCAGAGAAAGGATAGATAATACTATATATTAACTTAAAGTTGGACATGCATAGTTAATTTTATATCCTTATTTGTCTTAGGATCATTATAAAATAACCTGAATGCAAAAACTCTCCTTTTCAGGCCGACCAAAACTGTTTTCTCCATAACTGTTTTAGATGTCTAATACAGTATAACTATTAATAATGGTTATTTCACCATAGTATGCATGGAGTTAGTTGGACGGTCAAATAGATGTAGGCCTACTAAAGACTCTCTGAGAGAAACTTCCTTCTCCATACTGCTGCAACGGTACAGCTGGTACTATGGCAAAATACGAGGGGGAGTCAAAAAATAACTTCCCCCTCTATTTTTCCCAAGGAAATCGAACAGAAATTAGGGAAACAAGACATGGGTTGAACGCGAAAGACACCCATACACCATTAGGTATCGTTTGACCGCGATCCAGCAGATGGTTTTGTTGCTGGACTTTTTGGAGGATGGAAACATCACTGCTACTCTGTACGCCGTGTCGAAATTGAAGGAGGCGATTCGGAAAAAAAAGCGGCCTGGCTTTCTCCAATCTGGCGTTCTGCTGTTGGATGACAATGCGAGACCACACTCGGCGACGGCAACGCAAAACCATATTGCAACTCTTGGTTGGGAGTGCCTAGCCCATCCGCCATACAGTCCTGATCTCGCACCCAGTGACTTCCTCTGTTTCCGGCTTTGAAGAAGACTCTCGGCGGGAGGCGCTTTGGGAGCACTGCTGACGTCACACAAGCCGTTTTACGCTTCTTGCTTGTGCAGAATCCTGATCTTTTTCCTGGAGGGCTTTTAGAAGCTTCTAAAGTGGTATGATAAATGTCTCAATGTACGTGGTTATGTGGAAAAATAAAGGTACGTCTTAACTTTAATGTCTCATTATATTTTTTGTCTTTCATCCACATCTCTGTATACAGTCGCCGGGGGAAGCTTATTTTCGGACTCACCCTCTTAGCATCAAAGTTCAAGTATGGCTTCCAATAAAAAGTGATGCCTCTTTTAATATCTTGAAAATAAATATGATGGAGTAAGCAGGCGCTATATCTATTAATAAAAATAGATAATAATAATAATAGGTTAATTATAACATTAATGTTATTTGATCATTAATTAACCTATAACTTTGTTAAATTGGAATTTATGTATTTGTGTAGTAACAGATAGTACAAATGTCCTCACACTAAAAATAAACATAGCCTACACGATTGGCCTTCCTAAAGTCTGAATGAGAATAATAAAGCATTTCATTTATACATACTCTAAGATATGAAAAATACACCCTCATTCCATCATATTTTCCATATTGCCTACCTGTCAAGCAATTATTGAATATCAATAACAGAAAGAGAATAAAAAAGAGAGGAAACAATGCGTCTGCTGTAACGGTATAGACAAGGATTGATCATGATTGACATCATTGTCGGTACAGACTCACACACTCGTTGGACCTTGAAAAGCAGGAACAAAAAACAACGGCACGGCGTATCAATAGAAGTCTTCAGCTTACGCAAAGGTATGTGGACACATTATGCATGTAAATATGTGAGCTGTAAAAGTACTATTAATTTCCTTCTATTACACCGAAGGTATTAATGAAAAGAGACTTAAGATTGAGGTTATGTTTGATGCAAATGCTGCATCTAACCTGTTGGTTTGTTTAATGCCAAGCAATGCCCTTTATCCTGTACTCAATTTATTTTATGCACCGGCAAGGCTTTACTTCAAGTGTCCTGTCTACCACTTCTTGCTTGCTACAACAAGAAGCTACCTAGTCTCTGGCCAATTAACTAACTTGCGGACCTAACCAATTCACAGAATGATGAAAGGACTCTCTGACTGAAAGGGGTAACTGACTAGCTGACTGCCTGACTGTTTGATAGACTAATCTATGGACAGACTGGGTGAACGGATTATTGTTGAAACGTTTAAATCTAAGTTAGAGAATTGTCTTAAGAACTCTGCCAACTATGAAATACCAATTTCGGAGGAATGATCTGAGAGCAGTTTTCATTGGTCGATTAAAGACTATACTCGATGTCGACTTAGTACCTTACATTTTTTTAATATTTACACTGCAAGTATAACCTGGGTTTTGCCCTGAGGGTATATCGCGGGATATTTACTACATGAGTTAACAATAAGTTGATCTGTTAAACGAAAATATTTTATTACACTTCTTGTGGAGTGAGAATCTGATATTTTTCGTGCGTGAATTGTCTTCGGTGCTGAGATCATTTTGAACAATTAGATGCTGAAGGTATCGAGGCCTCTTTTGAACTTGTAGTTTACATCGGGTGAGGAGTCGACCTGCAGTCTGGTGTTCTTCTTCACATGCGCATTGCTGTGATAGAATTTTGCTTCCTTTGTGGAGATTCTGAAGGAAATGTCCATGTTTGGTTAAGATCTGTGCTATAATGAAAATTGGAAAGATTTTAAATTATTGTCAGGACTAAGAAAAATTAGTTTGGTATAAGAGGCTTACGGAAAGATAACTACAGTCTATTTCATCGTTTTGTATGATTTTTCACAGTGATGGTATCATAATAAGATCGTAGTACTGGAAAAGCAGTTCCATCACTGTATGAAAATAACATTTTTGAAACTCATAACAGAACTTAGCCCACTGTATTGAATTTATAATGTACCATCAATGTAAATTTCATTCTGTGGTTACATTATACGGTGCAACGTTTTGTAGGCTACCGTCGACTGATACGTTTGCGAATGGAAATGCTTCGTCAAAATTCGAAAAAACATAACAGTTCGGAGTATATTGCAATATACACTGGTTTTAAACAAATTCTTATGCGATATTTGTGTGACGATTAAGTAAAATAACCATAATAAGTTCCTCAGTCCTTTGTATCAGAATTACTGAAATCACTAATTTTATATATCTATTTTATATAAAGTAAAAGTGAACAAATCAGTGAGGGCTAAAAAAAGTATATTACACCAGATATCAAAAGAGAAAGGGAAAATCTCCGCACATGGTGTGCATTAAAATTCGCTTATCCTCATAACAAAATTGTTTATGAAAACTTTTTAAAGGTGCGACTAAAATACAGGCAAACTTTAAGAGAAGCTAAACACAAGTTTTACGAAAACAAAATTCAAGCAGTACCAAATCAAAATAAAATGCTGTGGAATCTAGTCAAAGAAAACACTAATATAATTCAAACCCACAATAAAAATTTAGAACTGATAATAAATAACAATATAGTTAATAACCCGATAGCTATTGATTTCAATAGCTATTTTATAAGCATAGGAAGTATGCTTGCAAATAACTATAACCAAATGAATAACCTCACCACAAATACCAAATCAATCTTTCTAACACCAATCAATGACGATGAACTAGTAAAAGTAATAAAAAGTATGCCAGCCAAAAAGTCAAGCGGGTATGATGAAATTCCCCCTACTGTTATCAAAAATGCATACAAAGGACTTACCAAAATCTTATGTCATCTTTTTAATGAAGTCTTCATACAGGGCATATTCCCTCAAAAACTCAAAATTGCCAGGGTCAAACCTATTTATAAAAAGGGAGATGTCATGCAAGTGGATAATTATAGACCAATCTCACTACTACCCACCTTTTCTAAAATCCTTGAGAAATTAATACATAACAGGTTAATCAATTTCTTTAACAAGTACAACATCCTGCGCCCCAATCAACATGGGTTCAGACAAAATAGGTCTACAGTAACAGCCGCAAACGACTTCACAAACACCGTTTTAACTGCATTAGACAGTAAAAAAAAAAAGAATGGGTATCTGCTGCGATCTAACTAAAGCCTTTGATACAGTCAGTCATTCACTTCTTTTAAGCAAACTTGATAACTATGGAGTAAGAGGAATTTGCCTAGACCTCTTGAAATCATACCTAACAGTAAGAACCCAACAAGTACAAATAACTTACACAGACGAACACGGTAAATCTCAAGAATACATTTCTGAAAGCAAAGTAGTGCAGTATGGGGTACCCCAGGGATCCATCCTGGGCCCCCTTCTTTTTTTGGTATATATAAATAAATGTACAAATAAAGGGAAATTTGTCATATATGCTGATGATAGTAACGTAATTGTAACAAGACAAAATGTGACTGAACTAAAAACCAACTATTTAGAAATTGAAAAAAGCATGAACCACTGGTTTCAATGTAACAATTTAACAATGAATGAGAGTAAAACAAAGAATATATATTTCAACACCCACTATAGTAAAACCCAACATCTAACCACTTTAAATCTAGGTACGAAAGAAATTACGCTAGAAAGCTCAGTCAAATTCCTCGGTATCCATATTGACACTCATCTAAACTGGAAAGATCATTGCATACATTTAAGTAAAAAACTAAGCTCTACCATCTACCTGTTAAGAAATATTAGAGACCTAGTATCAATTAAATCATTAATTAATATATACTACGGAATTTTCTACTCACATCTAAATTATGGAATAATTTTTTGGGGGAATTCAAGCGAAAGCGAAAACATATTCAAATTACAAAAAAGAGCCCTTCGAATTATATTTAAATTAAGTAGAAGGCATTCATGCAGAAATATCTTTAAAAACAATAATATCCTCACTATGACTGGTATGTACTTATATGAGTTACTTAAACTGATAACAACAAATGAACCAAATATCAACAAAAATAAAGATATTCATGACCATGAGACAAGAACAGCAAATAATATAGCAATAACTAGACACAATCTTCAAATAACAGCAATGAGTCCCATTGCTATGGGAATCAAAATATTCAATAAGCTTCCCCATGAGGTGAAGAATTTGTCCGAAATCAAATTCTGTAGAACTATACGACATGTACTAGTAACTAATGCATATTATTCCTTGAATGACTTTAATCCAAATAACTTCATACTTCAATAATAATATTTTTATTTTTATTTTTAATCCTGTTCATAGTTTTTAATAGATAAACTTGACATACATTTCTTCTTGTTAGAACAAGGGATCGACTTGAACTTAATCTCTCCAAACAACTATTTGTAATTTCCCTGAAGCGAAGCATTTTGTTTGGAAATTTATGACAATGTTCAATAGGAACTCTACTATGTAGAACCTCAATGAACAATAAAGATTATTATTATTATGATTATCTATTCAAGAGACTCGTGATATTTATAATGGTCTGCAATCCAATTATAGTGTTAGGTTTGCACATGTTTATATGTCATTGAATAGCCTATAAGGGTTTATTTCTTTAATTTAGCTTCGAGTGTAAACCGTTTACCGTCTACCGTCGAGAATTCCTGGAGATGATGGTCATTTCAACTGTCTTAATAAAATACTTGATAAGATATATAAATTTTAGATTACTGCTAACTACTGTATAGTGGCCTCCTGTCGACTACTAAAATGAAAAAGTTAAATCTCATTGCCTAAATAATTTTATTTTCCGGCGCCACTCAACAATTTTGTGAGTCCGTTAGCATAAATTAATATCGAACGAACGCATTCGTTTTAAGCTATGTAGATTTCTATCCATTTAATAATTATGTAAATTTAATAATGCCTTACACTTTTCCAGTGGTGAATAATTGAAAATGCATTATCTACAATTAAGATTACCTTCCAGATTAAGATATAAAAATAAATGCTAGATATGACATTTTATTAAGAATCTGACTGATATTTAATTAAATTAATTTTCAAAATTTAATTATTGCAAATAGTAACTTTAAACAGATAATAAAAGCAAATAATATGAACTGTTTTATTGTGCGAAAATAATTTGGCCCTAAATTAATAATTCAACGCCGCTATTTGGCGTTACATCTCTTGGAGATATCTTACTATTCGATCGGTTTCATCTTTCTTTTCCAATTTTATTGGTAGATGTTGGGATAAGGAGCATGTGGTCAACATTCTGAATCCCATGATCGTTTATGATTAATTTTCTTGACCGTGGCCACTACTTCTATATCTAGAAGCTCCTCGTTTACCTCACGAGGCTGAGTGCACTTTATTCCAGATCTTCCACCTCAGGAAACTTCGAGAATCCGCGGGAATGGAGATACATAATGAGCAGTTCTAAGCATTGCTCTAGGGAGGGTATCAGTTAAATTCCGTAACAACGTTGAAAAAAACATAAATATGCGGGTGATATAAAAACTCGTAATACTCGTAATATTTATTATCAGGAGGCTAAATACAACTAAAAAAGCAGTAATAGTGACATTCACACAAATAAACGTTTTGAAATGTAGGTAGCTATATTGGCCGTGAAAGCTTTTGCATTTTTATGTTTACAAACGGTCGATATAGTTTTCCGAGAAGCTGCAGGTGAATGATTCCGATGAAGAATTGAATTTGTTTAACTCCGGCTTTATGACCACGGTAGTTTATAAGCGACCTTTGAAAGTATTACAATACTTGTTATAGAACTGCTGAAATCAATACATAAAATAAAATAAAATTTATCATTAAAAACATCAGCTCACCAACTTTTATTTTATGCCGCCTTGGCCTTTCGACATTCTTATGCCACCTTCCGGTCATCTTGTTGTGCTGGCGTGAATGTAATAATGGTTTAAAATTGAAATGACATTGTCTTGTATTATTTTCATTCTGAAAAAAATAACTGAAATCTTATGTTTTCCTGAGTTTTACTTCCCCCTTGTAGCCTAACTACATTTACACGGCCCACGCCCATCGGGCTGTACAGGACTTCGACCCGTCGGGGGTGGGAGTTTCTACGGATCATTTACTCTACACTTTTCTGACCATACAAGGACATGGAGAGCCTCCCCAATGCAGTGGGATCAGCCCAATGCCGGGGCCACCTCGGAAACAACACAAACACATAAGACGATACACATCAGTCTCACACACACACACACACACTCATTCCGAACAAGGCGATACAGCGCTGATAATATCTCCCAACTTCCTGCTTTTTCTTGCATCGTCACTGTTGTATCTCTGCAAAGTGCGGGTCTTCAAGCTGTGATGTTTGACGGTCGATTTCATTAATGGAAACTTCTTTTATGGTTTCTATTTTTATTTTATTTTATTTTATTTTAGCTATTTTAGAGTTCGGAGTAGGCCTACAGCTTGTATTCAACTGAGCAACCAAGGGCGATTTATGTCTCAGCTTTGAATATTTTTAAATTGGCGATTCAAACAAACTATCCAAATGTTACTTTAAAGGAGCAAAGCAGCTATTTTCGAGCCAACTCTATATACTGTAGCTGGAAATAAAATTGTATCTATAAAACAATAGAAGGGAAGACACGCGTTAGACGTTAGATTTAAATTCCAGCAATAGTTTTCAGTCAGCCTCTACCCTTCAGTCTTCCTAGCGTGAGAGGCACTTCTGAAGGTGGTAACTTGAAAGCCAGGATTTTAAATTACAAAGCTTTATTACTTTTCACTCGCGAGTATTTGGGATTTGGTCCACCAGTGCGGCAACTGGTTTCTCCGCGCTGTCACCAGTGAAGTGTTTGCTTGTTGAAACAATGGTGCATCTTGACGATCCAGAGGGAATTATTTAATTTTGCTGGATCTGAACAAGTAATGTACATGCCGAGACTATAGAGAGAAGGTCATGAAATGTTACCAGATTCTTCATTCCCTATGGAACTTCTAAACTGAATCAATGTCGTGTCCACACAAGATACTGTGTCGATAATAAGAGAATTTATTGGTTAGGGATCCCGATAAATTATTGAAAGAAATCCGATGTGTCACACATAACTTTCATTACCCTAAGCATTGGTTATGCAACTTTCTCACCTCATACACTGGTATAAAATAAGAGGCCGTATTGCAGGGAGTGCGTGTTTAGTTGTTTGTCTCACGCAAATATATATTGTTCACCATGGAAGACATAGACCTAAACCTGCACTTGTGGAAATAATGGGTGCCTTTTAATTATCCTTCAGAGAATTTTTGCGACAAGGTTATACAAATGAAAATTTTAGCTCTTACTGTAGGCACATCGTACACAAAATTTAAACAAAATTGTTAGGGCCATTTTCAGTAAAATCACAAAAAGATACTTTCTTGACGAAGTGGTAGTAACAGTATGAAAAATTCGTCCCCAGTCTTTTTGCCACATCCCTAAGGTATATCTAACTTAAATTCAATATTTTGTTTTGTATTTCGTTCTATAACAATGTTGTCTACTCACACACACACCACACCAGATGCAAATGAAGACCTTTTCTGAAGATTTAATTTTTGGGTTTAAGGGACCTCAAAACATGTTAATGCTTAAACTCCAAATATAATTTCTTGGCGAAACACCATGTATTTCCTTTACAAAGATCCGTATCTTAAGAACATATACACTGTCTTGCGGGAAGACAGTAAGGCCCATAATATTCAACATATTGTTTGTTAGGCATACGTATTAAAACTATTTTTTACCCACTACGGAGGCAGGAATAAAGCTTTCTGAAGACATACCATACACACATATATTCCATTCAAATTAAATTGTCAGTATGACTACTAACGTCTTATTTCAAAGCGCCATAATAACTTTGAAGTTAGGCAGCTTAGACCACAAGTTCTCCATCACAAATACTTGTACAATCCATGCAATTTGTTTGGTTGAAATTTGAATCACTTCACATACTTGTAAGTCAGGCCATGAAATTTCAAGTCTGAAGGCAGTAGCCAAACCAATAATTTTAGTCGCCTTTATTGTTACATATGGTATAGCCTCTGAGCATTTTGGAATTATGAAGAGCTGCCTCCTTATTTGTTCCGTGCATGTAAATATTACAGCTCTAATCGCTTTTAAATATACAAAATTAAATATAAGTAAATAAACACACTACTGCTTCTTCAAAGGGACGGGTAAACTAAAAAAGAATGAAAGAAAAAAAAATGAATGAAAGAAAAAAAAATAAAGACAGAAAGAAAAACACTCCATTGAGCTGTGCTCTAACCTTTCAATAAATACTGATTATTAGTTTGTATTTTTGTATGGGACCGACTGATTTTAAAAATAATGTTAAAGCAAACTAAATATTTTGGGAGTACACTGTAAGCTGTAATGCTGTAAAAATAAATATTTAAAAAAAATGGCCAAACTCACGAACTAAATAGTTAGTTACTAGAGGAGATAGAGTAACGATTGGCTAAAACACAGGAAACCAAAACGAATCAAAAACGCGTGGGAAATTCAAATTATATGTACAACTTCCGGACATGTTCAGCACTTCCGAGTGAATTCAGTCATTTTGTTCAAGTCAAAAGCGATTGCTTGTGGAAATGTTTAATACTAATTTGATTTTTTAATGGAAAATATAATATAATATTAGTATTAGTTAGGACAGCAGTTTTTAAAAATTGAATCATTGACGCCAGCTTCAGAATTCTGGTCGCCTATGGTGATAAATTGTTTCGAAATATGAAAATATTCTAGTCACTGATACAAAAATAGATGTAACTTAACTATGCTCCAAAATAAATTACTGGGCCTATTATTGTATAGTCCTATACAGTACCATTTTTAAACTTAATATTTCAATTATCTTTCTCATTTTTACCTTATATAGGTTACCACGAATTATTTGTCATATAAACGTTTCATAGTTTTATAAGTTATTTAGAGCAAGCGTAAATAAATTTCCTTGAAAGTTATAAACTTACTTTGATTTAAGGAGAACATATTTTTGGAACGTACGTTATTATACGAAAATGACTGAGAAATTAATTGAGTGACTTTGTGCCTTCGTTTTTAAACGTTTAATTGCTACAGAATTATTGTCTAGATAGTATAACAACGAAGATAACCAAATAATTACACCCTTAGAAATAGGGCAAGTGTTCGCTGCAACATGGCATCATTAAACATCTGTACAAGATTATAAGTTATTATAGTCTTTAGGACTGAATGTGTTACTGAACTAACAGACTTTTAAAATAAATACCATCGGCCATTCATTTAGAAGTTTAGGGTGGCGCGGACTAGGGTTGAGCATTGATGGCCGATGTTTTTATGTCGATGATCGATGTTTTCCACATCGATGGAAAACAACCAATCTTTCTGATACATCGACGTCCCTCCCCGACATCGATGTTATAAAAATAAAAGATAATATTAATAGGCCTACCTTGGTTCTAAGATATAATTTTATTTATAGGAGCCTAATTTCCCAAAAGATAAAATTTTTACAACGATAGTTTTCATGGAAATATTTCAGTTTATTTATGAATTTTGCCTAATTTTCTGAAACCATGAACTTTTCTTAATATACATCGATGTTTTTTTGTCTAAATACATCGATGTTTTGAAGTCGATATTATCGTCACATCGATGGTTACCGCTGATTTTAACATCGATGACGAACATCGATGGTTTAACTATCGATGCTCATCCCTACGACAGACGCATTTAATTAATTTGTAAGTTGAATCCTTTCACAGCTAAATTTATACACTCATAAGGCTTTCATCAAGTGAAATCATCAGGAGGCACTAAGTTTAAAACCGATGGGGAAGACTTTTATGCAACAGATTTTTTTCCAGAAATGACAATCATAACAAATTAATAAAATTCCTAGCTTTTACATAAATCATTATGCTAATAATCTTAATCTCTGCTTTTAATCAAATATTGGATCCGCGCATACGTCAGTAGCAGTGAAAAGGTTAAATTTAACACTATTTGGTTACATGTTACAAATGGGAGAACTACTTTGCACAATTAATGCATTAAATTAAATATTTAAAAATTTAAAAAGATACATAATTACAATTACAAAGGTATTATAAATTATAATAAATTCTACAAACCGATCGAATTTCCCGAAAAGTTAAAGTCTTGTACTCGCATTTGGGAGGCCCCAGGTTCAAATCCCGTGGCCGGTCAATTTGACAAGGGTTTTTTCATGGTTTCCCTTATTCCAAAGTCAAATGCTGAATTGGATCATTAATTACCATGATCATCCTCGAAATTGTTTTCATCCTGTACCATATGCATTTATATTAATATCAGTTGAAATTTACTGAGAAAAATACACCAACAATAGAAAACAGTTGACAATCAATATTCAATAATTGCATGGCCTACTGTATAGACGCAGATCCTGAATTCATGATATGACCTCGATGCTAAAAGGAGTATAAAAAGAGCTTAATTTAAAAAATACAAGTTTCAGGTAAAAAAATGATCTTCACCTCAAAAGAGCAAAATGCTGGGGATCGAATAGGCTACAATTCAGTTCCACAATTTTCAATTACATGTAAAGAAGTTAATAATTCAAAACATAAGGGAGTCAATAAACACAGACAAAATATTCACATACATTGTGGATAATCGACAGTTTCATATTACCGACGTAATAATGAAAGAACGTTATGAAACTTCTATAGAATTTATTCTTATAGGCTAACAAGATTTTGAAATCCAAGAATGGAAGTAGGTCTACATTTTTACTTGAGCACTTAGTAATCCATATTTCATTTAGAAAATGAAGAACGACGGAAACAATTTATGGAAATTACACACAAGTACCCTCACTTTAATGACCTTAACATGCTGATTTATTAGCTGGTTTTCTTTTTGCTGGGAAAGAGAAAATAATGTGAGTGCATTAAACAATTTTCATTTCCTCAAGTGGCCATTAGTCGATATGGTTTAAATTTATGTGGGGCGGAAGTATTGAGACATGGTGGCGTTCCAGAGAGCTTTTCTATTTGTTGCGGGTTTGAAATATCGTCCGACATAAATGAGCAATAAAATGGAATCGGACAGTTCAGATTAATAGTGAGTTGTAGTGGATCAGATAGTGAATTCGATATCTCATACTCCAGTCTGTAACAGTAAAGTTATCGCCGTGCATTCAGAAGCAAAACCACTTACATCGATAGGCGGGGTTCGAACCGCGGTTTGCTGAAAGGTCAAGACTTCCTGAAAGAGAAATATGCTAAACCTATAGGTGATGCGATGTAACTGATATCTGAACGTTTTAATATATTAGAAGTGGTTTAATAGAAAACACTGATTAATGTTTTACTTTGGAAAGATATAGGCTAATTGGACATGTGGTAATTAACTAAACTACAGAAGACTGAATTGAAGCGTAGGAACATTTCACTATCGGTAAATAGCCATGATCAGTTAAGTCTTCAGCAAACTCTAAAATTGAAATTAATTAGGAAAATTTCTATAAAATATATTTTTTTCTATAAATGATCATTGTAAACACCTGGACAAAAATCTTCATATTTTCACATAAGGCATTACTCTATTAACCTTAGAGTAAGGCGGGCTATTAGTCCACTTGCACGTTTAAGGAAGCTACTGAGTTTCTATGAAATAAAAAAATTAATTGACGTCACAATTGATCCATCCATATTACCCCTAACATTTTACAGGATTGAGAAAATCCGGGGTAAATTGGATATATTGTGGGGTAATAAGAATAACACTAGATATCTGAACTGAAAAATTGATTTATAGTGTTGATTTACTTCAATTCTTATTGTAAACATGGGCTGGACTGTTATGGAAATGGAATTATGCCTTAATTTCATTATCATTTCATTATCATACCGTTGAAATAAGAACCAAATGCTTTTATACAATCTTCTGATTTTCTTCAAGATAGTTAATTTATATTACAAAATCATATGAGAACAACCGTTATCGTAAGAATATTTAAATTAAAAACTTGGAACACGTTTTAATTTCCAGCATTTTATGTATGCAGGTATGGAACGGAGTCGAGGTCGCAATGCTCCACTCTCAGTTTGCTTATTTGGTCTGGTCTGCTCCATGGTACAATTTTCACCATCTGCTTTGTTTTCTGACCTTTGCGGGATCTCAATATTGCATTTTATTTTGCATACGAATACCCAGCAACACAATTTTTCTTTTGTTAATCCTTAACCCTTTGATTCTGCTACATTTTTCAACAGATCTGTTCCAGATACCCTACTTTCATCATTCGGTTTCGATTTTTAGAAGATATAGACTATATAAAATTAATCTTATAAAATTCGTCATTTAAAATTCCCGGAAAGCACTATCCAATTGGTCCCTCCAGAGAGACTATTCAAATTACCCTGCGTGTCAATAAAATAAAAAAATTATTGTAGTTCGAAGCTCCATGCACCACAAGTCGAGGTAACGACTTCTGAAATATCCGTGAATGGGTTAGAGGTTGATGTGAATCTTCTGCATTATATTGTTATCTATGTAAGCAATTTATTTTTTCAGAGTTACCGAACACCACACTCTTCTCACTGTCTAATAATTTGCAACATGGCGTTGGGAGCATTGACTCAGAATTGCCAAAATCTTAGGATTATCCATATTGCCTCGCTATTCAAATTACGCCGCGTTACTCTATATTTCTGTTTTTATTAATTTTTTGTGACGACGCAATTATAGGCCTACATCATTAGCAGTGAAATAGTTAACTATAAGATGGATTGCATTGAACGAGAAAATTTGTACATCTAAATCAACTCAAGAATACATAGGCCTACATTTTATCATACCGTTTTTAAATAGGCTGCTAGTTAAATTCGTAGTGTAAATCATCTGAATCACTACATTCACTGACTAATTGCGTTTATGCAAACCAACAACATTATGATTTAAAGATTCATTGCCTCAGCTTTTTATCGTTGACAACGACAAGAAAAATATGTGTGACCATCATGATCACAACAGAAGGTTTAGTATATGACACAAATTTTTCAATTGCTCAATATTAGGCTAAAAAAATTATAAAAGTTTTCCTCAATAATTTAAATTACTATGCGAATTTTGGTGTAAGTCAAACGTGTTGGCGTTCAGAATGATTTTAGGGGGTAATAGACAGATAAATGAACAATTAATTAATCTGAAAGATAAGTTAGAGGCCAAAACTTTCATTTTACTTATGTCAGTCTGTGTTATCCTACCTAACAACTTCTTCATAAATGGTGTAGTGTAAGCAAAATGTTTACCAATTTTAAATTAAATGGCCCAAATTGTACATAGTAAGATACATTTTGTTCCAACCCTCGTATTATACTTGTAGGATATTATTAGGCCAGTGTCATATGTTTGAGATAGTATAAACTCGTAAATAGGAATTTCTGGTGTTATGGTGTACCTAAAATGACACGAGTAGCTTTTACATTGTTATCTGGCCTTAATACTAAATTGAGCATGGTAACCTGGCGGCAGAAATCTTCCCCTTTAAGGTATTGTTGAAAGTGTTGAATACGTGAAAATTTCGAATTTGGCTACACAGTTGTTTTTCTTTCTATTGTTTTCTATTCTTTTTATTTTAATTTCAATTTCTGCCCTTAAAGATTCAATTTCCATCATGTAGATCCATCTGTACTCGTCTCGACTGACAATTTTTGTGGGTATTTCCATTTCATTTCTGTTGCTGCAGTTTTCATTTTCAATTTTTCATTCTTGCCGTCGTTATTTGCAGTTTGTGACAACTATAATATTCATTTTTAAACACTATTGTAGACGTTATGCTTCATTTAGCCAAATGGTTCCCATTTTTTCTACCTGGTGCCACCCTCTGTAACCCCAGAATATCCCATGCCCCTATATATATATATATATATATATATTTATTTTATTTATTTATTTTACTTTATTTTTTGCTTCTTACGTAGCAAAACCATAGTGTCTGCAAGGACTTGGTAACTGAAAAAGAAATGTCTTTCTGTCTTGCCTAACAACCTATTGACACTGTTTTCACTCGAACAACACTTATTTCACATCTAACATTTTTTTTTTGTGCGAAACATGAAACTTCCCTAAAATTCTTCCTGTCCCATTTGTTTTTGCGTTTTCTGAGCTGTCCGCGCCCCTCCTGTAAATCTGTCCCTCTCCCCGTGTGGGAACCACTGTTTTAGTTTTTAGTGGCAATCCCTGATATGAAAAGCTGAAAGGCAATCTTTCTCAAAGAAAAAATACATCATATTTAATTAGGCTATGTGATTTTTCTCCCCGACTAGGGTTAGAAATGTATCCCTTATACGAGGGTGGATCGAAAAGTAACACACAATAATTTTTTTTACAAAAAGTTTAATATTTACAATTACAAACAAATGTGCACATGCATATCTTTTGTCTATTTTTCTATGTAGCCGCCAAGTTTCTCAACACATATCTCCCATCGTGATACCAGTTTAAAAATACCCCGTTCATACAAGTCCGTTCGGTTGGAGTATAGCCATCTGCGGACTGATGTTTTCACTTCAGCATTTGACGCAAAGCGTTTACCGGCCAGGAATTTCTTCATGGGACCAAACAAATGAAAGTATGGAGGATGCTGGAGCTCCTCCTACCAAATTTATTGATTTTCTCACGAACAGCTGCAGCAACATGGGGGGCGAGTTTGACACCATCAGCATGAATGTTACAGTCCAGACCTGTCACCGTCGGATTTTTATTTGTTTAATCCCATGGAGAAATTCCTGGCCGGTAAACGTTTTGCGTCGGATGCAGAAGTGATAACAGCAGTCCGCAGATGGCTACACTCCAACCGAATGGACTTCTATGAACAGGGAATTTTGAAACTGGTATCACGATGGGAGAAATGTGTTGAGAAACTTGGCGACTATATAGAAAAATAGACAAAAGATGTCCATTCATGTGCACATTTATTTGTAATTGTACATAGGTCTATTAAGCTATTTGTAAAAAAAAAATATTGTGCGTTACTTTTCGATCCACCCTCGTACTTCCTTGTTGTTATTCCCTTACGCATTTAGTGAAGAAACTGTCCAGTCACACAATAGTTGAATCGACTTTACTCCACTTTTCTGCTAATTGTCATTGGTTTGTGTTATTGGCACAGTGCTATTTTCCAAGGACAACTGCAAGTTTGGATCAGGTAGAAGTGGGCTTCAAAATGAATAAATTCTGGGCGTAGTCAAAGAGAGAAAGAGAGGTATCTGCTGCAGCGGTTGACTTCTACTGGAGGGAGGTTTTTCTGGGATTTATAGCGTCTGCTGCATCGTCTGCCGGTCTCTCGATGTCGTTAATATTCAACAGAGTTCTGGCTAATAGGTCGTCCTTCCATCCGTCCGACATTTGTAAAACAAAAAAAGAATCAACTCATTGTGACTAAGTTTGGGTGGATTTAGCGTCCGTGTACCCCGGTTCAAGGTCGTTCGACATGGTATGCATCCATCAGATTTTCAAAATTAATGCATACACATCGATTGGAATTCGTTATTTATAGATCGATAAATTAGATCGAGTGGGTATTGTATACTAAATACATGGTAAACACGCCATCCATATATAGAGTTTCGTGTGACTTTGAAATTGTAGTTTATTGTCTTTTCGCTTTGAACTTCCAAGCATTCCCATTGCATTCCTAGGGATTTGGATTTGGTTACGTGGCCTACTTCGTTTGGATAATAAAGTCTGGTTTCAAAGGCTGACTTGGGACTATTGCAGAACCACTTCTATGTATTCAACTTTGTGATGGTGAAAGACTAAGGGATGGTATTGTTAACACCTTCAGAGCTGAATTTATACTCTGATAATCAGGTAGTCGTCAACATCAGGGAGCTCTTAACTTTGAAATTGATGAGGAAAATTTCAGCGGATGGAGGGTTGCCATAAATAGCAATTATAACGTGAGAACAAAATTCCTCTCTTTTTAACATAAAGCATAACTCCACTAATCTTATACGCGTATCAGTGATTTGAAGCATCTTTTAGGCGACGCATTTATTCGTCAGTATCAGTGAAACGTTTCAAAATGTAGAATTCATAATGTCGAATGTCAAAATGTTTTGTAATTACTTGAATGTGGCTAATTTATTTTTGCCACTAGGCCTATTTGCTGATACGTTAGTAGACTATATGGATCTGATAATATGGCCTTCTATAAGGTGATAAAGATAACTGTAAATGAAACAATCCGAACTATTAATTTAAATCTTTCGAAGCTCTAGGTCTGAATTGAGGCCCCCTGCCATTTAGAAACGGTGTTTCACTGATTCCTGACAAGCCATATGTATAAAATGCGTTTAAAGCCATTAAAAACCAACTTTCTGAGCCATTAGGTGGAAAGTTCCTTGAGATGTGGTTAATCTATCATTGTCTTCACTAGGTAATGGTATCTTCCAATGAACTATTGTAGCAATTTCTTTCTGAAGCCTTAATATGAAGATGATAATTTATATACACAATTAGGCCTACATATAGGCCTATTTATAAAGATATAGGTTACTCCTATAATAATCATGAAACCATCTTCATCATCATTAATATTATACTATCAAAACCACTGTTGTTATTTCTTTATGTTAAAATAACAGGCTGATATTTATAATTAATCTTATTCTCCATCCTATCGTTAGTCCTATTGTCATGGACTTCCTATTTTCATTTATTTTTTCTAATTTTGATCCTTTTATCACCTTTCTATTTACCTTCTTAAGTCTACTTTTCGTTCATTATCATCACCAGAATCATCATAATTTCTGTTCTTTTTCTTCTTCTTCATAGCTTTCTCTTCCAATCTCTTTAGGTCTTTATTTTGATGTTCTTTTTATCACTACAGTTTTGTCACAGTCTCTTCGGGAAGAACATAATATGAGTGCCCAGGAAAATATATTTGAACCTAAGACAGATGAAAACGGGGACTGTAGAAAACTGCATAATGATGAGCTTCATAACCTGTACTCTTCGCCGAATATAGTAAGAGTAATTAAATCACGGATGCTGAAATGGGCTGGCCATGTTGCACTCATGGGGGGAGGAGGAAAGGCTTATCTAAAAAATATTGACAGGGAGACCCGAAGGGAAAAGATTACTTGAAAGATCTAGACTAGGTGGGAGATCAGTGTTATAAAATATGTAAGGGAGGTGAGATTTACGAGGGATGGTTAGATGGAATCAGCACAGAAAAGGGTTGAATGGCGGGCTCATGTAAGCGCGGCAATGAACCTCCGGGTTCCATAAAATAGATAATATTCCTTTAGCTTGCTTAGGAATTGTCTTGCTATTGAGTAAATTTGTCACAGTCGTCATTAACTTATATCCTAACATTATGTATGTATTAATGTAAAAATAATAAATTTATCGCTGATTCATCATGCATGCCTAGTTACCAAATCATGTCAAAAAATCAATCTTGTCTTAGAGTTTCATTTATTGATAAACCGACATAGGCTAATGTCGTCTAGTTGTTGGTGGACATAATGAATGGAACGCATTGCCGTGTTCAAGATGGTACACCAGATTAGATGCTGACATTATATTTCTTTGTGCTGAATAGCGCATGACCATGCCATGGACATTACATCGTTTTGTGATCCTGGAGATTATTGGCGTTGACAATCATTCCCCTTGACTGACCTCAGGGTATCCACATATGAGCTCCGTGGAGGTCTCGTAATGGAATCATAAGTAGGGCAGGTCACTGTTACAGATGATAGGATATTATGCTGGCACCTAAGCTGCTACCAACAGCTAATCCCCAGTCTCTCGCTTTGTGCTGGGGTCATTGAGGAGTAGCCTACTTACTAATAAATTATTTCTGAAGTAAAATTCCTTTTCAGTCTTACATGCGCAGCAGGCCTTAACTAACGAAAAGCAATCATTAGACAAATATTTTTTGTTCGAAAATACTATAATAGGCTTATTAGGCTATATGTGCCATAACAGTACCATAGAGACATCTATTAAATTGCAGAATTTCAATATAACGCTGTTGTTCAACTATCGTTCAATATTGTTCACGGGACATTCTTCAAGCCGTTAAACCAGCGAGGCACAATGAAGAACCTCCATTTCAAACAAAATTCAATTCTGTTCATGTTTATTTTACTAAATTCAGTTCATTTCGTGTGGTTTAATGTGCGTTGTTTTGAGTTGAAACGTCAAGAGAAGCCCTGCTTGTCTCTTCGCATGTCATATATCACAAAAGATGAGAACTTACTAACAGCCGAAAGCCGAGACATCAGAGAGTTTTATAAATTACAAGGTATTCTAAAAAACCTAAAACTTAGATTTTTAGTTACAGTATGATCGAATAAAAACAGTCGTATGAAACTTAATACAATGGTCACACAAAATAAGATCATGAAGGGGCATCTTTTGTCTATTTTTCTATACAGTCGCCAAATTTCTCAACACATTTTTCCCATCGTGATACCAGTTTCAAAATACCCTGTTCGTAGAAGTTCGTTCGGTTGGAGTACACCCATCGGCGAACTGGTGTTTTCACTTCTGCATCTGATACAATGCGTTTACCGGCCAGGAATTTCTTCATGGGACCAAACAAGTGAAAATCTGACTGTGCCAGGTCTAGACTGTATGGAGGATGCTGGAGTACCCCCAACCAAATTTGTTGATTTTCTCACGAACAGCTGCAGCAATATGGGGGCAAGTATTGTCGTGAAGAAGTCCGACACCACGCATGTCCCTGTGAATGCCCTTTAGCCCATAAATATCGCATTACACCTAGCTGCAATTCACAAGTGGACGATAGTAACATGAATGTCATCTTTGTTGCATAGTTCGCGCTTCTTTCGCTAGAGCTTGTAGCGGATCTGGGTGCCATTTCTATGTAGCAGTTCGCTCATATAATTTGAATTTAGGGGAATAAAAATGTTTTATTGGGTCCCACTGAATTTATATGTTTGTGTACCACGGCAGCTTCAGTCGCGAACAACGAGATTTACCTCTTTACATTTCTCGGGGCATATTTATTGGGTGTGGTTAGGTTCTAAATTACACTTCATGTATTCAAAACAGTGAGGTATATAGTGGGTTTAAGAATGTTTATTTTACCAGAAACAAATTAATTCACAAGTGTTCAATAACAATAGTTTATATTGCGGAGCGGAAGAAAGTCAGTCTGGCAATATTGGGAGCTTCACGAATATATTTTCTGTTCTACACCGATTTGTGATATCACTGGCCTATTTATGCCCTTGAAGGTCGTAATGTACTTACTGCGTTTCACACACTGAATTTACTGTACAAGTCGTAAATATGACTTGTATAAGCAACAGTTGTCTTAAAGTGGTGTAAGGTTTTAATATAACCCTCACCTGCACAGAGTTTAGAATCAAAACAGTCGAATTGGCGATTTACTGCCAATAAGACAATATAAAGTTGCAACGAGGAGACAGTACGCGATTGCGTCCAGTCGGACCCTCAGTCCAGTTGCAAAGTGTCGGTAAATGCATTCGTTTCACCACCAACTGACTCAATCCCCTTCCAATATTCATGATATTCCTTACAGCTAATCATCTCTTTCCTTAGAGCAAAAATCATGTTTTACACTTCTAAAACTAATGGTCATTGGCTATTTCTTCCCCCGCATATTAGTGCTTCTTGAACTACTTACATAGCTTGTGCCTGCAGGCAGATTCCTGGTACAGCTCGAGTGTCTTTCCCCAAATCCATATTCTAAGTATTTTCTATTCATTCTTTAATACCTTCTTTCTCTCCCATGGCAGTATAATGGCAGTAAAACTTATGAAAAGACTTGTGCACAAGTTATGAATACTTGACGCCAATATCCCATAGTGTGCCTATAGAAATTGTATGCTAGCTATTGAAAGATTCCCAGTAAACAGTCTGGTTAGGAGTGCTAGTATTATTTTACTCTACTTTCTCTTATTCCCCTTTAGCCCGTAGTACTTGCTTTGATTCTCCCTTATTATTTATTTATGTGTTGCTGCTTAATTAAAGTGGTATCTTTAATTCCATCATAATGCCCAAATATATTCTGCAATACAAGTGCAAAGTTTGTAAAAGTGTGTTACTTTATTTCAGAAGATAGTTCAGCTCCTGGTAACCGTTTGGCAACCTTGTAATCACCTGAGTCAACTACCTGACTCTTTAGTCTGACAGCTCCTCTGACCCATTTCGCCTCTCCCTTTCATAATGAATGAATGAACCTCTTATCTAAACTTAAATCAACAGTTACAATACATACCATGCAATGCATACTTCACCCCCGGAATCTTGAGTTTACTCTAATCCTATTATATTCAACTGTTACCTAACACCAATATTAATGAGATTACACTAAAATTTTATGTTTACAATTTTATTCCTAGCGAATTTAGCTTCACTAAAAAAAATATATAAAATGCCAGATTTATTAGCATAGTCCTTATTGTGATATCATAACTGTCGGATTTATTGACAAGAGTCCTCTAAATACTAACTACCACACCTATGAATTTTCACTAAACTTCTAATATATAAAGCACTGGATTTCTTTGTGCAGTCCCATGATTATACTAAAATAACTTGATATAAGTAACTGCCACACGTACTTATTCCCGGTCACATCCACACTATAATATAAATTTTTGTTTACACATTTTGAATACACATTCTACGCGAAGTAATGCAATTCTGATCAACCATACTGTTGTCGCTAATTATTTGTTTACTTTTTGAACTTACGATAATGATTTAGTAGTAGCATACTGTATGAATAGATACAATATCGATAAGAATCCATGCTTCCATAATTATCTCCCCTAGTAGACTTAATCTTTCTTAGTAATTCTTTTTTTCACAAAATGTAAATATTATTATTTCTTTTATCCTTCAAAATTTGTTTATAAATGCTGATGTTACTATGATTCCATTTTACTCTTTTATGAGGTAATCCTCTACTACCAAGCGTTATTTTCTTAGCATCAATGTAATAATTATAAAACATTTTAAACATTCGTGGTCCTTAACTAATTTTCCCATCCTCTTTTTCTTTATGATTTTTCATGTCTATCGTGATATTTCCATCCCCGTCGTTATTATAATCCTAGTGATCAATTTATCTTTCGCTCCAAACATATTAAATTTGCAATCCCTTTTTACTGACTCACACTTCTTCATCAAAGTGTCACTAACTTCATAAACAGCAATAACTTCGTCGATATCGAATCGCGGTCCTTCCGCTGATCCCATAATAATATTAATTGTTGGGCCCTTTTGCCTGCAACATTAATAACTTCCTTCGTTGGGCTGCTTTTGCCTACAACGGTAATAATAACCACTTCATTCGTAGGGCTATACTCGCCTACGACGTCAATAAAATTCATCTCGGATTGCCTTCATTTTAATTGTTCGGAGCTTTCAATTTTCAATCACTCAAATTATATATGGAAAGGGAACTTCAATAATACCATCTTTATTTGTTCTTCGATTATTTTCTCGAGTCTACGCCTTTCATTACATTTCCGTAAAGTATCAGAAAAATATCAATAGAATGGACTAAGTTCTTTAATCTACCATATCCTGCAAATTGTAAGGTTACCATTAAATGTTTATTTCTTTATATTTGTTTTGACGTAACTTCAGCATCTGTTCATGTTATTTATATTTGTTTACATTTTGTGTCCTAATTGCTTTATTAAGATTTTATCTACTTTGAGTATTTTTCTTATTTAGCACGGCTTACTTATCAATACATATATGATCATTAATATGCTCCGTTCATCTCTACCCTCTCTCCATTAGGCCTATTTTCATCAAATTGCATAATTACGCGATCACAGTCATTTAGGTCTTCCCTAGCTTCCGGGTTAAGTGAACTGTCTACCTGAGATTCACCCCTCTCAGACCTGTCAGTTTCATAGCCTATGTAACGACCGTGCACGACTTCACCGTTTCTTTGTGTATAAATTCCTCGCCCTGGCTCTGACCCTACAAATGCAATGTGATTGACCTGCGGTGGGGTCATTCCGCTCTTGTTTGTATTTTCAAACCGCGAGTTATTTTGAACTCTCTGATTTTGTCTGTAGTCTGCATTATTCCTTCCTTGTCGATTTCCTGAATAATTCTGATTATAATTATTACTCCTGCCATTATTGTCCTGTTTATATCCTTGCGTATTAGGATAACTTCTGCCGCCAGGCCTATTGTACGCATCATTCCTGCCTGCATAATTTTCATTTTTCCCCCACTCATTCGGAATTTCATTTCGAACTCCGCGATCGAATTTCTTACTGTCATATGGCTTCTCTCTTTTTATCGTCTCTTCGAATTCAGTTAGCAATCCTAAAGCTTCAGTAAGTGTCTGGGGTCTCGCAACAATCAAATGATTAGAGATTTCTCTATTAAATTGCTTTAGGGCTAATTGCAGCATATCTTTTTCAGAAAGTTTGGTATCCAAAGACCGGGCCAACTTAATTACCATCATGAAGTGTTCTGACATTGTACGGTTAGAATCCTCGTTATATCTCCCCGAATACAACTCCGTTCTTGCGTTACTCTGCCGACTTGAATTCCAGTAGCGTTCCATAAACAACTTCTTAAATTCCCCATAGTTAATTCCCTTAGCTAATATAAAATGGGCCCAATCTCGCGACTTCCCCACTAAGCTTCTTTGGATTATTGCCATTTTAAATTCCTCAGGCACTCCCCTTAATTTCAAGTATGAGTCCATCTCACTAATGAATTGATGCGGATTAGCGTGATCTTCCCCATTAAATTTTGGAGCGGTCCAATCATTACCTAATATTTGTGACCAGTGTATTTGGTTACGTAGTCCTATTTGCGATTCAGTATGGTTTCCTAAATCTGCATTACTTCGCATGTCGTCCGACTCAGTCATGACGCTTGAAGTGCCCTGCCCATCACTCCTAATTTCATTACGTGCTAAAATTTCAGCATTAGTTACATTTATTGTGGCTAAGCTGGCTCTTCTATTGTCATCACTATTTCGTCCGACCAGAGGTTCATTCTCCATAGTATGAATTTTGTTAGCTAACCCAATAACCTTCTTATCAATGACCGTTATTTTATCAGATAACGTACCTTCAAAACTTTTTACTTTTTCTAGGATTTTTATTTCCAAGTTTTCATTTCTAGTTTTAGTACTTACTTGTATGTTTTCAAGCTCTCTGCGTGTATTTTCCTCAATGCTTTTTAATTTCCCCTGAAAATTTTTTCAACAATATTTAGATCCCCTGTAACTACCTTAGTTAACCGATCTTCCATTTTTTTGTTTTGTTCTTCATTTGCTTTGACCATATTATTTACTCTCGTTCCTAACTCCTGATTTACATCATTTATTTTCTTATCAAGTTCTTTGTGATTTTTTTCAAGCCTAACCTCAACATTTTGAATTTTCCCTTCTAATCGGTCATTCATAGTCTTGTCATCTGTCTGAAACTGATCAAATTTTTCCCCTAAAGTTTTAGAGCTTTCTTTCACCTCTCCTAGTTCCTGAGTTACTTTATCAGAACTTTCTTTCATCTCTCCTAGTTCCTGAGTTACTTTATCAGAACTTTCTTTTATTTCCCCTTTTGATTTCTCTGAGGTTTCGTTTATTTCCCCTAGTTCCCTAGTTACTTTTTCATAATTTTCTTTTATTTCCCCTAGTGCCACACTTATTTTTTTAGAACTTTCTTTGAATTCCCCGCTTAATTTTTCAGAATATTTTTTCATCTCCATCAGCACTTGCCGCATCATTAACAACATTTCTCCCTCTTTATTTACACTTTGAATTTCCACATTTTGATTTTCCACAATTTCTACTGGGGTTTGAACTTCTGTCCCTTCCACCTGGCTACTACTGTCCTGGCTATTATTTTCTCCCTCCATGCTAATGTTGTTCTGACAATTCTCTACTTCACTCCCACTTAACAAGTCCTGCCCTAACTGAATCTCATTTGAACCCATTGTACCTAACACAATTTTTCCGTTACGCAGTATTGGCATTTCACTCTCCGATACTTATTTTCCCTACACACATTTCACTATCTGACATTTTCATGCACACTGGCCCTCTTATAACTAGGTTCACAGTACAAGAATTTTTACATTTGAATATTAAAATTTTAAACAAGATTTTCTTTTTGGACTTATCCGTTTGGGTATTGGTCATCCTTCCTTCCTTCTGGTCTGGTCTGGGGTTGCCATCTGCTTGTTTGTTGTGATGTGACGTGATGAGATGTGATGTGATGAGATGTGATGCGATGCCCTGCTCCTATTTACTTATCCCTCGTCCTATCGATTTTTTTTGATCGCTGCCCCGCTCCTATTATCCTGGATTACTGTTCTGTTTTCCCTCTTAATTGTTTTTATTCTTGTAATGTCTTTTCCCTCGGGTAGGTTTTGATTTTTGATTTTTAATTGTTCTTTTCTATTTAGCCACTATTCCTTCGAAGCCGCACGTTGGGCGCCATTTCTATGTAGCGGATCTGGGTGCCATTTCTATGTAGCAGTTCGCTCATATAATTTGAATTTAGGGGAATAAAAATGTTTTATTGGGTCCCACTGAATTTATATGTTTGTGTACCACGGCAGCTTCAGTCGCGAACAACGAGATTTACCTCTTTACATTTCTCGGGGCATATTTATTGGGTGTGGTTAGGTTCTAAATTACACTTCATGTATTCAAAACAGTGAGGTATATAGTGGGTTTAAGAATGTTTATTTTACCAGAAACAAATTAATTCACAAGTGTTCAATAACAATAGTTTATATTGCGGAGCGGAAGAAAGTCAGTCTGGCAATATTGGGAGCTTCACGAATATATTTTCTGTTCTACACCGATTTGTGATATCACTGGCCTATTTATGCCCTTGAAGGTCGTAATGTACTTACTGCGTTTCACACACTGAATTTACTGTACAAGTCGTAAATATGACTTGTATAAGCAACAGTTGTCTTAAAGTGGTGTAAGGTTTTAATATAACCCTCACCTGCACAGAGTTTAGAATCAAAACAGTCGAATTGGCGATTTACTGCCAATAAGACAATATAAAGTTGCAACGAGGAGACAGTACGCGATTGCGTCCAGTCGGACCCTCAGTCCAGTTGCAAAGTGTCGGTAAATGCATTCGTTTCACCACCAACTGACTCAATCCCCTTCCAATATTCATGATATTCCTTACAGCTAATCATCTCTTTCCTTAGAGCAAAAATCATGTTTTACACTTCTAAAACTAATGGTCATTGGCTATTTCTTCCCCCGCATATTAGTGCTTCTTGAACTACTTACATAGCTTGTGCCTGCAGGCAGATTCCTGGTACAGCTCGAGTGTCTTTCCCCAAATCCATATTCTAAGTATTTTCTATTCATTCTTTAATACCTTCTTTCTCTCCCATGGCAGTATAATGGCAGTAAAACTTATGAAAAGACTTGTGCACAAGTTATGAATACTTGACGCCAATATCCCATAGTGTGCCTATAGAAATTGTATGCTAGCTATTGAAAGATTCCCAGTAAACAGTCTGGTTAGGAGTGCTAGTATTATTTTACTCTACTTTCTCTTATTCCCCTTTAGCCCGTAGTACTTGCTTTGATTCTCCCTTATTATTTATTTATGTGTTGCTGCTTAATTAAAGTGGTATCTTTAATTCCATCAAGCTACACATGAGAACAAAATGGAGTCGGTAGCAAAAGCTTCAAACTCATCTTGGTGAAAGTTCAACATCCCAGCCGCAATACCAACGCAGAAAAAAAACATTATTGTGCGTTACTTTTAGATCCACCCTCGTATATGGGCAGATATCACTTAAAATAATTTTAACACGTTTTCTGAAACCTTTGACGTTGTTTATCTGTTTAATCCTATCAGGCAGGCGATTATACAGTTTAAGACCAAGCACCATAAATGATTTATTAAATATACATATTCGATGAGAAGGTATGTTCAAGGCGTCACTATTCCGAGTGCTGTAAGTATGAAAGTCTCCATTGGTATTAAAATCATTTATGTTTACATAAATACACTCTAACACTTTTGAAAAATATTAACCGTGTATCGTTAAAATACTATATTTCTTATAATTATTTCTGCAGGAATGTCCAGGTCAACTTTAAACATACATCGTAAAATACTTTCCGAACAATGAATAAATCAGTCAATAGAGAACAAGATCCCCACAAGCAGATTCCATAAGCAAGTCTTGATTCAACTTCTGCATTATAAAACAAAAGTAAAACTTCATTATTTAACTGTATTTATTAGTAATGCTTGACCCACATTTGGATCTACTAAAAAAATCAAGTAGGCCATATATCTACTGTAATGTAATATAGAGTATAGTATTAATAACTACACAATTTGAAGTACCATAATTGAATAATTGAAGTAAACAAGGTCCTAAATGCCATTTTTATTTTAAAAAAATACATAGAAACATTAATATCAATGTACCTAATCCTACAAGTTAGGTAAACTCCAGAAAGATCCAACACTATACAAATTCCTTTGTTGTTATTTGTTAGCGAGAGGTATAAGTTTTGTGCCAATACCATTGTTAGGTCTATTAACATTTCGGAATTTTTTTTATAGGTCTATCCTATAGTTCGAGTATAGGCCTAGTATTTTAAAATTATGTTTCATTGAAGATCTCATGCATTTAAGAAAATAGGAAGCCAAGGCCTAGTGATGAGCAAATGCAAGACCAAGACCAAGACCAAGGCGGTCTTGGTCTTGGTCTTGGTCTTGCATAGGTAACCCTGGTCTTGGTCTTGGTCTCGGTCTTGCATCAGTGGTCTTGGTCTTGGTCTCGGTCTTGCATACTCGGTCTTGGTCTTGTTGCAAGAGTCTTGCAGTCTTCTTTTACGCATCTTACATGATTTAAAGTTACACCGATTACATGTGTGTTATTGTTTGCGAAAGTAACGAAAGCTAATTACTTTTAGTTGCAGTAAACAGTAATGTGATGTCACGCTGTTTGCCGAAACGTCCATGGTGATATAAGCTAGAACAGTAAACTTTGAGTGTAAATTTAAATATTCTCTGTTATCCTATTGCAGAACTTTAAACCCAAAATCCCCGAGATGCTATACACTATTTGAGAGTGTAAAATTATGAATATTATATTGTAAACTTTCAAATTGAACGGCTGTGGAGACAAGAAGTAACATTAACAGGATAAGTATGAAATGTTTAAAAGACTTCCGCATAGGAGAGAGGTTCTATCTGACCTGTTTAAAACCGTATAATATAGTAACAAAACAGCGGCATTGAAGCAGATGCTTTAGAAATTGTGCAATCTATAGCAAATCACACAATGTCCATTAGAAACCCAAACACATAGGCTGCAATAAATAATATTTCTCTTTTCATATACCCTAGTTCTAATTTATAACACATTGTGAGAAGATTATTTCTGCACTTTAAAGTTTTCCGCTACCTCCCATAAATTACTTTCTACTTACTTTCAAGTTTCGGCCCTTCAATTAATTGGGTCATAAATAATTATAATTATTCTTCATGCAAGCAAATATTTCTAGACCAGGCATTTTCTACTTTTAGTATGTTTTCCCATTCGATATGTATCCTTAATATGAATCAGCAGCAAGAACTTAAACACCGCCACCGTCATGTGTCAATAACAAAATTGTAGTAGTAAAAACAGGTTTTCAGTGGATGTCCTATCTATCATCAGCAAAATGTAGGCCTGTATAACTACAGTACAATCAGATACGTAACTGTAAAGTAACAACTAGCAAATACCCGTCACATAAGTCCCTGCTTTAATTAATCTACGGTTTAATTGTGTTTTATTGAATAATTATGAAGAATGCCGGGCGTATAACCTGATTTTTTCAGACTTCACTTTATTTTGAAATTTTCTGCAAAGAGAATGGAATGAGCTGAATAGCTATGTTGTATTTTGTTAAAGTAGACAGGAAAGATTCTATGTGAGAGTAGGCTATGAATATTAATGATAGGTGTAAAAATGGATACCATCGTTAATGAAATAGGATACTGAGCATGTTAATAGGCGTTTTAAGTTACGGGGGCTACTGTTTAAAGTTTCAAATCCTCAGTCATAGGCCGCCCCCATGGCTGAATGGTTAGAGCGCTTGCCCTCCACCGCAGGGACCCGGGATCGGATCTCGATGGAACCATGTGGAATTTGTGGTGGACAAAGTGGGGTCGGGCAGGCTTTCTCGGGGTGCTCCGGTTTCCCCTGCCATATGTAATTCCATTGTTGCTCCAGTCATCGTAGTATGACCATTTGGTTGTAATAAAGCATTATTATAAATACTCAGTCATAGCTTTCTTTTAACCCAGTGAGAGGTTAGAGAAACTAGTTATTAAATAACTGTGTGGCAGAATTTTTAAGTTTTTGATAAATTATGTGGTCAGTATTTATATTGTACGCAAAATGAAATTTCATATATGGCTTTGGACCTTTGTTACATCTGTTTGTCTTTCATACCTTAATATTAGAGAACTATTGCAATTAAACATTTTAAAAATGAATATGGAGTGTTTTTCGTGAATTTAACTCCCACCAATTGAAGGAACTAACTGTATGGAATGCCATTCAGGGAAATCCGTCAGATTAATTGTAAGTTTTCATTGCAGTAATTTGTTTTAACGTAGTGGTGAGACAGGTAGTATATGGATTTCATATGTATTATTTGAATGGTGCGCTCGTTTTTGGATACGGACAGCGTCAAGCACCGGGTCTGCTCTCATTGGTTACCGCACGATGAGGTAACCTCTACATCTACCAGCCTTGGGACTACCCCGGCTAGCGACACTGCAGCGCCTTTGAGTAGCTGTCGCTGGCTCGCTGCATACTCAATGGGGTTTTATAAAACTTTTTCAAATAGCAAGACTGCAAGAGTCTTGCAGTTAGGTCTTGTTCTTGCCAGAGTCTTGCAGGGTTGGTCTTGGTCTCGGTCTTGCATGGTCGGTCTTGGTCTTGGTCTTGCTAACGCTGATGCGGTCTTGGTCTTGGTCTCGGTCTTGCATTTTCTGCAAGACCAAGACCAAGACTGGTCTCGCTCATCACTAAGCCAAGCTATGCTCATATTTCCAAGGGGAATTTGCATCCTGTCCTCAAGGTCCGTGATGATGTGCATTCATCATCATAATCATCATCATCGTAATCATAATCATCATCATCATCACTTAGCCCACAGAAGGCAGTAAGAGGAGGATTTTTCCAGGATATAACATTTCTTCAAATCAATAACATCATACCATTGGTTTTATTTTACAAAGGAAGACCTGTTGAATTTGACTAGAACCTACGCCTAAATCCGGGTTTGAATCCGCGAACGTTAGTTCTATTGGCAAGCATGGCAATAAATAAACCTAGAGAGCATCTATTTCTTAATTACATTATTACATTAAATATTTTTGGCCAGCGTCGGTCCCAGGCTTACACCCCCGTCGTTAAATAATCGTAAACCAAAACGAATTAGGCCTAGAAGAATCTCGGGTTTTTGCCATGTATTCGAGTAATAGCCAGAATTTCTTGAATATTGCGCTTTTCGTTTGTTGGAATAGAATCTTTATTCTATGCCTAGGTATTAAGAATTATTTTTATGTCTAAAATGTAAATATCCCTCTTTGTAATGTTGGCCTCATAAGCCATTTTGTGCAGAATATTCAATTGTTGAACCCATATAAATATATATATTTTTTTTAATAGTTGCAAAATAATTCAAGTCGGTAATGCTCTCCCAGATAGGCAAGGAAAAGACTTGACGAACACATGAATAAATTGTACATGCATTATTTCTTCTCTCTCTTTTTTGTAGGCGTAGAGCCTGTTCTGCAAAAACTCGAGAGGTGGTGGTGGCCACCAGATAAGTTAGTATTTACAGTTTGAAATTTAATCTGAACCTCAGTAGGGTCCTAGTAGCCTATACTTTAAGTAATTAAGCCAAATATGAAGAAATAATTTGATGCTCCGTAAAATCCGCCTCAGGATTTGCCAGAAACTTTCGGTTTTAGACCTCCCGTTTAAATTCTATAAATTCTAAGAAGTCAGCGCTAGCTTTCTGCGCTCATGTCTCAGGTTAAGTTCTTGCCCAGTTTGACGTGCATTTTCTTGTACATAAATGCGATAGGCCCATGTCTGTAGATTTACGGACATGTAAAAGAACTCCTGCGGAACAAATTCCTGTACACCAGCGACGGTCACAAGATTACCCCTCCCCAGTCTTTAAATAACCGTAAACCAAAACCACTTAGTTTACGAGAATATCTAGTTTTGCCATGTAATCGAGTAATGAACCAGAATTTCTTGAATATTGCATTTTCCCTTTGTTTTCACAGAATGTTTATTCTATATTAAGAATTATTTATTAGGTCTACTGTTATTGACTTTTCCTTCTCGTTCCACATCAGCACTAGCGCCCTACACCGTCACCTATAATTCAGTGTGCCCACACCTTCCAATGTTATCAGTACAGAAACAGTTGCCACTCGTCACGATACGCGTGACTTCCCTGACCTCTAGTGTGATTGAAGCTAATTAAGGAAGTGTCACTATTCTAGCATGTTCTGATAAGATTAAAATAAACCCGATAATTGCAAATTAATATTAAAAAACAAATAAAAAAATAATATTTTAATTACTTGACTACAGCAGTACTGAACAATTAGACTTACAGGTAACAATCTTTCATGATGTGAAAATATGCAAGATATAAATCTTTTAATCACTGGATTTTGTACTATTTGTTATCTAGATTAATTGTAGAAATATTTTAAAAGGATTAAGTGGTATGATTGTATCTAGGTTGGATTTTAATTGATTATGGAGTGGACATAATAAAGAAAATGTGATGTCATCAACCTTGCCCATTCATAGTTATGTATAAAAATTGAAACAAAACAGCATTACTGATTGTAAGTAATAAATTAAGCCCAACCGTTATAGTTTATTCTTTGTATGTAGAGAATAAGTAAATAAATTAACGATTACAATAACTGTATGTTCCATTAGTGTTACAATTAAACTGCACTACAAATCATACATGATGTATAAAGCTGCAGCAAACACCTGCATTATAGGTCAATTATTCCTGAATATGTGAATTACTGGCCTCGCAACTGTTATGAATTCTAATAATCTCTCCAACTTGGTATGGATTCATGTGAGTTAGTTGCATCCTAAAGTTGATGGAGAGACGGTGGCAGAAAACTAAAATTTCATGGGTTCTCTATCTTACGCGGGACACAGCTTTTAACGAATGATTGTAAGGGATTTGCTTCTTATAGTGTTCGCGCAACTTTCGTTATCGCTTGAGATTCAATCAGAGCCTCTCAAATGATTTCTAAGGACACCTCGAAGGGCGGTGTCCTTGATATATAATTTAAGGAATCGCGCACAATGTGCATTATCTTAACCTAAGACTTAAACTACCCAGTCCTGAACCCGGGGAGGGGATCTTTCACTACTGAAAAATCCCCGGCCGGGAATCGAACCCGGGCCGCCGGAGTGGAAGGCAGGCGTGCTACCGACTCACCCACGGCGGCGGACTGTCCTTGATATATGCATTCGGGATATAGACTGCCCAACAGTTCATATATGAGGGATATTTTAACTTTGATCCTTAAATTGTCACAGACTATCAATTCCTTTAAATCACAATGGGAGAGACGAATCGATCAATGAGAGATCCTTTAATGGACACGGTCCAGAGCTCTTTTTGTGCTCGTTTTGGAAATCAGTCAGTAACGGGTGAACTCACCAAAGGCTCAATTTGAAGGAAATGATAACTCCCAACCATACTGAATTAGGTAGGCCTACGTTAATATCATACCTACTTCATTTAGGAAAATGTAAATATAAGAAAATTTAAAGAATGGAGGATAGTAGAATAATAATGGGAATGGAGATTTCAATCCGGCAGGGAAAATCAACATAGAGATTTCAATGAGGTCGAACGCCCTTGGATTTGAATCTATGATTTCCATAATTTGATTCTGTGTTGTGAATGCTTCGGTTAAACGCTCGGTCCTCAAAAGTTACTTCAAACGAACTTTACCACTATCTCGTTAATCTCACTGGTTACTTACAAGCAAATAAAGTGACATAGAGATGTATATAATTACAGTATCTGTTTTTTTACTTGTCTGTTTGATTAGTTACGTATTCCGTATGCATATTAACCTGTATCGATTCGTCATACTGTTCTTTCTAGCGTGGTGCATTCTGAAGGTTGCACGACTTCTTAATCACTGCATTTTGTGTTTAGTGATTCCAGAGGAGATTAATAGGACAGCTTTCATAGAGAATTAAGTTATTTATTTCTGATATAAATCTCAAAAAAATTGATAAATTAAGTCGCTCGTAGGCAATGAAAACTGAAACAAGTGGATTATGTCATCGAATTAATTCACAACTAAACTATTAAGGTAAAATCTTCCCGTGCTGAGTGTCGAAACTGTATAAGAGTAATTACGATTTATTTCTCCGTGGCACTGCGTCCCTTGGGAAGATTAGATCATCACATACCTAGCTCATGTACCGCCGTTCTTTGATTTCATTAGCAGAAAAAAAACGTGATTGAGGACATATGATCAGCATAACTTTATATAATTGTATATCAATGTATGTCATAAATTTATCAGTCTGTTTTTTTTGTTAACTACGTTATGAAGTTAGTAGCCTATTAATCTAATGACCTAACCTCGAAATAGGTGAATCTGTTATTACAATAAGTTAGTTCAGTTAGAACACAGTAGGTTTCTTCCAGCAACATTTAGAAATTATCACACGCCCGATGCATGAGCACATTGTCAGTTCGTAAGGCCTGTATTACACTTTCATATTTTTTGTGACAGAAGTTTTATAAAATATATGTGATAAAATATTTTTAGTGTAATCTAATATCTTTGATCGCATTTAGCTGTGACATCGTTATGTTATGAAATATACAGTCGTCGATCATCATCATACCTTGAAAATATTCTTCTCGGGTTTGCAGCCGTGATCGTTGTCGTGATCCAACGTTTCAGAGGCCGACGCCGCCTCCATCCTCAGGGAAACTGAAGTGCAGAGCATCAGACCAGACCAGACCAAATAAGGTAACTGAGGCCTCGACTCCGATTCCATACCTGCATACGAAATGCATTGCTGGAAATGAAAACGGGTTCCTATCCTATAACTTAAATTTGCTTACGCTAACTGTGTTTCGCATAGGACTTGAACCTATGCAGGGCAACTGCTATTAGTTAGGGGTTCGGGCCGGGTTCCTTTTTTATTTAAAGTTCCGGCGGAGACCACCCCTCAGGGGGTTGTAATACGCCCAAGGAGCCCTGAGGTGCTGTAATTGCAACTCCTCTCACATTGCCAACTTTAAGGGTTGCAGTAAGTGGAAGGAAGTTAAAGGGGCAGCGGCGAAGCGCACTAAGGCGGGGCCCAGAGCTTCTGGGAACTCAGGCACCACTTCTGCTGTGCCAAAAGGCATTGCTGCACCCAGTCTCTCCTCTGAGCAGGAGAAGCTTGCCCCAGGTTGGAGCCATGTTACCGAGCGGGGGCGTATTGTCCATGTCCAGCAACCCACGCCACCACCCCAAACCTCTAACGACTCAGGTGCATCGCAGATGCTACCTGTTAGCAATCCAACTGTTCTGGAACCCGCACCTACCACTCCAGACAGTTATTCCTAGAAGTTGAGTCAACTTATCGATGACCTTCCTATGGAAGCTAGTTTTGAGGTGACAAAGTCTCTACTTAAACAAGCTCCATTCCTTCCCCCTGGGGATGCCCGTCCCAATGCAGTTCTCAAAGTTATCGCCCTTTTCCTAGCTGGCTATGGCAGTACAAACTAATGCAAGGAACGCACGGCCCTTCATGAGGCTCGCTTACTGGAACGCCGATGGAGTTCACAGCAAGAAGGCGGAACTGGAAATATTCCTCAGTCATCATGGCATTGATATATGCCTCCTGAACGAGACTCACTTTGGGAGGGCTTGCGATTTTGACTGGCAAATTACGTTTGCTATAGAAATGACAGACTCACTCAGGGGGTTGGCACAGCGATCCTTGTCCGAAAGGGCATTGATCATTGCACCGTGCCGGTCTCGGGTCTGCAGCAAATGGAAGCCACTGCTATTCACGTTGTGATTGCAGGTAGGCCTATCAAATTCCTGGCCATTTATCTCCAACCCGGAACATGATAGATGCAGATCTGACCGAGTGTCTTAGGTGCGGACTACCTGTGATTTTATCAGGTGATCTCAACGCCAAGCACACGGATTGGAACTCAAGGACTAACAATGCCAGGGGCTTGCAACTGGCAGAGTATGTAACTGGGACTTCCTGTATCATCTATGGACCGAATGAACCAACAACCGATCCTTACTGTACCACACATTCTCCCGATGTACTTGACATAGTGGTTGTCAAGGACCTCACAGTACCAGTGAGCATGACTGTGTGCCTAGCCCTCAGCTCAGACCACTTGCCCGTCCTTGTCGACCTCCAAGGTCGTACATCCTTCGCAGCCCTTCCAGACAGGCCAGACGTTAGACGAGTAGATTGGACTAGTTTCCAGAACCACTTGCAATGCAGACTCCCGGGGAATCCAGTGGTAAACTCCGAGGAGGATATAGATGCCAGGATTGAGGATTTATCCAAAGCGATTACGGAAGCTCTGGAGGCATAAGCACCAAAGAGTCGACCGAAAACCTGTTTACGACCTTCAATACCGCCGGCAATTCTTTCTGATATTCAGAAGAAAACCCGGCTGAGAAGGGAGTGGCAGGTAACTAGGGACACCTATCAAGGCTCAAGTTAATAGGCTCCAGCGGTCTATTAGCTATGAACTGAAGAAGTGGAAGAACGGCGTTTGATCTGAGACGCTCTCATCCTTAAACGCTGAGGATCAGTCCCTTTGGAAGGTTACAAAGAGGTTGATGCGGATCTCTGATCCCACACCCCCCTTACGAGTGCCAGGAGGACTCGCTCTATCAGATTCTGAGAAAGCTGAGGCCCTGGCCAACAATCTTGAATCTCAATTTACGCCGGTTGTCGATCCTTCGGATCCTGCCGTGATTGAGCTGGTTGAAAGGGAACTGGCAAGTCAACCCGAATTAACTACTCCATCAGAGGTCGTCAAGGCTATAAAAGAGCTCAAGCTTGGTAAGGCTCCGGGTCCTAGCGGTATTCCCAACAGGGCCCTGAGGATCCTCCCAAAACGGGGAATCACCTACGTCAACACAATTTTAATTCGGTCCTTAAGAGGCAATATTTCCCACCTGCATGGAAACATGCCAGGATTGTCTCCATCCGGAAACCCGGAAAGGATCCGAGACTTCCATCGTCTTATAGACTCATAAGTCTTCTTGATTCGGTGGGGAAGCTCTTCGAGAAGATTCTGCCAAGCAGAATCCTAAGGCACGTCAACAGGCACAGCGCTATTCGTGATGAGCAGTTTGGTTTGAGACCCAAACATAGCACGACTCAGGAGATAGCCCGCCTTGTTGAGAGACTCAAGAGAAACTTTGACGAAAAGCGACTAACCGGCGCGGTATTCCTTGATGTGGCTAAGGCCTTTGACACAGTTTGGGTCAAAGGTCTCCTATACAAACTCCTTCTCCTCAACTTCCCTTATTACTTTGTGAAAGTTATCACCTCCTACCTTACTGATAGGACGTTCGTAGCGTCCTTCCAGTCAGCCACATCTTCACGTCGGTTCATGCGAGCTCGAGTTGCTCGGGGGGACTTATCTCCTTTGTCCTCTTTAGCCTGTATGTGAATGACATGCCCACACCACACCGCCACGTCGACTTGGCGCTTTATGCCGACGACACTGCGCTTTTGGCAACGTCGAAACGGCCTGCACTAATCGTCAAGTATCTCGAGACATATCTCAAAAAGCTAGAGATCTGGCTGACAAAGTGGCGAATTTCCATCAACGTCACTAAGAGCGCAGCTTTGCTCTTCACTGGAAGACAAAGAACGGCGCAGCATAGGCCTGTAGAATTTTTCGAAGAGCCAATCGAATGGGTCGACATCTCCTCTCTGTCGTTCTCTGTCATTTCTTGAGGTGTAGGAAAATATGGAAATCACTGGGAGCGAGGTCCGGGCTGTAGGATGGATGTTTAAATACCTCCAGCCGAACTTCTGCAAGAGGCTTGCTAGGAGGTGTTTAAATATCCACCCTACAGCCCGGGCCTCACTCCCAGTGATTTCCATATTTTCCTGCACCTCAAAAAATTGCAGAGAATGACAGAGAGGAGGAGATGTTTGTCACATAGTGGTTCAAATCCCTGGCGGCAGACTTGTACGACACAGATACTCAAAAGTTGGTTCCACAGTATGACAAATGTTCCAATGCCGGTGGTAAATTGTTAATAATAGCTGAACCCTTGCTGTATCTGTTGGAATATATATGTCCTAGAAGAAAATGTGTTTTGTTTCTTTAAACGGTCCCAGGAAAACTTACTTTATAGACGCGCCTCGTACCTACGTGGTCCAATTGTTTGGAATGAGCAATAAAGTCGCTAGTTTCACGCCCTCGTAAAACATGGATTATGAATTATTGCCAATTCTCTGTTTTATATGGTTACTTAGTGACAGTTGGCTACTTGTCAGAATTTCGTTCCACATGAGTTCCTTTGCGTGCCTGTAAGTTATGTCTACAGGCATGGGACTGTCGCATTTACTTCATGAGATTGTCCATAATCGGAATCGAAATCATGAACTTGAAAATAGAAAACTGTCAACTTAAATAATTATTTTTTGTTACTTTAATTTACCTCGTTATACTGGAATTATTTTGAAAACTAGTTGATTAAGAGATGGTGCCACAAAAACAGGAAAACTGAACGATGTGACCAAGATGGTAGCGTCTTAGCTCGCATTCGGCAGGTCCTGGGTCAAACCCCCTGGCCGGCCAATTTGTCTAATTTTTTGTGGTTTCCACAGTTGTAAAGGTAAATGCCGAAGTGGATATTTACTTACCATGACTGATCGCCGCTGTTTCACCCTGTACTATAATTATTAAAATTGAATATAAGCCTAAGTTGAAACGAAAAGGAAGCAATCCCATCAACAATAGTAAACAGATTCACATGAATAATTTCATGGCCCATACACCCAAAACCTGACTCGTGATATATCTAGTTGTTCTATCGAGATAAAGAAAAAAAGCTGAAATTAAAATTAAGGAAACAAAAGGCGTTAAGTTTTTTTTCCTCGAAACTCGTAATTATAGCCAACAAGATGAAATAAGTTTGATTACTTAAGAGTTCAGAAGTAAATGATTTAACTAATGACATCATTTATCTTTTCCGCAAGGAATCAGTCGTTTCTGTAACAACTTAAAACAGCATTCTATCTCACAACCACGATTTCGGCAAGGAGTTATTTGGGCTTTACGTAACTTACTTCAGAAGTCAGTTAATTATTTCTTGGAGAGATCACAAGCTGGAATATTAAGCCTTTAAGTTAACGAACAAGTGGCATGGAAAATCTGCATAATTCTTGCTGTGCGTGGAGATGCATAAAAATGGTACGGGAGCATGTAGTGGAGTTGTTATTCTCAGATTGCGTGAGACTTGTTGTGACTGAGTTTTCACTTATATGTCAGCATGAAATATTGTTTCAGTAATTTGTTGAGTGAGTAGGTTTTATGGACTGCGTTGGAATATTAATAAAGGAAATATTGCTGGTAGCCGCAGGTATGTATGCAGAGAGAAAGAGAAGTAAAAAAGATTGAGCAAATAGAATGGGTTGGTGTGAGAAGTCGGAACAAGTTTTGTACAGTGTCAGTAGGAGGGATACTTGACTTGCTTGTTTGATTCCGGTAAATTTGCAAAGTCAATTCTGCAGTTCAGCCGGTGCGTGCCGATATGCTGTTACTTGCATAAATATAAAATTAGTTGTAGCCTAACCGGCAAAAAAATATTAATTCCACAAATTAATGCTATTTATGATCCGATGTTTGACTAAAGAAAGGCTAATCGTTAGTTTCGGAACTAATAATTTGTTACAATATCAAAAGAGATGTTTCAAATATTCGAGCAGTTTTTTTAACAATATTCCAGTGCTCAGTTATTCATATTTGGCTAGGTCGAGAATAAAAGAAATGTTATGTATGGAGGAATTGCCAAAGGAATGTAGTAGAATGAATGTAGACTCAACCGATCCATGAAAAGGGAGATAGGGCCGAATGTAATAACTATCGAGGAATTTCACCATATAAAATTCTATCTAACATACTGCTGTCAAGATGAACCCATATGCGGACGAAATCATTGCAGATCACCAATGTGAATTTAGGCGAAATAGATCAACCATTGATCATATATTTTGTACTCGCCAAATCTTGGAGAATAAGTGGGAATATAATAAGTCTGTTTACCGGCTGTACATAGATTTAAAAAAAAGAAAATGATTCAGTTAGGCGAGAAAAATTGTACAATATCCTCATTGAGTTTAAGATACCAAACCTATAGCAGAGTCAGGGTAGGGAAATTTATATCAGATAGGTTTGCCATTAGTAGCGGCTTGAAGCAAGGAGATTCACAATCACCTTTACTTTTAATTTCGCTTTGGAATATGCAATTTAAAAGTTCAGGAAAACAAGGTAGGCCTAGAATTAAATGGCATTACCCGATTTTAGCTTACGCAGATGACGTTTGTTTGTTGGGCGATGACATAAACACAATCTAGAGAAATGCAGAAAGTTTTTCGATGCCTGCAAGAATGTTGGGTTGGAAATTAATACAGAAAAAACTAAGTATGTGGTCATGGAAAGTCAAAATAATGCTCCAAAAAAGATTAGAATAACCGGTAAATTGTTTGAACAAGTGGAGAAATTCAAATATCTGGGAGCAGTAATTACAGACACAAATAATATTACGGCAGAAGTTAAGTGTAGACTCAAATCACGAAACGCTTGTTTCTATGCAGTTCAGAAACTCTTATCTTCTCGTATTCTGTCCAGAAATCTAAAAATAAAGATTAAGAAGACTATTACCCTGCCGGTTGCATTATATGGATGTGAGACATGATCGCTTACTCTTCGGGAGGAACATAATCTGAGAGTGTTCGAAAACAGGGTGATAAGGAAAATATTTGGGCCTAAGAGGGATGAAAATGGGAACTGGAGAAAACTGCATAGCGACGAGCTTCATGACCAGATATAGTAAGGGTAATTAAATCACGGAGGATTAAATGGGCTGGACACTTTGCATGCATGGGGGAGAAAAGACATAGCCTATCTCAAAAGTATTGACTGGGAGACCCGATGAGAAAAGACCACGTGGAAGATCTAGTCGTAGGTAGGAGGACAATATTAATATAGATTTAAGGGAAGTAGGATTTGCGAGGGATGATTGGATAGAGTTAGCACAGAATAGGGTTGAATGGCGGGCTCAGGTAAGCGCGACAATGAACCTTCGGGTTCCATAAAATAGATAATATTCCTTTAGCTTGCTTAGGAATTGTCTATTTTCATTGAGTATGGATCGTTAAGTAACTTCTACCCGAAATTAACTTAGACTTTTCAGATAAATTAATCGCATTTGGCGTATTTATTTTCGTAACCAAGTTACTTCCGAAGGTACGGGCTTATCCCTGGACCCTGTGTCATAGAACTTGCTAATAATAGTAGAACTCATGATATTATTTTTAATTAGTTAACAAAATCTTCTTTCACACAGATATGTACCTTACACTACTCATAAAATCTGTTCACGAATACTATTCCATGAAACAGGGCCCTGGTCATATCGCCTTGGTGGCATGGCCACCATATTCGCTCCACCATATTCACATGTTTTAGCAGAGGTATTATAGGTTAATTTTATGGTTATTTAACCTCGGCGGTGTACTGCAAATTAGGCCTTTGACTATCGCGGTGGTGCGAAAAATTATAAAATAAGCCTAATTATATATTTCAAAGGAAATAATTATAATTTCTGAGAGTTTGGATGCCTTTAACCCAGGATCATGTGAGCCGTCCCTAGGGTATGTGCCCGCAGATATTAGGCCAATTGAAAAACCTCAATGACCCCATCGAAGATTGAGTCTGGGACTTTCTGGTTAATATATTTTTTAGTTTGAAAGCCTCAATAAACAATACCATGGTTTACCCCACAATAATTTGTATAAAACGAAGTGTTGACATCACAGCTAGTGGGAAATAAATCTTGGAAGGCAGGTTTCTTTACTTTCACTTTCTTGCCTCTTCCATTTATAAAAAAACTTCTGTTCAGCACTATACAGCATTTGCGTTTTGTCTAATGGAACTATTCGTCTGACAACTTCATTCTCTGGTAACTCACGTCATAGGCTCTAATCTTTGCATTTATCTAAACCCAGCTTGGAAGAGATATTCAGCACCCTGTGAGGCGTATGTTAATGTTTCATTAAAACTTATTGTAATATTTATACTGACAGGCAGGTAGAAGTCTTACTTTGCCGAACATCTGCAATTAACCTTTGCACTATATACATTAGATACTCGATCGTGAGAATTCTACTCTCCTGCCGGCCAGATGGCTTATGAAAGTTGTCCGAAACGGGAGGTGTCCAGAGATGGGTGAAGGTACTTAAGTGAGATCCTTTCAGGTTGTTAATTAAAGTTAGGTCTACTTTAATCTGTTGTGATATGATAGTATTAATGCTGTACATTTTCCCCCGTCTTAATTGTACTCCAATTAACGCCCAACTTACTTCCTTTTTTGTAATACGTCACTTACGTCTACTTCCAACCTTAGCGAAGTGGACGTCCCACTTTCAGGAGGTCCCTAATTCAAAACTGGGAGGCGAGTGGGCGATGTTATGAATTTTCTCCATAATCAAATAAATTATATTGAAGATTGCTTATGATTTAACTCAAACGTTTCCAGTTTATCTCAAACATTTTTTAATGTTTCCGCAAAGTGACCTAAGATCGTTCCACCTGAAGCTATATTATGCTCCTTTCCTGCTGATATATTATAAGAAGGAGATTAGGAAGAAGAATAATTTTAGTTTCTTTAAAATGTTCATATGTTTTGCATTCGACCAGAAAGTATTAGGCCTATTATTATTATTATTATTATCATTATTATTATTATTATTATTTTTATTTTTTATTATTTTTTTTAGGTACTCGCATATTTTCTCAGCCTCAAAGAACAAAAGAAAAGTAAACAAATACCGGTATGTCTGTCTCACTCTTAGGTCATAAGAGTAGTGTGCTAGAGTGAGATAGGGTTTCTGTTTAGTTTTATTCTTAGGGTGGCGTGCACCAAACTCATGCCATTTACTCTTTTAGTAAGCCTTACTTCTTTAGTTCTAACTACTTTAGTAAGCTACACTTTTAGTAACCGTACTCTTTTAGTAAGGACGGCGTGCACCAACCAGGAGTAAACTAAACTCGGCGGCTTTCAACATAGAGTAATGTACTAAAGAAGTAAAAATTTTATTTACTCCCAGAGTAAATGAACTTACTCCACAAGTGGTGGAGAGCACCAACACGGAGTACGTTACTAACGTAGTAAGTTGTGGAGTAAATAAGGCCAATATTTACTCCTACTCAGGGGGTGGAGTAAGTTGTGGAGTAAATGTGCTCTGTGGCATTTGCGTGAGTTATGAGTTACATATCACATTAAATGGATTACATAGTTCAAACTGAGGATAAGTTATTGAGATGAAGAAGGTTGTATACCAAAAATGAGAGTTGTGGCAGGTGATTTAATAAATATTAAGCAAACCATACCTAGTAGGGCATTTAATAACGTAAATAATTAAGCTCATAAATCCTTACATGAAATTTTGGCGTTTGGAAGAAACGATGTCAGATTCTCACTACATCCATGTGATTTCAGCCAGTCAAATGTGGAAATATCATTGCGGAGATCGGTCCAACTAGGAAGACGTCCACCAAAGGTGAGGGGGAGAGTGAGTAGAAGGGACGTTTGCATTGCACGGTACAAGCAGCGCATGTGCTCTCAAATATCTTCCTAGCTGGATCGGCCTTTAGATGTTGCAGTTCTCCCTAACTTTGGGTCAGAAAACGACGATGTATTTCAAGCTAATCACATGGATACAGATATCGGCGAGGTATAGTACATTCCAAAAAATGAAAGCCTCCGTTCTTGGAGCTACCCAGAAAACACTTCCCCCTGCTACATAACCATAGAATTACTGAACAATAGGTGATTCTCATTGTTAAACGATTTAATGTAATTATTGTAAATTAATTTTATTACATTACACTTCTATAGCTTAACTTAAAGCACAACATTGCGATTGCCAGATTATAATAATAATTTTAAGAGCTAAAAGTTCAATAGTTGCACCCGAATGAATAACATGTCCTTTTTTCTAACCCAGGTGTAAAAATGTCCAAACAGGCCACATCGGAAGAAAATTTGACTGACTCTGGGATTAGCGTACATTGAGAAGGGGACACATTGTAAAACCATTCCTTAAAGACTCCCCAAGTCTCGAATGGTGGAGTGAGACGAGACTTGCATGTTTGGGAATAAACTATAACAGATGCTGCAGGTCTATAGTATGCTGCTAACTATTTAATTAACCCTGTGGACAGGAAAGTGAGAAGCATTATAAACTATATAGAAAAAAAATGCCAACATGAGTGCCGAAAGAAAATTTTAAGGAGGGGCCCGGAGGTTGAAGCTGCACAGGATCTAGAGAAGTAGTCACTGAAATTATTTTTAAACACACAACCATCAACATAATTATTATTGGAGTTCATAGCTTCCGAAATATTGTACCGCCATTTTTTGTTTAAATATTACATTTCTCAGTTGTAATATTATTATTTTTATAAGGTAATATTTTTTAAGTAAATGTTCTGTGCATTTGAAAAAGGACAGAAACATAATGCCCCTTATTAGTTTTTTTATCCTTTTTATCCCCCCTTTTTCATGATTTTGTGTAATACTTCTTATTAATATTGTTAAACAGTCAATAAGTATTAATAATTCATTATAGTGAGATTTATGATAAACAACTATAGAATAATTGATTTATCGTTTTTGGGGAAGAATATGTAACTTTAGGAAGTATAAATATTTTAATATATTTTAGAACTTTATTATTATTATTATGAGAGAAATAATTATAATATTGACAGTGAATAAATTATGAAAATCAACTGGAAATTCCAATTGTTTGCATTATAATACAGAAATAGTTTGCACAAAAATACGTACCCATACGTAGGCTACTAAACTGAAAATACTCAATTGAAGGAATTAAAATTAGTAATGAATAAAACATTACTATTAGACCTATTTTAAAACATGAAGATTGTCATTAGTAATATTTGGAACAACCCAAATTCATATTCATTGTTTCAGCGAACCTTTCCTTTTCATTATCTGGCACTTGAATAATACTGGCAATTGAAATGCACGTGTTCTGCTGCTCTGCACTAACGTTTCTGCTCTGTTCTGCGCAGAATTCGACTACTTCTTTAGTAAAAATCGCTTACTACTTTAGTAACAACTAAAGAAGTAACTATCAATTGAGCTCTCCAACACCAACTAAAAGAGTAAGTTACTAAAAGAGTAGCACTAAAGTAGTAAATTTAGGAAGGGAACCTTACGTAACAAAAACCGGTTTGTCTGTCTCACTCTAGCACATACATTAGTATGACTTAAGAGTGAGACAGATGTACTGGTTCTTGTATACTCCAGGTCTCCGTCTTAAATTTACTACTTTAGTAAGATTTACTCCTGGATGGTGCACGCCACCCTTAGAGCGGACAGGTCTAGATAAAATGAGATGAGGATTGAACGTCAAGCATTGATTTCTTACTTTTGGCTACAGATCTTCTGGCAATAGGTGTAATGTAGAGAACTGCTCCTTTTGTACAAACATATTTCTCCCCTCTACCCATCAAGTTAATCTACCTTTCCTGTACGGTATTAGAGATCTCACCTGTAGCAGTTAAAACTGTAGGCAAAACTGTACATTTTATTCATTTCGTACTTAAAATAACACTTTTGTTCCTTCTCGATTCCTATACCTATTACGACATGCGTACTTGACACAGCAAGTGGCTAGTAACCAAGCGTGATACTTCAATTCATCATTATTATTATTGTTATTATTATTACTATTATTATTACAATAACATTATTTGGGCTTTGTTTCGTTGATGGAATCATACTTATTAAGTTCCGGATTTTATTAATGTAATTTATATAATCATAGTTCTCTTTATAGGGTTATTCTGTTTATTTAAACTTTTCACTCTTTAACTGATCTATAAACACGTCACCTTAAACATCGTATAAAAGCGGAGATATAAAATTAATGGGATATTTATTTTTGTACAATGTGACAATCTTTTATTCACAAGTTCGGACTGTCATTTATGGAAACAACCTGTTCACTGAAAATTTTCATTTTGAATTCAAACTTAGAGCCCACTGATAATTTCACTTAAGATTGCATATATGATTAGAACAGAAATTCAGTTCATTTCGCAAACTCTTGCCGATGATTTTGTTACATTTTTTATTATTGTTAACGAAATGTCAAGTTTTGGAAATCATAGCCTGTAATTTTTTAATGTAGGTTTATCATAGGTAATCCCACGAGAGTTGACGAATTTATCGTAAGTAATCCCACGAGAATTTACGAGTTTATCGATTGATTTGGGACTGCGCAGCAACTCGTCAACTCGAGTTGGATTTATTAAGACTATTCCATGAATAAAATGTTACGGATTATATAAATAATAATTACTTTCGTGCTTTGTTGTATAAAAAACTCACAGTTGTGAATCAACCATCCATGAATCGATTCGAGCTACCATGGTGTAAATCAGTGCTACCAATGGTGTAAATCAGTGCTACCAATGGTGCACATAGTTAAATTCATTCAGGTAAGCTAACAGCAGAACAGAATGAAAGCACACCAACTGGCTTGCACCGGATCGAAATTTTGTTTTCAATCAATATACATTTCTATTGTTTCAATTTCCGAACAAGTTATGTTGTATAAAAAAGTTATGTTGTATATGTTGCAGCTGTTGTATTCTGCTGTTTAATGGCAGCGTGTGACGTATTAATCACTGCACACTGATGCTAACAGGTCCAGTAACGAGCAGATGATTTTATCGGTAAAACAGCATCCTCATATTAATAGCAAGCATTTTATAAGATAAACGATCGTGATTGGTCTATATCCGAGGAATTGCTAAACGTTATTGGTCAATATGAAACACGCGGCGTATGAGTGGAATAGTCTGATGAAACTCGTCAATTCGAGTTGCATTTATTAAGACTATCCCATGAATAAAAGTGTAACGGATTATACAGATAATAATTCCTTTCGTGCTTTGTTGTATAAAAACAAAACTAACAGTAGCGAGATCACGGCATACTATGAATCAACCATCCATGAATTGATTCGAGTTACCAGTGCTACCATTGCATATAAGACATAGTTATCTTCATTCAAGTAAGCTAACAGCAGAACAGAATAAAAGCACACCAGCTGGCTTGCACCGAATCGAAATTGTGTTTTAATCAATGTACATTTCTATTATTTCAATTTCCAAACTAGTTATGATGTACCGGTATATAATAATCTGTAGAAAATCTTCTCGGGTTTGCAGCCAGGTGAGAAGTTTGTTGTGGTCCAACGTTTCCGAAACACGCGGAATATGAGTGGAATAGTCATAATAAATGTATTTAAAAGCTCTAAACAATATAGGCCTATGTTCGTACCTAGCTTTCAATTATCTATAATACAATCAGTGCTTAAAGCACGTTTAGAAATCAATAACTCTACTAAGAGTGCAAAGCATACGGCATGAGAGTGAACAAGAATTATTGCAGTACGACACCACAACACGACCATTTATTCCGTTAATTAACCGAGCTTCTTACATAAGTCTTGTCTGCTTGTTAGATGGTGACACCGGCTCGCCTTGCTGTAGTGCCGAGATTGAATCTGATTACGTTCCAAAATTAACTCTGATGAAAACTTCTTCATGTATATAATGCATAAGCAAAGTATGGTGCTAGAAAGACTGTATTTTAACCTTGAACAGCATGAAGGACTCATGTATCTAAGAATTGGTAAAATATAGATTTGCCTTTTCTTGATGCTCTGATAATCAAGATACTGTAGGACATGTTCTCTTTCTCTCTTGACTTTTATGTCCACTTTCCCTTCCTCTATATCCCATATTCAATTATATTTTGTCTAGTTTGTCTTTTGAATATTAAATAAGTTTAAAAAAATAGTTCTTTACTTTCTTATCTTCACACTTACATTCTTCACTCACTGTAAACTCTCCTCTTCTTTTTCTTCTTTTCCTTTTTTCATCTATAGCTACTTATTTTTATTTTACTTATTCAATTATTGTATTTATTTATTCATTAACTAATCAATAATATATAAGGCCTCTTTATTTTGCTATTTCTTTCTATTTAAATTATCGTTGTCGTTTTCAGTTCCCTGCGTACGTCTTATCTTTAATGTCTCATTTTTTTTTTCTTTCAAGCACACACCTGTACACAGTCGCCATGGGGAAACTTATTTTAGGACTCACCGTCGTAAAAAGGCCTGTTACAACAATTGTGCTTATGTTAGCGTTGGTGGTTGGCTATTAATTATGTAACTTATGTAAAAAAAAGCTAAAAACTAAACTCCTTGGCACTTATCCTCGGCGTATAGGGTTTACCATCAGTCAACTGTTGCGTCATCTACCACTGACTTTTGACTTAACTGGAAGATGTCAAGATTGGAACTTATGGTCAGTATGCCAACTCCCACGGTCGTTATTGATTTTTTTATTTACGGAGCGGTGTAGTTTTAAAGAAAATCATTTTGGAAAACTGTTTTGTGACTGCGTTTATTTTGTCAATGATCTTTCATTATTTGTTTTTGTTAATTCATAATGAATATTGTTATTATCGTAAACGTATCGTCTTTATTGTCAGTATTTGATGGGGAAATAAGTCAATCCAAGTCTTGGGTGAGGCGGCTAATTTTAAATTGCTTTATATATAATAGAAGTATACGTTTGCCAGTTGAAATGTATTCAAGGCCTTTGCAACTGATTGGTATTGTTCTCAAGGCTGACATGAATGACCGCTAGTGTCTGTAACGTGATTTGTTTGATGATTGTGTGTTCATGTTTTAAAATAAAACTGAAACCAGAATACAACAAACACAACTTAGTTCAGAGGTCTAATAGAAAGTAATTACTGTTTTTATTTGCTCTGTACGCGTAATATGAGAAAGTGTTGTGGCCATGAAAATAAGATAACCGCAAAAACAAGTTGAATACTACCTAGATCGTAGAAGATAGCGACAGTAATGCATCTGAAAAATCAACAAACTTAGTTACCTATAATTGAAAAATCTTATACTATTTACTTCATTTTCTAAGTTCAGTCGTCTGTTATTTATTTCACTCCTTGTAAACCGTAGATAGGGTTAACTCCAACGAAACCTAAAAAAATTAGGTATATCACTCAAATTCACGATGAAGTGAGGTGATAAACAAATCAATAAAATCATGTAAACTGACGTAACCAAGTGCCAGAATGCATTCCTTTAATCAGTGATAATTGCAATTATGATATGCAGAACATAAGTTATTCTTCCTAATCGATTTCCGAGGTAAGTTCCAGATCGATTCGTCAAGCAGTGCTTAAGGAAAAACGAAGGTCTAAACTTTGATAAGTATATGTGAAGGAATGTGTGTGTAGTGTTATTTGTCAAAGCTACCTGTATTTCAGGGGTACGCAGGGGTAGCGTAGTGGTTGAGGCGTTGCCCTACAAACCGGAAGGTCGCGGGTTCGATTCCCGATGAGGTCGCTGGAGTTTTTCAATTGGCCTAATCCTTCTGGTGGCACTATGGCCCTGGGGTCGACTCAGCCTCTAACAGAAATGAGTACCAGGAGCACTCCTGGGGGTAAAGGCGGCCGGTGCGTAAGGCTGACAAACTTACCACCTTCACGTGCCGAATGTCCAAAACTCTGGGAGTCTCAACCCCCTGGAACCCTCTGGGCCTCCATGGCCTGTATAGGGATCACTTTACTTTTACTTTTACCTGTATTGCAACTTCCAAAGCCGTATATGAAAACTGTAAAACACTATGAAGCCATGAGAACTGATTTGCATTTGATAAATTCTTTCTAATGTATTACCATAAAATAGGCACTAAATTGGGTATTACTCTGGTACCGGTTAACCGATTTGGACCAATATCAACAGACTTCTCCCCATGGATGTTATAAATGTGTGTACCAAGTTTCATGAAAATCCATAAATTTTCTCTTTAATATATTACCGTAATATAGGAATTAAATAGGCATTACTCCGGCACCGGTCAACAGCTATGGTCCAATATCAATAGGCTTCTTCCCATGGACGTTATAAATGCGTATACCGAGTTTCATGAAAATCCGTTAAAGCGTATTTGAGTTATCGCGCGCACAGACACATGGGCGGGCAGAGATACAGACAAACAGACATTTTCCCATCCTCACACAATCTCATTAACTACCATTCTTGCACTTACAATTGAAGAGTGTAACCCAAATGCTGCTAAGTGCCATTTTTGTAAAAAATTAGTTTTTGCATCAAAACCCATCTATATGTCATTGCCAAGTGACCCAAGACACGGCAATGTGTCACAGTATTTAGTTTAGTTCAAACATTGATCACAAGATGGAAGCTCTGCTATGTCCCTCATGCATTTAGGAATACATTTTTTACTGTAACTCCTAAACACCTTTTTGGCACTTAGCAGGTATTTGGGTTACACTCTTCAATTAGCCTACTTGAATCGCTTGGACTCTAAGGCCTCATGTTAACAGGAAGGACGAATGTCGTGAAAAAGAACTAAATTATATGATCAACCAATAAAAAGCTGAGGCATATTCGCTTTGTCGGCTATCCTGAGTGACGTTTTACCAGCTACTAGAAACTCCACTAAGAAAGACTTAATCTAATATTCTATCTTAGGGGACAAAAGGGGACAAAAATACACAGGAATTAAAGTCACTAATCTCTTTTATCTATAAGTAACAACGCGTTTACTTTCACTTACCAAATAAATTTGAAAATTTGTACGTCATGTTTATAATTCGAAGGCGAAGTACCACGTTGTTGTTGTTGTTGTATTTTTTTTTTAAACATGGTGGGAATACGTTTGATCAACTACTCGGGCACTCGGAATTCTGAAAATTAGTAAGATTAGTAATGTAGCCTATCTGCGATCGATTAGTATTAGAATATATTGTGTTGTAGTTGTCATCAAAGTTGTTTGTATTCCTTTCTCTACCTGTACAGTAGGTAAGGTATTATAAGCATAGTAACTATTGATTTCATGTCGTGTTTTGCAGCATTAATATACAATTTGAGATCCCTTGAATCCAGAAGTACTATTTTATGAAACAAGTCTGTGTGCCTGTGAACAAACGAAAGAGAAATTTTAAGAAGAAAAGAAATTAATTCTTCACTATTGTCTAGAAAGCGGATCTTATGATTTTGTTTAGCTGTTCTCCAAGAGCTCCAATATCTAACACTTGTATTTGAAAAAATCGAGCAAATTATTTGAAGGGCAGCTATTCTCCCCGTCTTCAAACTAAGGTTTTAATTCTTGTCTCACAGCCCCATAGCTGAGTGGTTAGACCACTCGCCTTTCATCGCTGGGAGCGAATCTCTGTTGATATATTTGGATTTTGTGATGGACAGAATACTGTCGGGGTAGGTTTTCTCGAGTGCTGCTGCTGTTTCCTCTCCCACGTAACATTCCTCCATTCTCCATTCGTTATAATATGACTATTCGGCAGCAATAAAGGAATTAATATTCTTGCCTCGCGAATATTACGACTTCGAATAAGGCTTTAACATATGAATGCCTACTCCTGCAAAGTAGACCTTACTTTCTGCTAGATTATGAAGGATGTAGAATTTATGCCAGTGTTTCCTATCAGATGTTTTCTTGCATTTCCCTCTTTAATTTCGTATTTTTTTTAATACCTAACTTATATAAAATTGTTACTTCCTCCTCCCGTACCGTAGGTAGGGGAATGTGTTTTACCTTGAGCCACATTTTGTAGTATTGGTTGTAACTCGAATTCTAATAGCAATTCCATAGCATTTTTAGACTGTTACCATTATACTGTGCTTTTTAACATATTGGCGTTTGATTTAAATATGAATTTCACTAAAAACGAAGAAGCCTAAGGAAAATACAACACCCTCATGTATCCAGGCTGACCGTCCTGTACAGTGGGCCATTCTGCAGGAGGTGGTAGTTATCAGTGTCAAAAAATCTATATTTTTCTTAGGCTCATGTAATAGAGCATAGTCTTGTGAACATTTTGATATATAGGTCTTATATGTTGCTTTATTATTAAGCCAAGCAGAGCTACCTGGAGGTTTCTCAAATGGATAAAATACTTTAAGGAACGCCATTTTCTTTTCGCTCTCCTGTAAAATTACATTTTTTGTACTTCAGGTACCATTTTCTGAAAAGCTATTCCTGCTAAAATAATGAAACTTTCAGGAATTCATTATAGATGGATGACAAATCTCCCTTAGCAGAATTATTGGAAAAGTCTTGACTATACAGAATTTTCAACTGTTTTTATTTTTTTTAAACTTTTTTTTTTTTTTTTTTTTAGTCGTGATGTATTCATGCAGTTTTCATGCAGAAATATTGTACATATTAGATTGATTGTGCAGAGTAAATAGTAGGAGGCCTACCTATTGTTAGTAAGTTCCCAAAGTTTCACAAAAATCTAAGCTACAGAAATTGGATAAAGCGTACCTATGTCAAGGGAAGAAAATTGTGGAATTTATTACATAAATTCACAAAAAATAATTATTTCGTACTTTAAGAGGAAAATCATGCAGAAAGGCAGTATTAGATTCTGACATCAAAATATACTATTTTAGGTCCTATAAAAGCATCGATTTCAGGCACTATCACCTATGAAACGCATAGGCCTATATACAATTTTTGTGTTTATATCTTTTAAGGAATAAATTAGGATTTTACCTAAAATCCGAAATCTAGGCTACTTATTACTATAGATTGCCTGATCTATTACCACGCAAATTTACGAGAATTTTCTAGTGAGAAGCCCAAAGACATCAAGTTAGGTTTCCCATTCACTATCTTCTACTCCAGCACAAATGTCGTCATCTGTATATACAAGACGAATAGGGGCTTCGTCTTCCCTCTTAGATGATGATCTAGGCTTATCTACTATGCTCTTCTTAATCAATTTTGATTTTTTTTCTTTCTGGTCGATGGTAGATTTTCTTTTCGTTTCCGGTTTTCCTTTTAACATATCTGCTAAATTCCTTGCTACATTGTATTTTCTGTGGCAGTTTTGTTTTTGCAGTTATTTTTAATCCCTCCTTTGTGACTTGTTTTACTGTACTTTCCTGCTTTTCTTTCTTTATTTGACTCTTTTTCTTTGTTCGGCCTTAGGATACGACGTAGCATAACTTAATTTCTGGCTTAATAGACCCAGATCTCATGTTCTGAAGTCGGAGGAGTCCCGAAAGTTGGTTCATCCAAATTCCTTGAACTAGAAGCAACCCGTCCTCTTGAATTCTCTTCCATTATCTCTGGCCTTGCTTCAACCTCATCTTATTTAAAGAAATTTTCAAACAATAAACTGAAATATTTATCTTTTTAAACGATAATTTCACATGTTCAAGCTTGAGTAATCTCAGTAGATTATATGGATTACTTTTGTATCAGAAAATGATAGTTCCGTAGCTTATTACTAGTACCTTATTCAGTAATTTTACATGAAATTAAAATTTGATTTCAATTTATTTTCCAAAAATTTTATACAAACTACTGTATCCTATCGGATACATGTCATAGGCTACATTGTAGGATATTGGTACTTCCACGAAAGGCTTGCTATTATAAAGGCGAGTTGCAATACGCTGGAAATTACTGAACAGTAGAAAGAAATGACTGGAAAAACCTAAGCTGCTTCTCATTCTTGAGGCCTAAGTTTGATCCAATGTACCAACAAATCCGATTTCGTCATTATCCTCTGTTAAACAAACTTGATTTGGATCGTAATTGAAGTCCTCCGTCATTCTGTCATGATTCCTTATATATATATATATATATATGTACAAAGCATTGCTTTCACACCGATATAGGTTTATGATGGGAGTTAGCGATATTTGTTTGTAATGATCTGAATTTTTCTGAGGTTTTGGTATAGTCGTTACTGGTTGAGGCTTTAATGTCTGAGAGCTATTCCTGAGAACTCTCCTGACAAGAGAGCTGAAACCTTATGAACTGTGATAGCAAGATAAAGAAGATGATTGAATCTTCTTTGCTGCTCGCGTTCTGATATCATGGTAGTTAGCCAAGGATTAGGAACTTTTCGGCTTCTTGATATGGTGACTTGAGATACCTGTAGACAGGTGCACTTCCATACAATTTTATACCTTATTATTGAGTTTCCTACTCAGTATTACTTATATTCTATTCTTATAGAAGTAATATGTTTTCTCTATCTTTATTTTCTTTGCGATAGCTCATAATCAACGAGAGCGGCATTCTGCAATATAAAAACCGGAGTTAATTATGAATAGATATATTGTTATTGTTATTTGTTATCTTTAACATTAAGTTGATGATATTTCTTACTCGCTAGTAATAAAATGTATGTCTGAGGTATTTTATGTGTGTATTTTACTCTATTTTTTGTTGCACATAATCTTAATGGCATTGAGAGAAATTGAACTCTGCATGCAATGCACCTGCGAAACAAATGGCATCGCCAATAATTTGCTGTAAGGCCACATGTGGGTGTGGTGTACTTGCATGTCTTAATAAAATACTTCATGAGGCTAGTGTCACTTACCGCACTTATTCAGACTGCAACATCGCATGTACTAAGCCACTTGAGCATGGCAGTGTGCCCTTGTACTCTGCAACTGTTATAATTATTATGTGTGCAAATTTGTTACACATAATTCTACGCAATGATATGCGTTTGATTTAGCTATTAGTCCAACGTCTCTCGTCTTCCGAATTGTAGCGTTTTTTAAACTCGTAATGAAATGTACGTTGTGCAACAAGCCTACAATGGCATTTATTAGACTTCGATACGAGTATGTTTATGAAACTCGCGTTGCTTGTTTCTAATTTTCATACGAGTAACTTAATTACAATTTTAGCCGAGTTGCATACAACTGTTTTTGTTCGACCTTAATGAGTTTAATGTTTAAATTTTGAGACTTTAGATTCATTCAAACAAACGGCAACTATGCCCTTCGCATCAGCAGTCTTCTACGACAGATGGCAACTCATAGCATAGGTCAAATCGAAGCTTCCTTTGGGTAATTTATTGACTGTTTTCTTGTAGATCTAGGTATTTAGAATTTTGCAAGTCAAATTTATGCATTGGAATATTAAAACGTGTATTAAAGTGTTCGCTTTCTTAAATTATGGCACTCAAGACTAGATAAGGCTTATCAATAAACTACATCGAAGTAGTCTATGAACTATAAGCAACTGGTGTAAATTTGCTGTTGGTTATCCCTGACAGGTGATACAGCCTAAGGTTGTGTTTCTTTGCACTACAGGCGTGAACCATTGCTCAGTTGGGAAAGGCATGGAATCATTTTTATAGTTTAAAGGCTGAATCGAACTTTCTCAATATGGGAAATGACAGCTGGAACAGGTGGCCGGACTCTACTTCGTGCATTTTTCCTCAGTAATTCTAGTTCAAGTCAAGTGCTTTATTATCTGCAGTTCAACAATAAATCTAATCACAACAAAGTTTTTTTTTTTCTTATTGTGAAATCCGTCATAGAATCATATGAAGCCTCTTACTTGCAGTGACAGGTGCTGGTTCTAATCCGGAAAGAGGCCCAGTTTATCCCACAGGAGTTCATTTAACTGCCAATAAATAATTGTACAGGCATAGATCTGTCGCATTTATGAACACTTAAATATTATTGACTTGGAACCGAACCCACAAACTTGAGAACATTAAGCTAGTGCCATAACTGTTCCACCCAGGTCAGCGCCTACAATAATAATTTGAGGATAGGAGAAAATATTTCTGATAACTGTCCTTGTATTTTAAATGTTTGGCTTTTATATAGTATACAGTACAGTATATAACATAGTACAGTAGGCTATATAACCTACTTGTTTCATTTCTGGGAGACTTTCCTATTACCTGTTTGAAATTAACTGTAGATGCTCGTAGTTGTGTAAATAATATAATATAATTTTTTAATTGGGTATTTTTATGGGTAATCATTTAAGTGTATGAAGTGAGCACGTATGGTCGACACCGACCCGTGCGCCGGTTAATGCTAATAATGTGTTTAATATGTAAGAATTTTTGTGAGCAATAAATACACCTTAACTACTACTAACTGTTAAACTCTCAAATACTTTTAAGAGAAAGTGGTTTAAATTTCCAAGTGGTAATAAAATCATATGTAATTGTTCTGGCTTTCCAATTTAACAAAATAAGTTCGTCGAGAGTAATAATGACGTATCGAATAACCAGTTTGGCCTAATTTTCATATTACCAGCAGACGTCAAATTATTTTTCTCTTTAAATAAATTTTCAAAATCTTAAATTTCCGACACTACTACATCGTCGAGTCACAACTTCCAGAGCTTTCGGTTCACCGGGATTAGTTGGGTCTATACCTACAGAACGAAAATGTGAATACATGCCTTTTGAAATTAATTAATAATATATTTATTTATTGTACACTGGGCATAACTCGTTAAAATATATGGCTACGTCTCTTGGTTCCTTAAGAACTCCAACATCGGTCTACTAAAATTAGTCACATTTACTGTGAGATCATTAAAATCTATACAGCTGCTATAATTTTAATTATGTCAAATCTGCCTTCCGAGATGTAAGCACTCACAATAAAGCCTGAAAGATAATTGATGCGTATATCGTCTGCGGCAGAAGAACTTGGCACTTTAGCTGAGAATGCAAAGTCCTCCAATTTTTAATTATGGCAAATGATTCTTTTACAACACCACTTGCATTCTTTTATGATTTTGGACTAACCTCAAGTAGAAGGGTTAAGGAGGGCAATTACCCACAATTGGTGTTCCCCACCCTGCATTGCGTAATGAGAACATCCCGATGCTATACCCGGGCCAACTCGTGCATGACTCCGGCAATGAATCAAGATCCCAGCGCTGCACAGTTCACCAGTCAACACATACCGAAACCTTTGTGCAGTGCTTGCGTAAAAGCTAGAAAATATATATTTTTGTTCATAAATGATATTCCAGTGAGGGTTATATTGAATAGTGCTAGTTTGTTTCTTCCATGTTATACCCTCAATAATACAGGTACGATGCAAGACCGTTATAAAGAACTTGACAGGTACGCAAGAAGTTAAACAAAACGAACACTAGCGAGTCAGTAAACCAAGTATTCAAATGAGGTAGTTTTATTGGACAATAAAATAATAATAATTGTTATAGTGGTAGTAATGATAATCATCATCAACATGCTTAGAATTTAAAAAAATGATACCCCCATCTTTAAACAGTTCGGTAAATTGAGGATATGGAATAACCAGTATATATGCATTCCTCCCACGTAACCGGAGATGTTGAATTCTGCAGTAATTTTTAAAATGAAGCTTAGAATAAGACTCCAAGAGGAGAAAAACAGGGAGAGATAGAGAGAGGGTGGCAGAGAAAGTGAGAGAGAGAGAAATAAGAAAATAATTATGAAGGTAGGATGGGATAAAAGTGAAATCTGACAGAATCATTATGTTACTTATTTTTTAGAAAAAACTCGAAAGGATTTTTGGTTTAACGTTATTATAGTTCACGAACCCATATAATGTATAGTCAACATGATTACGTAACACTCAATTTTCGTACATACAAGATATTATGGGAAGAAAAATACTAGAAAAGTTGGCAGAGCACGTACAGAAAAATGATGAAAAGAATGACTGTGTTTTAACAAAGTGGTATTTCGAACATCTGCCGGTGCTGACAACCACTTGAATTAAAAAGAGAACAGGAAAGCAGACATTCATCATGTAGAATGAAGAAGGACAAGTAATCTAGCTTTATTATAAACAGAGCTGAAACTTGCTCACAGAGATTTCAAGTTCTCTTCTTTCCTCTGTCAGAATAAAGTTATAATGCTGAAATGAGCACAAAAATATGAAGAGGAAGCGAAGAACAAGATATTATGTAGAAATTAAGTTTTGCAGCATCTCACCGCCGTTTTCATTACTGAAATTAGGAATCATACTTTATTTTATTGTTCCTTGCTTTTTAAACCACCAACATCGATTAACAACTACCTTATTAATTTTAATATCGGAATGAATTGTAATAAAATAGTGCCTTATTTGTCCTGCTGCCATATTGTACTGAATTGTCATCCTCGGAATTGGTATTTTATTTCCTTTTTCTTTTCTTTTTACTTTCTCTCCTAATACTTCTAGTACAGTAAAGTTTTGTATTCAGCACCTGTATTCGATATTCATCTTTCTTCAGCATGTGGCCCAAGATCCAGTATCAGCACGTTTGATGTTGATCACGCTCAACTCATGGCTTGATACCAAAGTTGATTATAAAGCACGTAATTCAGGTTCTATATGTGGCTTGTGGCTGAAATTCAGAATTGGCTCGTGATTCACTTTCAATTTCAGCATATGGCTCGTGACCCAGACTCAGCTCGATGTTCATGACCCAGGTTCACAAATGACTCTTCATAAATGTTCACTTCATGGCTCGTGGTCCACTCAACTCGAAATTTAGGTTTTACACATGGTTCGTAATCCAGACTGAGCACCTGGCTCGAGATTCGGTTTCAACCCAGTGATTCGTGATCCAGGTTCATCACGTGGTTCGTGATTATGTTTCAACAAGATCCAGACTTAGGATGTTGCTCGTGACGCAAGTTCAACACATGACTCGTCACCATAATTAACCACTTGACTCGTAACTTAGTGTCATCTTGTGGCTCAATCCCTCATTTAGTTATTCTTCGCTTCCAATATTTAAAGTAACCAAGTTTTTCTGAAGTGGATATAGTGTAAACCTGAGTAAGGGTGGCAAGCCTTTGACTTCAAAAAATGGTAGCCTGCACCTTTTGGAAGAGATTTGCAATAAAATATAGCAACCTGAGGTAACAGAACCTCAAGATTAATTTAGAATCTTGGAGAAAAGTTCATGTTTCTCATCCCATTAATAATTTGGTTCTATACCAATTGGCTCGTGGAAGCAATGTTGTAACTAAATTATCATGTATGAGGAGGAGAAAAAATATGGGTACAGCTCTTTTTAGTGTTAATGGGAAATTGTTTATGAATTCAAAATAAAAATGAAATTTAAATCAATTAACATCTGTTGATGAAAAAGAATTAAGACATTGATGAAAATAGTATGTAACGATATAAGAGTACCTTATTAAGAAATATTTAAATACAGAAAATGATTTTTATTTACAAAGCAAGATTCGCCACTTACACTATACGTGAGTTAGCTTATAGTATTACACTTTGTAGACAGTTTTTTTCTGATGAATAAATACAATTTCTTAAGTCCAAGGGATAGCCTATTGTACGTTTTATTAATTCAAAATAAAAATGAAAGTTAAATAAATTAACATCTGGTGATGAAAAGAATTAAGGCATTGATGAAAAGAGCATGTAACGATATAAGAGTACCTTATTAAGAAATATTTAAATATAGAAGATGACTTTGATTTACAAAGAAAGATTCGCCACTTACGCTATACGGGAGTTAGCATATAGTATTACACTAGGTAGATAGTTTTTTTCTGATGAATAAATACAATTTCTTAAGTCCAAGGGTTATTGTACGTTTTATTACATAGGCCTAAACCTAAGTTAGTTATCGAATTTTTTTGAACGATTTTAGATATGGGCATGTGTTGGAACGCGAATTTCAATTTTAACTACTAAACTTGTCCGCAGAGCTATAATTATAGTAAGCCTACAATTAAATGAGAATTTCCCTTTTCCTGCTTAATGTTGGTGCTTATCTCGCACACCAAACGTATAATATTTATCTGGAGAACTAGATTGAAAGCTAACATACATATTGTAACATTAATTCAGAATAGATAATTTAGAAATTGATTAGGGTTAAACTAATAAATCCAAAATAAAATGTCGTATATTGAGGCCTGAGGTTAAATTTTTATAAGAACACAAAAACGCCAGCCTATTTCAATACAATGTCATATGACCTTTTCAAATCCCTCCCCTAAGATTTTGTCCTGAAATTAAAAATATTATTTGAAGAATGCAGTAAAATAACTAACTTCAGTACACTTTAAGTGTCTTTCAAATATACAGTACACAGTTACTTTGTGAATTGGTGTGTCTATAGTGAACTGTGAAGTGTAAACAAACTGCGATGCCTCCCCCTTTTGGAAGGGTTGTTAGTAGTACATTGTGGCCACTCGAAAATAAAGTGTAAGTTTGAATTTTGATAATGCATATTTCTACTGTTATTTCCTTTCATTGTGCATGGGCTATTTAGTCATTTGAATATTGCATGAATACATGCATATTTTGAGATTTGTTGCATGGAAAACCTGTCTTTACTGATAACGAATTATTACGAGGACTGAAGGACAAAAGCTTATAATAATCAAGAAAAAACTGAAAATTGTTTATTTTGAAAGAAATTAACAATATTATAAACTCAATATCATCTTCTTGTGAACTTCATTTCCTTTAATTTTTTCATTTATAGCCTATTAAATTGAAAGCATATTATGTATTTTTACGTATTTCCACATCGAACGAGCTTTGCATGTTAAGGGTCATCTTAACAGTTAAAACGTAAAGGCTTGTTATGTGTGCACGGATAAATTAGAAGTTATAAAGTTTTTCTCTCTTCTTGGCTATAGGGAAAGTTGTGTCTGTAACTTATCTGGTTTTGTTTAATTTAAAACTAATAAAAGGTGAACTCGATTCGCCGCACGAAAAGCAAGTAGTATATTTGTTAGCCGGTTTAAAATATAGCTCCGACCTAAATATATATTGATTGAATTGGAAGTGGATGACTGTTATTTGTACAATTACACACGCCTGCTCCATTTTGAAAGTTAATAACAATGAGACGGCTGCAGCTTCCGTATCGTAATCATCTCGAGATCCCGTTCAGAGTAATTCCAAACCACTATGTCGTGTAATTATGTGCGTGGCACAGGGTGTCTCACAAATTTTCACATGATGACAGTTCTACTCAAGTTTACCTCCCTTAGCCCCTATCTCAGTATGATCTTTCTTTTTTTATCGCGGGCCACAATTTTTTTCAGGCCTACCTAGGGCCAACATTATATTTTATTACTTTAGGTCGCGTTATTATTATTGTTATTACAGTATAGTATAATAGCATATGTAATGTAATATAACATTGTAATGTAATATACAATAATATATAATACATTAATGTTGCATAGATAAAAAGAAATGTAATACGCAGTAACAAAATAATTTCATTACATAATTTTTAAAAGAATGAATAAAATGTAATGTAAAACATATATTAATCAATTAGGTAAAATATTACAAGTATTTCATTTATATAAGTTATACTTAGGCCCAAATGTACAAATAACTTATTTGTTTTTTAATATATTAATAATAATTTATAATAATATATAATATTACCAATTTTTTTCTTCCCCCCCTCTAAACTTCACCGATTCCTCCTTAATCGTCCAGTGCTAGATTCGGGTATAAAGGTATTATAGATAATTTTAAAAGAATTAATGGTATATACTGCTATTTAGCTCTCCTCGTTTTATTCATATGCAAATGCAGTTGTACAGGCGTTACGACGCGACTCCTCTCTAAGCATTTAGAGATGTTGCAACCGGAGTGTGAATAGGGCAGAAGAGACATAACCTCGCTCATTGAAATCAAACCCGGATTGACCTACATGTAACAGTTCATGTGTTGTAAAATACAAAGAGACAACTATAAAAGCCTTTCTTATTAGGGAGAAAAACCTATTGAAGTGAGAGCATTGATACTCTGACCTCAACACCCGCGTGTCGCATTGAAGTTCTCGGGACTCGTACCGTTTACTACAGTATCGCTCATATCTTAGGTAAACATTTTACAGCTTTCGCTTTAGAAGAAATATGCATCGTTATCTTTCAGGCGTAATTGATTTTCGTTTAATTTTTACTGAATAACAATGTCAGTGTTTTGAAACTTTGAGATCCACGAGTCGCTTTGGGCCCACAAGCTAAGAGCAACGATCTATACTCTCCGAAACATTTGTTCTTTCACGAGCCCCAGGAAATTTGGTGGCCCGTCAGGATCGATCAAGAATTTGTAAAAAAGTAAAGAAGATTCGATAAATTAAAAATGTTGTAGAATGCAGAAAAATTGTACTTGGTTGTTTATAAAACAGTATTCTTGAGGCAAAACCAGGCACAAGTTAAGGGCCTAAACAGATTTTGTATGTTTATTTTCGTTTTATTGTAAATCCACTGGAGTAAACTCTGATGCCAGTGCAATGTTGACAAAAACTACTCAAATAATGATGTGGAACATAGGGCAAATTCAACTTCGTTTCTCTGATTGCCTTCAATGTTCTGTAGATCCTATTCATGACTTGGTTTGAATTTTTAAAATAAAATAAAAGATATTTCTGCATTTCTGTGCACATTAGGCCTATTTATATAGTTGAATAAAAACACTTTCCTTAACGCACTATATTTACCTTTGTAAACTTCTGGACGGCCGTTTCGCAGGTGTTGTTCCTGCATCATCAGCAGAGTGCCTATTTATGGCTACTATTTTATGTACTGTATAGTATAAAAGCAAAACAAGCTATAATTAAAGATATAAAATTGTTAAGGAAATTAAATTGAACTTTAGCCTATTCTTTTCAGATTAACGAACCAAATGTAATCTTCCACCCTTATTTATTTACAATAAAAACTGTATTATTATTTCTAAACTATTCTAGTTGATATTAATCAGTTTATAAGACCATTTCAAAACGAATGCGATGAGAAAGGTGCGTTATATTGTGCGTTTATGTGCGTGGGCACATTCGCACATTGCTACCTTCGAGAGAAATAGCAGGAATATTAACTGCAGAATGAGTCAATTGCTTCGTTAACACTAGCAGGAAATGTTTCTGATACACCCGTTAGCTGTATCTGGTGACAATATTTGTCCCTGAATCACTTCGGAGGCGGTTACTACCTATCTTACATGTTATGATGGAAACAGTTCGTGTTGAAACCTACTTAACAGTATTCAATGAGGTCACTTCATTTTTATAGCACATGTTCTTGGCACTTACTTTTCTTTGAATTGACCCTGCAGATCAACTGGTAATATCTAACAGACCATATTAAATCGTATTATTATGCATTGTAAAATTAACGTAAGCTAAGATCAAGTATAGAGTTTCTAAATATCTATAAAACATTTTATTTATAGGCCTATTTTTATGAAATAATAAACTGAAATAATACTGAGACAACAGTTCTCTCCATTTTTCTGTTGGTTATAATACAAGATAACTGACTTTTACTAGTTTATTCATGCGATATGAGTTACACCAATGACATAAGTTCTTTACCTGCCAGGCAATCATAAACACGTATGTTGGTAAAATCTATAACATTTTGTCATGGTCAAAAGATTCACAGCCACAACAAATAATTTGTTTTCCTGCAGATCGACTAGTGACATTTAACAAAACATATTTGATTTTCATTATTTTTCACTCTAAAATTATTGTATAGATTCCAAATATGTATAAACAACTGTTATTTGTAGGCCTATTTTTTATGAAATAAGCAGGTATTGAGACAAAAGTTCATCCACTTATCTAAATAATACAAGATAGCAGACATTTACTGCTTTATTCTATGATATAAGTTAGGAAAACTATAACATTTTGTCATGGTCAAAAGATTCTCTGTCACAATAAATAATTTGCTTCCATTAGCAGGAATGTCAATTGACTACAGAGTAAGGCGAATTGTTTCTTTCGCATTTTCGTTGGACTAATGAAGCCAATATTGGAGTAAGGTTCAGATCGAATAATTACTTACATTTAGATGGGACATGGAGGGATTCCCTCATGTGTGATCAGCACGATGCAGTACTGTCTCTCTTGACATCTTAAACATGCGCAGAAGAGGGACGCAGTTATTTTGAGGAAGGTATTATGTCAGTTTAAATGTGGCGTTCACATTTGCAAGTGAGAAAAACCCGAAAAACTCATTAGGATTACCTTCCCTGGCACATAAACCTTGCTCCCTCCCGAATGTGCTTCTGCGACACTACTACCTGGCATCTCACTAGGTAAAATGTCTTCACAACATCTGCGTTACACTATGTACAATAATTACCGTCCATTAATAATAATAATAATAATAATAATAATAATAATAATATATATAGGCATATCCTATTAGAATAATTTACACCTAGTTTTTCATTAAAAAGCAATGATTAAATTAATATGTATCTTATCAGGACATTTAAATAAGTTACATAAAGGTGGACTATAAGACCATTGGTCCACTAAGTGTATCTAAATGTTTCCATACATTACATATGGATTAATATATAAACTACGTGTTATTGAATATAAAGTCCATTTTGATAACATATTGCATATATTGGTAAATAATTTAGTTACGTACGTCAATAATAGAAGTGGTGATTTTACCATTGAAATTTTCCTTCCAATTTCAATTGTCAAACAAAATTGCCGGAAATTCTCAAGTAATACTAACTACCAGTGTTATTTGATTTTATACCTATATTATTTAATTTAGATGTTTCAGATGAGGATTAAAGAAAATGAGAATTTACTTTGCTTTCTCAGTGTAGAATACGAAATTTGTAATATCACTATACTGAATGATACAATTGTGTGAATTCGTTTCTTTTCTTTTTTTCTTCAGAAACCTAAAAGCGTAGGCTACTGTAAGAACAGCTGAGCCAATATTTAAGTCACATCAGGTTGAAAGGTCAAAAAGCGTGCCCCTGCTCAAATATAATTCAATAACTTGTGAAGAGCATTTGATACTTAGGCTAGAATGTAAGTGTGAAGGAAAAGTATAAGCTCCTTTTCTATAAATTAGATCGGACACGATAAAATAGACATAATTATCGGAGCTAGATTTATTCCATTTCCAAACTAGCACGACGAAAGTTTGAATGCAATTTCTGAAATAAATAGTTTTCTCAGGCTTTTACATGGAGGGTACGCCGTAGCGTAGTGGTTGAGGCACTGCGCTACAAACCGGGTACGATTCCCGATGAGGTCGGAGTTTTTCCATTGGCCCAATCCTTCTGATGGCACTATGGCTCTGGGGTCGACTCAGCCTCTAACAGAAATGAGTACCAGGAGCAATCCTGGGGGTAAAGGTGGCCGGTGCATAAGGCTGACAACCTTACCACCTTTACGTGCCGAATATCCAAAAATCTGGTAGCCTCAACCTCCTTTGAACCCTCTGGGCCTCCATGGCCTGTTTAGGGATCACTTTACTACTTTACCTTTTTTTACATGGTAAATGAGATTCGTTTAATGCTAGAAGAATACCAGGCTAACGTAATCATATGTGATAAGACCTTCATACATTTTTTCCCCCAATTTACTTTAACCTTGATATGGGAGGGGAAAAATAGTCAAACGTTATTGACCGAGCGAAGCGACGTCCTGTTTTAAGTCTATTGACATTTCATCTGTTTGTGTGTAAATTTGTGTTACGCAGTAACGACTAAACTCGTAGATTTCATTTTCGCATGCATGTTCCTTGAAGTCATTAAATACTGTCTATCTGTAGCGGTAAGGATCTTTATTCTTTTATTCCATTCCAAGAAGGCGACCGTTTTATGTAATGTTCAGTTTCTTTCAACGATTCTAGCCTAAATGGTTCATATTATAGAACTTTAAAGATTACTTGTACTCTTGAGAGTAACATTTTAAAGAACTTTGTTCCAGTACATTTTTGACGTAACTCTAATGGTTTAATTTTTTATTTATTTTTATTCAATCTATTCCTACAAATTACAATATATTTTACAAATGTGTTTTCGAACGCCACCCAAAGAAGCAAAGCTTGTGCTCGGGGGCGGTTCAGTTCAATACAATAAAGTAACTTACACTAAGATAACTATTTACACTAATTAAAAAATTGATTTACTAAACATAGAAAAGTATGAGTTAATATTATTTACAGTAAGGAAAGAACATATTATATTTACAACAATGGAAGTGTGCGAATAAATACAATAATATATATTTTTGTTAAACAGATTTTAGGATAAGACAAAGCAATTATATTTATATTTTAAAGTTTAATGTTGGAAATGTTGTAATAATGACAGAAATGAGGAAATAACAATAACTTTATTGTATAAAATTTATGATATTAGGCTTTAATCGTTTGTTGTTTAAGCCAGTTAATTCAGGATGGTTGCTAATAAATGAATTGAATAGTCTTGGGCCGAAACTTCAACAGTGCTTAACTCCAGCAGTTGTAATTTTTTTTGGTAGAGTTAATAAATTAAATTAAATTGTGCACGAATGTTTCTTAAAGTAATTAAAATCGATGTGTGTGTATGAATTTATACTTTTTTTCTGTTTTAAGCTGGTGGCCGTTTTATCGGTTCGGTTTCGTGTAATATTCCGCTTCTTTCAACGATTCTACCCAAATGGTTCATGTTACAAAAATTTTAAGACTACTTCTACTCTCGACTGTAATATGTTTAATTTTGTTCCAGAACATTTTTGACGTAACTTTAATGGTTTACCGGAATTTTTGTCTATTTATCTGAACGACCAACGTGTTGTTCGATTTTATTCCAATTTGTCATAAATGTTCCTTGAAGTCATTGTGAGGATTTTTAATGTTTAATCCCTTTCCAAAATGAAGAGCAGATTGATCTTATATTATATGGATACGATGTCTACTGTTCACAGAACTACTAGTTTAAAACATATTACGTTTCATAAATGTAGTAACACTAAGTCTTTTCTAATGCAGGCGGATGTTATAGCTGATAAACCGGTGGTGAGTACTGGTGTTAACACCTGCAGGAGGCAGATGTATAGCGTTTAATACAGGAAGCGAGTGAATAGTCACAGAATAAGGTCACAGTGACACAGTAAATCAAAATACGCACTTATATCGTGATGACGTGATACATTTTAAATTGCCACTATCCTTAACATTCAGCACAAATTATTCGCACTTGAGGTCGTAATCTGCGAGGTCAACACCATTGTCTAGCTAATAAAGAATGAATATATGAGTTTAATAAAGCACTATAATTTTTACTGCTGAAGTATTCAGACAAGGAAAAACAGATATTCCTGTTAGCATGTAAGAAAACGAAAGGATGGTTCAGAGTGCAGGAAGGTGTCGTATCTTACATAAGATAGGGCGTTTTCTTCGTTAGTAGCTCTTATGTCTGTCATAGATGATATATGTTCAATTATGTTCATTTATCGAACAGAGATAAACATTCTCTTTGTGATCAGTGGTTTTGCACACAGTTACTTATTTTAATTGTCTGACGATTCTCTCTATTAGAAAATTAATCACGTAAATCATTAAAAACAAAATCAATTTTTAATGAAACGTTTATTAAGAAATATAAATGTAATATACAAAATTCATTGGTGCTTTTTAATATAATTTTTGGAAATTTTGTAAGAAGGAACTAATTTTGGATTAAAAAAAGATATACTGTCTTTTCTTTTCTATGTTTCCATAGAAAATAAAGCAAATACTAGTCAATTTATCAACGTTGAACCTTTTTATGCTAATTGCTTCTTCCAAGCCATTTAATCATTGTCAGTATTTTCAAAGTATTTTACTAATAATATTGCTACAAAGTAATTTTCAAATGAAATGGTATGTAACTCATTGTCCAACTGTTCCTTCAAAACAGAAGAAGCCACGAAACTTGTATGTTTTGTGTGTCCGCACCTAGCTTTTGATTCGTTGCCTTAAATAGTAGGCTACTACAGTTAGCCTATACAAATTTTGTTTTGAGAGGCTCAAGTTTTAGTTCTCAAACTTTTTTTTTTCCATCCCGGCAGGTGGAGTATCACTGGAATTTCGTAAATGGTAACAATGAGGGATTATGATTGTATTCTTTGTTATTAGCCAAAGTTCTCACTTGAAACAACATATTTTACTGAAAAAAATTGTATCGCAAGTACTAAAACATCACAAATAATAATGAAGGTATACGTGAATTTACGGAAATATTAAATGCGAAAAAGCCGATGCAGTGATCATAACGTAAATAATCACTAAACAAAAACTATTTTAATGAATTTAATGCCTTTTAAGGAGCTCGATAGTACTGTAAATAGTCATTCAGCAACTTTTGTCTTAATTTCAACTTACGACATTCATTACTGTAGGCCTTTATATTGGTTAACATCGAAATCCCTTACGCTAGTTGAGAACAGGATGCAGAATTTCGACATTTCTGAGATCTGAAGCTGGCAATGACAAAGAGATTAATCACAGTCTTTCGATATGGGAAGAGAGTTGCATTTTCGTGCAGTCCTTCAAATGAAGAAGTGATGCATTACACCTTTTCAGTACCCATGCCTGTGTATGTGACATTGTCTGCTGCCGTTGCGCATCCGAACAGGTGTTTGCAATAAATAAATAGACTTCACTGCACGACACCTGAGAAGCAGATTGATGGCAACTCAGGAGACAAGAATGTCTTCCACCATCAATTTATTTCTCTTCTTACTTCATTCTAGTTGACCTTTACCAAACTCATACGTAGATCGCTTTTGCACTATTCTAACACGCAGTTTAATGCTTAAGCAGCAGATATTCCGTACTTTAAAGTTTTATCTATGCATTATAAAGAATGGGGGAAATTTTCCCCAGTCAGTATTAAATTTCTCTCAGTATTAGTTTTACTAGAGTAATTCCGTGCAAAACGTTCGCACTTTCCCCTTTTTAACAGAAGTAACAAAAAGGAAATATAACTAAGTAATTAGATTCATAGGTTCACCATTGTAAGTTTTTTTTAATAACATAACAAATACTGATTTCACAGAATAAATTGACAATTACTTATGTTTGTATGTGATTCACTGAACATATAGGTTATACCGTATCTTTAACACTGCGTTACAGGCTATAATAAGACAGCCGAAACAACCTTTAAGCTGATAAAAATTCGCCAGAGAATACAATAATATTGGCACTTAAAGAATGAGTGATTAAAATGAAATATATGAAATGAACGGATTCAAGATGTTGGAACGAAATGTTACGTTCAACTTTAAAATATAACATTTTAATTTTAATATTTTGGCCAAAACACTTCTTATAACTTAACGGTATGCAACTTAGTTCAACTAGAGTGCGAAAAATCTTCCTTTACACGCACGTAAGCTCACGGAATTCCGGCATTTAAGAACTTGTCGCCCCGAAATTTGGTCCTCGGTTAGATAAGAATTGGTGACCCTAAGCAAACCATGTTCAAATTATTCTACATGATATTTTGTTTTTTACTTTATTTATTATTTATTTATTTATTTATTCATTTATTTATTCATTCATTAATAACATTGTTCAGCCGCTTGAAAATTGTTTTTTGTAATGTAATATTTATAGGCAAACTCACTTTCATTCATAATAACCGAAATTAAATGCAGCACAATATTCCAAATTAGCACTCAGCCCACTTTAATCCCGTCCCACTCCGATTAGACCGACAACACATTTCTCATCGCAGTAAAGATACACACCTAAGTGCTTATATTTTTATTTGCTCACTTACGAATTCACGGGATGTATTGTCTCAGTCATAAGGTGTGGAATGCTAAGTATTAGCAGATGTTTGTTAAGCTCTCACTTCGTGCCTCGAGGCGACTCGTAATAAGTGATTAATATGTTGATATAATGTGTAATAAATTATAATTGTACCTCCATTAAGTCTGCTGGCAAATTAATACATCAGTCTCGCTGCCGAGATGTCTAATGACACTGCTTTTTGTCAACACCTGCTTATTACAGCATTGCATTCACGTGTTTGCACGGCATAGTGTCAAAAGGTTAATTTATCGATTTCTTATTACGGTAATGAGCAGTTCTTACTAGCTACTTCAGTATTCATGTGATGAATTGACATTATGGACTATCTAGAACCAGAAAATGACAAAAAATTAGATGTATTAACCAAACGTTGTAATGCAAACTATAACAAACAATCACAGTCACAGGCTGAGAATAAGACATTTATATTAACCACATGGGGAAAATGGACACTAGCAAAAGTTCTCTTTCTTTAGGTTGAAAGTTAGTTTATTGTCTTGAGTAAATGTTACATATGAGAAATTTGTTTAGAACTTTTCCCCATTATTTTTTCATTAAGCACGTGCTCGAGGAAGGGGACAGTTGTGAAATGGTTATAAATACACTAACAAAAATTAAAACTATTTTAAATAAAAATACAGTCAATTACATTAATTTACAGTTTATATTAGAAAGAAAATTATGAAAAAAATGAAAAATAAATATTTATGTAGGCTATTATTATTAATACCTTCCCATAACTATGAGTTGCCTTCAGAGACATAGAGTACAAAATGGACAACAGCTAATTGAACATGATTCCTCAATATGGCTACGAATCCTATAAGGGAACATCAGTTATGAAGATGGAGGGATTAATCTTAATTATTTTCAAAAAATGTCCATTATTGAGATGAATTAATTTCAGGTTATTTTTAACAATGGAATTCAATAACTTGGGACCAAAACTAGAGCTGTATTTTATACCTGCAGATGTAAAACATTTAGGTTCTACTAAAGGATTTATTTCGATTGCATCGTATGTATGGGGATGTGATCTAAAGCTTGAATTTAAAGTAATGTAACTTTATTTATTTATGAAACAAGTGGTAAATACGAGATTTTATTTTGCGAGTAGGTATGCTTTTCGAAAAGAGCCCGTAAAAGCGAGTTAAATAAAACCATTTTACCATGTGTATCAATCACTATTTTTTAGACAGCCGGTTACTATTGGTGAAATAATTATTATAAATACGTACCTTGCAGCCAGTCTTACAACTGTTCGTGAGCTGTCCTGCCATCTAGTATGCACTTGCGCAGACCGGGGTTATTGTTTTTGTCGTACATGGCTGCCAATATGAGGGAGAGAGTGGACAACTCCACCAAGTATGATTTTTTGCGACCACCGTGATAAATTCCGGGGTGCGCGGGCAAAGAGAGTTAAGTCCACTTACTTGTTACTGAGAATTAGAGCGACTTAACACACTATACCAGCCCAACATAGCTTTAGAGATGGATAAACCTATGAGGCACACATCCATAACTACCGTACAATTTTGAATATGACTTACTGGACTTAACACAAATGTAGAGAACATTTTTATCTATAACTCTATGGACATATCTCAATTTTTTAGGATGGTGGACCTCTCTTTGCCCGCGCACCCCGGAATTGATCATTTAAAAATGCGTAAAGGAAATTTAACATTTTCAATTTATATTAGACTGAGTGTATTTAATAGCCATATGCAATTATTCTTTATTAAAAGTTCATTTTCCATGTGAAGCAATCAAAGTTGGTAACCCTGGAGTGTTATAATTTTACACCACTCAGTAACATAATGTTCTCCTTTTAATTAATTTCATCTACCGTTAAAAGTGTTTCTTTTGCCTTCGACTGTGTAAAAATATATTTATAAATTTGATAGACACGATGTAGGCCTACGTTAATTTTGGAAAATATTTATTTTGACTATTAATCATGAGGTTTATATAGAAAAATTTATAAATCCTTATTCTTTTTTTTATCCTTTTCCCTCTCCATCTCACCCTCCTCTCTCTCTCTCTGTCCATTTTTGCACGTAGATCATAATCAGATCCTTACCATTTTAAGCCTAATTCTAATCCCTTTAAACATCCTATGGGATGTGCCTTTAGTACTTACTGACTATTAGTCTTTTCTCAACCAAAAATAAATGCCATGCCATGGAGTAAAATTAATTGTATAATTTAAATCCACGAGTTCAACAATCTTAATTTTGTACTGCCTAAGACTTTCGAAAATTTGTTATCTTCAGAGCACCTTGCTATGCTGGTGAAGATTCATTAATTATTAAAAAATTAAATGACTGTCTTGTGGTCTTGTCAAGTAGCCTACTCTGCAAACACACCTCGGGGAATACTCACCAAGTAGCAAGAAGTTGAAATATGGGTCGGCGCTAGTTTTTAATAAAACCTTTTGAAGACTTTAAGTATTTTATCATATGACAAGACTACAAGACAATGCCATTTTAATTTTTATTCTTTAGGGAATCTACCCCAGCACGGAAAAATGCCCTGAAGAAGACATAAGAGTGTCGAAAGGCCTAGGCAGCATAAGATAAAGGTTACTGAGCTGACGGTTTTAATTAAACATTTTATTTTATTTTATTGCTCAAGCTCAGCGCTACTCTATCATGTATTTTAACACCTTGCCGTGAAGTTCATCAGTCCTAATTGCACATTTTAAAAGTCCAATAATTTAAGTATATTTAACCTGTTCAATAAAATACATACCCTACAGTTGGTTTCCAATTATCCGGATTAATTGGGGCCGGACCCGATCCAGAAAGTTAAATATCCAGATAATTGGATAAATCGTGTAAAAATGTTATTTCTTAAAAAAAATACCCTACTGTACTTACATAAAGGGTCGCATCTTGAATATATCGGTCAGAGTCATTTGTTTCCCTGACAAACTGTCGATTTTATTGGCTAAATGTTTTGCTTTTTTACAAATAATCGGCCCTGAAAGAGGGGTTCCCAATGTTTGCTGCTGCAGAAACCACTTGCTCACAGCCTCAAAGTGATCCGGATAATTGGCGATCCGGATGGTTGCAGTTCGAATAATTGGAGTTTTACTGTATATGGGTAGGCTTAGTCTTATCACAAATTACTACGATTTTTTTTAAGGCATTAATACGAAAATATGGTCCACGGCTGTGGCGTAGGGGATGCGTTCGCTCCTCTCACGCAGCGGGTTCGGGTTCGATTCCTGGTTACCTAGGTGGGGTTCTTTCTGGGGGTTTTCCTCACCTGTGAGACAAATGTCTGGTAACTTTCGGACCTTGTGGTCCCCAGGCATCATCTAGCCGTCATTATCATCTTCATCCCATCCTCGCCTAGTTTGGAGTGTATATGTGTGTGTGTGCGTGTGTGTGCGTGTGTGTGAATGGTGTGTCACGTCCTATGTGTTCGTGTTGTCTCGGAGGTGGCCCCGGCATTGGGCTGATCACTCATCCGGGGAGGCCCTCCATGTCCTTGTCTGGTCAAAAAAGTATGTATGTGATCCAATGATAATCCCTTTCCAGACAGGTCGCGGCCCTGTAAGGCCCGGGCGGCTTGGGTCGCTTAAATCCTAAAAGGGAGAGGTAAAACTACGATAAAGAGAAGAGAAGAGAGAGGGAGGGTGTGAGAGAGAGAGAGAGAGAGAGAGAGAGAGAGAGAGAGAGAGAGAGAGTACGAAAATGTGTACCAATATTCTAGAGTTTATGTTCGTGACCGCTTGAGGAAAATAAGTGGCGTAACTCGCGTTGTAGTTTTACTGCTTTGAAATCATAGCAGACCTTAGCATTTGCATGTCGGTAACTTATATTCATAGTGAAGTGATAAATGGGCATTCCTTTTCAAAGAACCCGGGATTTCGATTAAGTCTTGTCTAAGCGCGACATTGCTGATTGTTTTGTGAAGCATTTGCATCTATTGCAGATAAGCCAGTGACATGAGGCCACACAAAACCCGACATTAAAATATGATGCATTTATGTGTTAATGTGGGATGCTGGCATTATCATGCAGACGATAATTCAATGCGCAAGACAAGGCAAAGCCTTTCAGAGCAAATCAAAATGTCGCCTATGTATGACTTGTGTTTGCATATACCATAAAGTCGTGAATTTGCTAGTACAATTTTATTTATTACTAGACGGTTGCCCATCCTTCATACAGGCAAAAAAGTATTTTGCACGGTTTTTAGCCTTGCCCGAGAAACTTCAAAAGAATATAACCGCACTTCGTTTTTAGTGTGCCTGATGTTCTTCCGGAGTTTGAATAAGTTTATTTCTGAAGTATTATTTCAATATTTGACCTATGTGTGTACGCTACTACCAAAGTATTTTATCAAAACCATGTATCGTCTAGCTTATGCTAGAAAATTAGTCTGATGAAGCCTGACAACAGAGTATGCTGGAAAACACTTTCCCAAATCCTCTAGTGAGTCTAAATTTTAAATATAAGGACTGAAGGTGACCTATTTAGACTGAATTGTATACTTAGGCCTCCATTTTATCTTGAGTGAAGAGGACCCTAAATACATACGAAAAATGTTTAACGTTTTAATTATATGGCAGCCATATAGCCTAATCTGAAGACTTGTCATTTTTAATATTGTAACTCAATGCGAGTGTATTGTACTATTTTAGGAAATAAACCATATTATATTATATTATCTGATTTCACCACACTTTGTATTTGAGGTTATAACATAACACATAATGTAGGCCTATAGCAAATAAATTTTAGGTCTATTATGCAAGGGTAACTTTTAAAACATAGGTTGGAGGGAATATGGCGGGCATCATTAATGTGCAAACAATAGATATATGATGATTAAATCAACATTATACCTTGATTCAACATTGGAATTAGGTTTCCATCAGGATCAGTAGGTTTCTACTGTAGCTAGGCACAGCCACTGTACCATTGTAAACCAATTACAATATTCAGAACTGCTCGGGACGCTGTCCTTGAAGGTTATTTCACAAAAGAGTAATTAATATTTTCTGCTTATAATAACTGTATTTAACCGCTGCCATTCACATCACGTGGCTGATTGAATTGCCTTTTAAAGGGTGTAGTAATAGTGGGGGGGGAGAAAATTTGAATGTTTTTCGTGACCAACCTTGTGTGGCTTCGAGTTTTGTAACGTACGTATCGTGTGGTTATCATTAAATGAACCATGGATAAGTTATACAACATTCAAACACATTCGAGATCTACCGCCAAAACTTACTGCTCATAATTATTTTAAGGTATCAAGGACGTTTCCTGCTTCTTATCGAATGCTTTCAATCTGTTAGTCGCGTTTTTATAGATCCTTGCAAGTTACGTTTCGGGAAACGGAAGTCTAGAGTTCCAGAGCTTTTGTTAAAGTGATCACGTCCAAGCTCTGAATTGTTAGGGACCTGCTACATTTCAACATATTTTAGATCCACAACCCCATTACACGAATTCGTATTCGTATTCACGATACTGTATTCCTTAAATAGCATTTCTATGATTTTTTTATATACCAATTTTTATTTTTAGACCGAAATTGCTTTCTAACAATCTGTGAACTTGGATATGTTTAAAACGTATCTAATTTAGTTTTGTTAGGTATGCTACATTATCTTATATGATCGTGTAGTCTTAAGGATTATTTGATTCATTATAGTTGTAGGCCTATTTAGGGTAGTATCTTGGTTTAAATTTTCGCAATATGAAGAGTTTTTATTTATATTAACGCAGTAGGCTATATCGGGTTTTACCTTTTCATAGTTGCTGTTATTATTGACGCGAACTATATTATTTATAAATAAATATAGTATTTAACAATTTATTATTATTCAGTATACGCTATTGTGTAGTAGAATGTAAAAAAATAAGTTTATTAGATATTCATGTGATCATACAAGTTAGTTATTTTTCATGCTTTCTTAACTATAGGTTGACCTTAAAAAATCCGGCAACCTCTGGACCTGAGGACTGCCGGATTTAAAAATGCCAGACTTCAAAAACAGTTCACATGGGCACGCTGCAATTATTATCTTAACATCTTCACTTTCTCTGCGATTGACAACGCATAATGTTTACGTTTTTCGCCACTTCTCTTCTTTGTTGAATCCATAATGGGGCTATAGAGCAGCAAACAAATGATAAAATTAGAATAGCAGGAATGCCTGTTAGCATCACCCAAACAGCAGATTCTGGAGTAAAATGCCATCGAAATAAAAACAGCGCCTCCAGAAAAGCGCTGTAAATTTGAAAATGCGCTCCAAAATCAGTGTCAGAAATCTGATGGATCCGGATTTTCGATGGCAGGATTTTTTAATGTCAACCTGTAGTAAACGTTTTGAATATGTTTTGTGTGATTATTCTGTTATTTTGAAGTGTTTAATATTAACCGGAATTAACTTTTTTCATACCTGAAATAATTTCCTTCATCAACTCCATATATTTACTATCACTTTCCTTGAAAACAGTTGAGGTTACAACGTTGCTTTAAAGCAATCTAGAATATCTACCGTTTAGGCTAAATGGCATATGAAGCATATAGTAGAATGCTCTGTCAAAAACAATCACGAAAAGCAGTATTTTTAAGAAACATTTTAAAATGTGGATAAGCTGAGACCCTTGCTTTCTCGTCAATATCTGGTTACTTATACCACATTCACGCAGAATAGCATTCTTTGGGCTAGGTGGCGCAGTAGGTGTGACACTGGCTTTCTGTGCTCTAGGTAACGGGTTCGATCTCGGTCCAGGTCGATGGCATTTATGTTTGCTTAATGTGACGCCCATGTCTGTAGATTTCCAGGAACTAATGGTGTTTGTTTCAAACAGTAATAATTGTTTTGTTATTATTGACCCTCATCACTGAAACGAACGGGAAAGTTAGGAATAAAAAGATTAGAGTCATGCATTTTTCATTATATTTTGAATGTAACTGCATTTATTCATTTCACAAAACTTGTAAAAAATTTCTTCTATTAATTTTTAAATATATCAACAGAAAAAAAATTATAACTGAAAAATATCACATCGTACAAATAACAGAACGAGTTCAGAGCAAAGCTGCGTAAAGTGAGCGGCAAAATAAAAGTGCAAATACTGACTGATGCATCCTGAATAGGCTATGTTCATTTCCGCCTCTTCCCGGAATTCCTTACTAATATAATAAGAAAATATATGTTTTAGTATTCCCGCCAATACTATAGAAATTCATTCAATAGCCTATTAATTTACGCTTTAAAGCTCATTCCTCTTCCCTGAATTATCATCCCATTTCTTGCTTGGTCGTGATCGCTTGTAGTAGGTTGATACTATAAATAACATCTGGATTTCATTGTGTCCAGGAGAAACGTGCGCTGTACAGTTTCATAATTGTATAAAAACGACTAGATAATATTAATGTTGCTCTCCTCGTAATCTAATTATCCAAATGTGGTAATAAATTCTTGTGTTGATAATTCTGTGGAATAAGTAAATGAATAAGTTTTTTGAAAAACCCAATAAGTAACAAAATACAGAATCTTGTGAAGACACAAAAACAGGTAAAAAATGAACTAGTTAAGGATTGGAATAGTTTAAATGGGAACATAACAAATAATTGTTTTGTATGTAGAAGAACATTTTAAATAGTTATTCATGAAACAAGGGGTAAAAACAAGATTTTATTTTGCGATTAAGTATAAGGGCACATAAGGGCGACTGTAGCAATCCCACGACCAAAATAAAATCATTTTGCCAATTTTTAGACAGCCGTTAATATTTCCTGGCATAAAAATTTAAATGAACACATTTATTTTGGGAGCCCATCTAATATACAAATGAGCAGACAGATTATTTTCTCGCACGTGGCTACCAACGTAAGGGAGGAGTGGACAACACTTTTCAGCCACCAAGTATGACTATCTTTGGACTACCATGATAAATTTAATATTTAAAAAAGCGTAATGAATTTTAACATTTTCAATTTCCATCAAAATGAGTTGATGCAATTCTTAACTGAAAGAGTGTTTTCCATGTGACCGTATAGTTCAGGGGCCGGGAGCCCACGGTGAGGGGGATTCATCGTAACTTCACTCCACATTCCGTTCATGTACACCCCACGAAGTCCCTTCCGAACAGCCACAAGCTGCATCAGTGGCTTAGCAATACAATTTGAAGATTTAAAGTATCATTTTAGTAGAGAAAAAGCAATTTTTTATATTTAGTGATATCAGTATAACACACCTTCTCCATACTAAAACATACCTTGAGATTGAAGGGAATTTTCACTGTGTCTTGGCACGATTAGTAGATCTTTGGTGGCACCTCTTGTTTTCCAGTAGACTGGTTCTAAAGCAGTGTTCACCAAACGTAAAATTAAAACTAAATGGTAATCACTTAGGCCTATGTTGCATCGTATGTTTATCTAAATTTGATTGTCTTGGAAAATAACTATTTAAAGGAACTGACTGTCTTTACAATAGACTATACCCAGTACACAACATATTTCATATTTGCAGACCCTGCATATAGATTCGCTCGATCATACATCATCGCTCGATACAGGACTTTAAAGTCCTTTGTATCCATGCCTGTTTCATTTACAAAATCTTTCAATCGTCCAGCAAAATCGTTCGGATTTCCTTTCATTGCAGGTGCTCCATCAGTGGCTACTAAAACTAATTTACCACATGACAGTTCAAATTATTTTGTAACATGGAAAACTGCTTTAAATAGGCAATATCAATGCCACGTGTGTGATCTTTAAATGTTACCATATGTAGAAACTCTTCTGTCACATGCCACGTGTTCATCAGGGCCTCTGAAACACATAGCTAATTGGGCAGTATCTTCATTATTTGTACTCTCATCCAGTGCTAAGAGATACCACTTCATAGTTTGTACTTTGTTAATTAATTGTGAATTTACATAAAGAACACTGTTCCACTATTCTGTCAGCAACTGTGTGAGGTGACAGACTGATGCATTTAGATTATTCGACTGTATGTTAGGGCAAATATCTACTGCAGCTAAAACTAAACAGTCTTTAACATTCTCCCCACTGTGGTTTCATTTGTCCGCAATATATATAAAAATGTGGTAGGTGACACCCATCAATTGTTTTGCTATGGCTTGTTTATTATTTTGTTCGATTCTGCGTTTTGCCTTTTTAGGCTTTCCAACGACTGCTTCCTCTCGTCCCCTATAATAGATAAATTCTTATGTTAATGCAAAGTGACTTATCGTTAAGCTATGTTCACACTGAGGAATTTGTTGCAAGAATATGTGTCCGGTTACATGTATAGCAACCTGTTCCGTTATGTATTATATCTTAGAAGGTCATGCATTCAATTCAATTTTAGGCTTTGGTTGTTATTATGTGTTATTTAAAAAACAATTGAATATCATTTAATTTGTTTATTCCTATTGTATTCTCTAACTATGCTAATTGTAATTTCGTCCAATCAGAGACTGAATAATCTTTTATCATTGTTTTAACAACCATTAAGGCTTCTTCTTCATTACTCTTAAATTATCTTCCACGTTCTACAATTCTATTGGAATTGTTTATCATTAAATACTCATAAAGACATGAGTTCTAGGCTTGCAAATGCCTATCTTCATTCTTCTTAAAAATGTCTTCTACATTCTACAATTCTATTGGAATTGTTTATCATTAAATACTCATAAAGACATGAGTTCTAGGCTTGCAAATGCCTATTTATCCATCGACCAAGTTAACCAAGGTTAAGTCTTCGTTTCGTAAGAAGTGTATAATCACCCTATGGATATTTGTTACAGTCTGCCAGAGCTCTGTTGCCCTACACAACCTATTTGCCACAAGTCGTAAACCTATTGAACATATTCCTAGTTCCCGGACACAAACAGTGAATAAAATGTACCAGAAACAAGGTTTCGCCCAAGTTCTTGTTTACGCTCCGAAAGCGTAAACATTGAACAGATCCCAGCGAAAATGTTCTTTGCGCATGTGCTGTAGTCATGTTTCTTGAGACAGCTGACTCTGTTTTTGGTTATGATCAATCCCATGCGATATATTGCTACGTTCACGCTGTTTTATTTTACGAAATCGCCGATATTTTGCTATGGAGTGCTCTAAACAGAACATAAGTCGATGTAGAAGTATTCTCCCTCACATTCATAATCCCTTTGCAGACAATTTGAATTTAGGCCTAAGTTATAGGCACACTTCTTCCTTGAAGAGGTTTTGTGTTTAATGTGAAATAATTAAGATAACATCAACATGTGCTTACTGAAAAATTGATGAAATAGAAGAGATATTAGAACATCATCAAAATTGAATTAGGCCTAGGCAGGATTCTTGGCAGATAATGTGTCTGTGTAGATCTTGAAGCATATTTTCTACGAAGCTGTCACATATGTGGTAAATTAAGGGTAGGCACTTCTAGCACCTCTTATAAACAGTTTAAGCACAATAATATACAATTTTAGTATGGATTATACAGTTATTTTGCGAGGTTAAACAAACCCTTTCTCTATCGACTACAATGGATCGAAGTTATTGGCTATCGTTTCAACACCTGCCGGTCGGCTTGACTGCGAAACTGCGGGCTCATAAAACACTCTCTGCTAAAGAAAGTTAAGCAAGCTTGAATTTACAAAAAATTATACGACCGAATACAACTTTCTTACCGTAAAATTCAGAATTAAAAATACTGACTGCCCAGATAACTATAAATTCCCGCTTTTTACTTCTGACTAACGTGACCCTATAGCTCAAAAGATTTAATCAGCATTAGTACAGTATAATATTTGTCATTTTCTTCCGCAAATTGAGTGTTTGTGGGTTACAAACTTGTTCTGGGTGAATCATCAATGCATTTAAAGCAGAAAAAGGCAAACGTTTATGCATCTAAAGCCATACTTGTGCCTGACAACAAATTCCTCAGTGTGAACGCTCACATGGGATATTTGTGCAAAGAACATGTACTTAGGATAAGTATCCAGGTACAAGAATCACGGAAATGGATCTGGAATTTGTATGGAGTATTTGTGTCTGCAACAGATTCCTCAGTGTGAACATAGCTTTACATTTCTTAGTAAAAACAAAATCATTTGTCGCAGATTAACATTAATGCATGAGTTCATTTCGTAATTTATTATATACAGTTTATAAGAAAACAATACCTGAAACGATACGTTTTCCATGATTCGTACTGAAGTGTCGTATGACGTTGAAATGCAAAATGGGGTTAGTTTCCCATTCTGCTGGATTCGTTAATTTTGTTTTTTACACACGAAAAACGGCAAAATTTCATTTAATATTATTCTCCAGAAGTTTTAGAATCCATATATAGGCACATTTTGTTTCTAAGAATATTTTAAATATGGGTAAAATCGGTAAGAAGTTCACAAAAAACTAACCTAAAATGGCGCACAGAAAGGAATCACAATAATACAGAATCAGCTGCTAGAGAAAGCGCAGGTGCATGCTGGGTAGAAGCCGATGGGCCACGTGGTGCTGGGATCAGCTGCCAACATGATAATGGTCAAACAACCCTCCGGGAGATATAATATGCCACATTTTCGAAACCGACAAACAGTGTATCGTACATTATTCGTAAATGCAATGGCGCTTCGCTTCGGCTGCCGCCTCCGCTCGCGCACTTAACTAATGTGGTTAGTGTTTTGCATTATTTAGCTTTATGTAGAGGTTGCAGGACCGTGTGGAACAGACCAATGACATGCAAGGTCGTCGTCAGCCAATGGGAGTGTTGGTCTGCAAGCCAGAGACCGCATACCAACGCCGAACATCGCGTGTGGAAATCCAGTAGAGTGGGAAACTAAACCCTGCAAAATAAAGCGAATTGTTGCACAACATATCAAACAAAACGCATTTTCATCTTGTTAAAAAAAAAAAAAAAGCAATCCCAAATCTTAATGGAAATAATAGTTTTTCTTTGGCTGCATCCTACTCCTTAGCAGTCAGCTAAAGGTAACGTACTCCACTGACTGCTTCCACGCTCCTTAGGGCCACAGTAATAGACAGTACTCAGATCTCATCTCAAGAGCGTATCACCTGACTAGCTCTCAAGTATGCATTCTCATCTTGAGATGAGGACAGAGTAATAGTCCCGTTTCAAGCTCTTCTCAGCTGATAATTTACTCAAGTAATACGTGATCCCGCACTCTGGTGATGCACGATCTGATGCGCTGTTTTCCTATAAACCTTGAGCACGCGTGTTAAGAAGCTGAGAATAGAAGGCAGTGGAGGTAAGTTACAGCCTTCGCCAACAGATGGTGCTACAATAGCCGCCCCCTAGGCTTGTTTGGTTGGTCTGTCGTCTGCAATTTCACAACATTCGTTGGCAATAAGGTCTTTCCTTTTGTATCTTTGTACATAGAAACTAGTAAAATGGAAGATATAAAAAGAGATTAAATGGAATACATGTTAAGATTTTTCGCAAATATCGCCATATATTGTGATTCCAATTTTAAATTATTATGAATTTGGACAATTATATTTAGGCCTATACTATGGTCGGGACTGATATATTAAAGAATTTAGGAACGGAAATATACTTAAATATAATAATATAATTAATTAAGGCACTTGAGTATAATAATAATATTACAAGAAACATAAATAAACATGGTTGTGAACTGTAATATAATTATAAGATATTTGTTTATTTAAACCAAATAATATAAACAATAAGTGTCACGAGATCTGCAGATTTATTTTCGTCTTTTAAGTGAATTTGGTTTAAATTACACTTTGTTAACAATAATGTGTTTTTTACATATAAAACCTAATAAAAGATACAATTAATTTTAATAACTAATCTAATTACTATTTCTTAGGCTTAGACTTCTTAGGTTGTATTTAAATTATTCTGTTTTAACGGGGTTATAAGGTGGCGTTGTTTATATTTTAGCTAATTATTTTTGTGTATTCAACAAACGAGAATGACAAACATTAATAATAAAAATAAACAGTTCGACAGTTGCTGATATTTACATCTGCAGTAGTTGGTAAATAAGCGGTTTAACTTAGCCATTTCTAACTTTAAAAACATAGGCCTAACATATTTATTTAACAGTTCTAACTTATTTTTTCCTTAAACATTAGCTTTTCACATTGAATCATTCCTTTTTTTAGAATGGCTTTACTCTCTAAATGATCCTATTTTTTCAGTATGTAATGCAAATAAAACAGAAACAAACAAAAAAACTGACCCACTGACTCTATACAAACAATTTTATTTTATTGATGTAAAATATGTGCACTAGTCGTATTAAACTTGTGTCAGAGTTTGATAGAATTAGGTTCATGTCTGCTGGTGAAACGGATTGTATTTTAAGCAAGGAAGCTATAATTCCAAGTAATCTTACTAAAAAATGTAGCCAAAACAGGAGTAAACCCACATATAACTTAAATAATATACACCTGTTTTTCTTAATTTTTTTTTAAATTGTTAAGGGATGCAGATTTCGAAAATGATACCCAAGAAAAAAAAATTCTCACCGGTAAGTGTTTGAACTCAGGAGCTTTGGAACATAAAGCCGGCACGCTACCACAGAGCTAAACTTTCTACATAACAAGTTGCTGCGCTTGAACGTATTACCTGGACACAAAGGTTACTGTTAGGACGCTGCCTACGGCTGAAGCGCAGAATTTGCCTTAATTAAGAGGATTTCTTTGTTGTATGTTTCTGGTGTTTATTATTTTCTGAATCCTTATCGACCAATGCATCTAATGACTGCCCCCCACTGTCGATTAGGATTGTATATTGTGTACAATAAGGGTGATAAGCTAAATATGCTGTCAATAGAACGCGATCTTGAGTCGTCTCCCGACTTCACCTGCGTGAAACGAGATTTTCCCTACTTCAAACGGCTCTCAAGTCTAGTTTCAGCGACTATTACTATGCACGCTGGGAATCTCGACTTGAGACTCGACTATTACTCTGCGTGATACTGGTCTCAGCTGATCAGCTCTCACGTGATACGTTCTGAAGCGAGAGGCTTCCGGCAGTACTCAAGATGCGTTTATTTCTCTGCACGGCGTCTCAAGTCTGATTTTACGTGAGTTTCTCAGGTGAAACAGGACTATTTCTATGGCCCTTAGAGGTGCGCTAAGCGGGTTGAGTTAGAGACTGCGGTAGAAAGGGTAATGGAGGGTAATGCTTCAGGTATTCAATGAGTGCCAGTTCGCAAACCCTGGTATAGTTGGTGACCGGAGGACCCCGACTGCGCGCAAGATAAATTTATAACTTTTTAAATTGCCCGACTGCGCGCGGAGGTCCGTTTTGCGTTTAGGTCAACTGCGCGCGGCGATTATTCCTGCATTTTCCTTCCCATTTTTTGAATCTTTGGACTCTCTATGAATGCCGGCCTATTTGCCATTCATAGGTATGGTTAAAAATGCAGTGTCTTAATTAGACCTGGGATTTTAGGCTCTAAACATTTTTTGGCACCTAAAATAGGCTTTTAAAACAAGTAAATAGACTTTTAAAAGAGAAAATAGGCACTTAAAATATGCATTAGGCATCACGAAATATATTCACTTAAACAGATGTTCTTTCACTGGTGACTTGACACAGTAGTCCTTCCTCCTTATTCCTCCCCCTCTCCCGTCAGTCAGCATTCCTTTAGCGACAATTGTTTGGAATAATCAAGTCTCTGTGAAAAACCCACCTCTGCTGTTCTGCTTTTCATTGAGGGATGTCCATTATAAGATTATGAAGTTGAACTTTATTTTAAATGTACAAAATAGGCATTTTAGGCACTAAAATAGTAAAATAGGCTCTAAAGGTCCAAATAGGCATTTTAGGGCACTATAAAACTCTATAAATGTAAGTGATTTTTCATGAAACATCCACATACTTAAAAATTATCATGATATGAAATATCATGAACAAAATAGGCTGCCTTAAAATCCCAGGTCTAGTCATAATACACAAGCCGAAGGACATTTGTCAAGAAGTTAAAAAATGCACTTAAATTATGTACCAAACACACTTTAGGAAATGAAATCGTGAGATAATTCCTTGTCTGCATTTTAAGATTAATTCTTCTAAGTAATGCCTACGCTTTTCGCAGGCAGATTTAGAGTTCATTGCTCTCTACAGAAACACACACGATGAGTAGGCTACATCGTTTTATACATAGCACGCCATTATATACACTCGGAACAATAGTGTTACCATCCCTATAACCTATAGCCACTACTATTCTCGAAACAAATGACTAACATTATTTACTAGTGTTACTTAGATGAGAAAAACTCACAAGCATTTGACGTATTTGTTAGTAGACTCGCGCGCAGTTGGGCTGTTTACAATTTAGTAGCTCGCGCGCAGTTGGGCTGTTTACAATTCAGTAGCTTGCGCGCAGTCGGAACCCACCCTTGGTGACAACGGAGTGCTATTAAGTCTCTAGTTACGTTGATGTAGTCATTCTGAGATTTCTCTAAAATTCTACAACATTAACTGGAGTAGGCCTATAGCCTGCAGACACTATGACTATGCGAAGCACTGCCTTCAGGAGTCAATCTCTAAGCCGAGATTTTCTTATCTGGGACTTGTTTATGTCCATAACAGAAAACAATTGTGTGTGTGTATGTATATATATATATATATATATATATATATATATATATATACACACACACACAGAGTGCTTCAAAAAATGTATGCACACTTTGAAGTGTCATAGAAAATCTACTTTCCATTCTACAAGATTAAATTTCTGGAAATGGAAAGCTTAAAATCCAATTTAAAAAATAAATGACTTTCTTATGAAAATGTGATTAATGCTTAAATTTTCAAAATGGCGGCCTTCAGCATCAATACATTTCTGAGTACGAGTCATCACTGAATCCGTATATCGTACCAAAGTGTCCAATGAGATTTCTGCGCACACCGCTTGAATCTCATTCCGAAGTGCGTCTAAGGTTACGTGGTTTACACCTCATCTTTTACTGTGCCCCATAAGACGTAAGGTCTGGGGAGCATGCAGGAAACTCGATTGGCCCCCTTCGTCCTAGCCACTGCCTTGGAAAATTTCGATCCAGGTATGCTCTTATATCCCTATGATAGTGCGACAGGGCGCCATTTTGTTGGTAACAAAACCGTATAATGCATAAATGGCAGGGAATATGGAATCAGTGAGCATTATTAGGTACAGTACTTTTCATTATTGGATGATTATTGGCACGATTGTTGAACGATTGTTGAAACTATTCTGCTGCCACCTTTGAAGAAATATAACATTACTCTCTCCCAGAAATGTAACATTGTAGAACGGGAAATAAATTTTCTATGACAGTTCAAAGTGTGTATACATTTTTTGAAGCACTCTGTGTGTGTATATATATCAAACTAATCAAAACTTTTCTTTTTGAAGCTAATTTAAGAAAATTAGGAAAGGGTAGGCCTACTCAAAGAAATTCATCCTAAAACTGCTGTAGGCCTATACTTGTCTATGAAACTTTTATTTCTCCGTCATATCTCAAACCAAGGAAGGAAAATGGAGACGGAAAACACATCGCGAAGTTATGCAATATCCTTTGAATTATACTGTCGCTGGTACACTTGAGTGTAGATAGGGATTTAAGGTGCAGCATAAATGTAGAGTATTTGTCATAAAATATGTCATGCGCAGATTAAAAATACGACGTGCACACCGCGCGTGAATTTGCACTCAGTCGTTCATCTTTGGTTTACGTGATGAATAGGCCTACACTTGAAATTCGTCTCCATGTCATTCGGATTCTTGGAATATCTTGCCAGGTTTTAATGTTATTTTCATTCAAAAATTGTGTTAACCCCTGTGTTTTGAAATTTACATCTGTCGTGTTTGTTATGCTCTACTAGCCCAGTTGTCTACCATGATATTTCGTTACCGGTACCAGTAGCTGCTGTAAAAATTGCTAACTCACTAAGTAAGTAAACACAAGCTTATATAGCGGTCAGATTTACCACGTTTGTTTTTATAATTGCTTCGAAGTGTGACATATTCGCTGCACGTCCAAAACATGGCAACGAACTTATTTTTTCTTTGTACAGAATTGAGAAAACTGATCTTTCTTTGACGCAACATCCCAGAAGGATCAGGGTCATCTGCCTCTGTTTTTAGAATTTATGAAATGCTTTATATAGTAAGAAATAAAAGCAACATGAAACTCGCCTATTTACAGAAGATATTGAAAATGGTTACCATTTTCTTAAGGACATATTCATTCGCTATTTTTTTTTTTTTTGAAAACTTTAATTAAAGATCGAATGTAACTACATCTTACAATTTTCAAGTTCTGGTATACCTGCTACGAGTCTGAAAGAAAGAGAGGGAGAAATACCAACCTTCGCATGGGCGGCGAACATAACCAGAGCTGCGGAGGGAGTTACTGATGGCACTGTATATTCGTATAGCCTGTTCTATATTCATTTTAGTTAAGTATTTTTTATTATATTAATGGATATATTTAAAACGTTGAGCTTCGCTAAAATAAACAGCACGAACGCATTTTTCTTCCACAGAACAGATAATGCGAAATTATTCTACCGTTTCAAAGAGAAAATGCAGTTTTAAAACACGAAACAGTCTTGATAAATACAGAGTTTAGTAATCCCCCACAGAAAACTAGAAAAAAGGTTTAAAGCGCTTGACACTGGCGAGAGGGAGGGAAAAAACTGAAAGCCGCGGAGCGAAATCGTAGAAAATGGCGTGAGCTTAAGCAAGAAGATTTATTCAGTCATTACCTTGTAGAAGCAGTTCTAAAGCACAACCGAGCTTTGTAATTACCAACGATAAGTTTATTCCTGCTTAAAAACGCCTACTCATTGCTGAATTTACCCACAATTAAACAAATCACAGAGAGAAAAGAAAGGTAAAGGAAAGGAAAATAATCACTGCTTGATGGATGCCTCTAAATCACCTCATTTTCTTGATAACCAGTCTTGTGTTCACTGATAACCAAGCCTTGTGATGTTATAATATATTTCTCTAAGATTAGCCTTATGTATAACATATACGTATAGTCTATTAACTTATTTTACCGTGCTGAAGGCATGTTATAACAGGTACTTTAGAAGCACGAACACTCATTTCGTTATCTTGAGAGAAGTGAAAGAAACAGCCCATTGTTGCTCAGTAATTATCGTTAAAATTTATCGTAGTACTCGCGAAGAGACTTACTAGCATTGCAGACTGTCTTTGACTATAGCTTTTAGGTGATTGCATCGAACTTTCTGTTTCTATAATAGCTTTAATTGTTCACAATTATCTTCTAATAGTGTACAAAGACACATAAATGAGATTAGCCTTTCCCTAATTTTTATTCTCTCTGAATAGATCTTTAATACTCTTATGGTGAGTTTCACCGACCTTCGTTACGGCTAAAACGCGTCGTTTTCTTCTGCTTGTGTCATGTTTACGTTCCACCGATGCTGGTTACTCCATCACGCCCGTTAATACTCGCGTTAACTTAAAGACAGAAATTCCTTGCGTTAAATCTCGCGTTTGCTTGAAAACAACATTGCCGAATGTGGTTGCATGCTACAATATGCAATATTATCCACATTAAACAATATACCCAGTATATTAATGCATTAATTATAGTTTCTGAAGAATAACATGAATACAAGGGAGTTGATTCATTTATTTCCTTTGCTAGGGTAGAGCAGTCAGGTAGCCTAGCAGAATGTGACCCTCAGCATGAACACAAAAGCAGGATCTGGGTTTTCTCAAATTCCACAAGACAAACTAGTCACTCAGAAGAGAGGATCAGTTGACACTGTAACATTGAAGCAGGCGAGTGGTTACAAAATAAAATGTTTTTCGCAGTTCCACGCAGTATTCTGAAGTATTTCGCTCATAGTTACGCCTACATGCCATCGAAAATGCCGCTGTGTATTTGTCATTTTCTAGCTTGTATTGTTACTAGTAGGTTTACGATGGGTGAAATTGATTATTATATCTCTATTGGATTACTTCTCAATAAATTAAGAGTGCACGGTGTTTATTGTTATTGAAGAAAAATTAGGCCTAAGTCAAATAGTTTCTTGAGTGTGTTATGCGTTTGTTATTCCCGATTTTATCCAGGAAAATGCCATTTTCTATCTCCTATGACTACAAAATTAAGGTAAGAGCTACGCTGTGCATTTATCACATTGTAATAGTTTGCAATAATTTTATGAATCGGTATAATAAATACTAATAATATTACACCAGTAGGGGTATAGCCTAGGCCCAATTCACGTTTTATGTTTGATACATTTTTGATACCAATCGCATCGAAAAGTTGCAGGTTAGCTTAAAAAAATATGATAAAGTTATGATAGGTTAATAGTGCGAGTGCAACATCATAAATTGTATAATATACTGCATTAATAAAATTAATAACATTAATAATTGCGTTCTACTACTAATGTTTATTTTCTGCTGGCTGCTGTGAAACGTAGCAGCCAACGTTGCCAATGGAAAAATGACTTTGAATGGCGAAGGAATCGGGCATGAAAACAATATGACATTACATTTTTGCATCTCGATATATAAAAAAACAATACTCACTCAACATGTTTATAATTTTGAATGATATAATATGAAAATTACTAGTCATGTGTTCTCAGGTTTAACAGTGAATGTATGAGAAGCTTGTGTACCAAGATTTCCTGCCTTCTCACGCGCGTTTGGAAACGGGTGTTTATTTTAACGACAAGAGCGTTGGTGGAACAGTGTCCACTTAACGCAGACGTTATACAGTAATAGCGCGTTACTAAAGTCTTCGTTTGGGTAAATTTAAAGTTTGTCGGTGGAACCGGCCATAAATGTGTTAATGAATTTTAAGTACAAGTTCAGTTGGGAAACAGATGACATGTTCAGTTCGATGTAACAGTTTTTGGAAATTTTATTGAAAATATAGTGGCAAAGTTCCATACAGATTCCATGACATTATTCTTTAGTTTACAAATCATTAACTGATAATTCATTTTGTAGCTTATCGGTCGTTAACTGTGACTGAAAGCAAGTAATGGTACCTTAAGCCAATCAGTAGTAACTTTGCAACAGCTTCTGATGAGAAGAAAATAGTTTGGTAAAACTGCAAGTGATAATGATGATGGAAATATTAAACATTTTAGCATTGGATTATTTTTTAGAATTAAAACCACCTTCATTAAAATATTTCCATAAGGAAAGAACAATATGAAATATGTAATAGTATAGTGCGAATAATGAAAAAAAAATAGTTTTTAGTTTAGCTTCAAATTCACTATACCAACAAAAATAATTTTTGTAATTGTAATGTTGGAATGATAATTCTTTCACAGTGGCCGTCTGTAGGCTAAGATGGAAAGGTGAAGTCAGAATGAAAAATTCAATGTCATAGCCGGCATTTTTCATTCTGACTTCACCTTTCCAATTGTAATATTATTTCCCGAACTTATGTTAAGGCTTAGGAATTAATTTAAGGCTGTCAGCTTTCCTGTGTCGATTGTCTAAAGATCTGCTTTTACATTTCCATGCAGTCCTACGTCAGGATTGAATCCCAAATACAGTTCCTATTATTAAAAATATGAAATGTTCCCTTATGCAATCTTTGTGATGTTAAATATAAGACTTAGTGTAAACTCTAAAATAGTTCATTTCCGATATTAGTAGTGCTACGACCGGCTTACAAGGCAGTAGTTTGGTTCTACCTTATATTGAACTTAAGAACATATTTTTTGTAATAAATTTCTGTAAACATTTTTCGTAGGTTTTCTTTATCCGACATTAGACGGAACAAGTACACAGATCGAGAGCAGGTAATAGCACGTCAAATATATTTTAGATCAGGGGTTCTCAAACTTTTTTAGTTCGGCGAATATTGTTTCGCTATGCTGAATATAGCGGCACATCCCAATGCCTGTTTTAGAGGAATTTCGAACGCTACAGAGCAGTTCCAAGAGATTAAGAATCCTAGCGGAGGGTACACGAACCACTGGAACGTTAGAGAAACATGTCGATCACTCTCGAATCCTAGTGGAGCATGTATAAACCATCAACGGTCACCTGCAGCCAATTCAGTACTTCAGTTGGAAACGGAGATATGTTTAAATGTAAGTACACATCTTAGTGCAATTTACTGTTGAATAAGTCGCAATATTTGCCACAGAAAAATCTGAGTTTTCTGACCTCGTTAGCGACGAAACTTGGTGTTCCAAAGTTGCATACTTAGCTGGTATTTTTGGACAATTGAATAATCTCAATGCCAGTGTGCAGGGAAAGAAAGAGAATATTCTTACATCAACTGACAAGCTGAATGGGTTCTTAAGAAAAATTCAACTGTGGAAGTCAAAAGTAGAGAAAAGTGATCTTGAAATGTTTTCCTCTCACCGCTGATACCGACATCTGTTCCAGTCTGATGTTAGAACATCTTTCTGTTTTGGAGAATAAACTGCAAGAATATTTTCCTTCCCTCAACGTGAACGAATGAGACTGGGTTCGCAATCCCTTTGCCGTTACTGCTGAGGACACAAAACATCTACCATTGGAAGAGGCAGAAGAATTGGCTGAACTTCAAGCCGATCAAACTTTGAAGCTGAAATTTAAGAAAAAAAGAAAAACACTACTTCAGTTCTGGAATTCAGTGAAAAGAGAGTTCTCAGTCTTATCAGAGCATGCCCTATCTATATTAATGCAGTTTTCAACAACATATCTGTGCAAACATAGATTTTCGGAGCTGACCTGCATTAAAAATAAAAAAAACGTGAGCGACTTCTTTCTGTAGACGAAGAATACAGGTGTGTTTGTCTGCGATTCTTCCCCGCATCGAATAATTGTGCAAAAGTAAACAAGCCCACCTTTCCCACTAAACTGCAACAATAGTGTAATATTATTGACAGAGCATCTTATTTTTTGGGTTCATATGCTCCGGATATTATCTGGCCATAATTACCATCGTCATCCATTCCTCGCCTTGCCCAGGTTTCGTGCTGATCACTCATCCCGGGAGGCCCTCCAAGTCCTTGTCTAGTCAAAAAAGTATGTATGTAATCCATAGTTAATCTCTCTCCCGACAGGTTGCAGCCCTGTAAGGCCCGGTCCCTAAAAGGGAGAGGTAAAACTACGGTGAAGAAAGAAAGAAAGAATGAAAGAAAGAAAGAAAGAAAGAAAGAATGAAAGAAAGAAAGAAAGAAAGAAAGAAAGAAAGAAAGAAAGAAAGAAAGAAAGAAAGAAAGAAAGAAAGAAAGAAAGAAAGAAAGAAAGAAAGAAAGAAAGAAAGAAAGAAAGAAAGAAAGAAAGAAAGAAAGAAAGAAAGAAAATACTGTTTAAAAGTTAAATTAACTAATTAATTCTATCTATGCCTTGTTGATTTGATAATACATTTTAGTAGTAGAGCTTTCTTTGTCTCAACCACATTGCTCCCTGGTGAGTGTCTGGTACATTTCTGTGTTGGAGCGTAATTCCAGCAGCATTGTTGTTATACGAGAGACAACATTAAGCAGAGGTAACAAACAACACGCGGGAGACGAACTCAAGACGTCTCAATTACTGTTCTGTACACATGGTGGGCGTGACTTCAGGGCGTTGTCTGAGTGCAAGCAGCTGATGGAAATGCATCTCATCATCAGCTTATTAATCTTCATCTCTCCTGCAGGAAAGTTGCATTGTATACTCTCAGGAGTCTTGCACTCTACATAGAATCATCTATTATATTAGAGAATAGACAATGGACAAATATATTGTGAATAACAACAACAAAAAAAGACTAGAAATACTAAACTTGATACCCAAGATCAAATTTGAATATCTGACTTGATATTTTTGCCTATTTTCGTTTCGTGATGGATAAATGTTTACTTGTAATTCCGGATATTTTCTAAGTAATTTCTTTCAGATTTATCATTTCCGTTACAGTATATATAACCGACAAAAAAAGAAAAAAAAATGAAAATTTTGAAGTTAATTTTCAAACTCTTAGTTAAACTTTATTTGATGTTCTTCTAATGCTGAAAATGAAATTTTATTTGAAATCGGGAGATAGTGATAGCATTATTTTTAGTCACAGGTCGCAAATAGCACTAGGCTGTTTGTGTAATGTATAGGCTACTAATTTCTAAAAAGGTATTTATGGTTTATCCATCGTCTTTAATCATATGGAACTCGTTTTAGTTCTTAGAAACAAAAATCCTAGAAAGTTCGATGTTAAGCTATATACCATGCCCTTTTTCATATTTACGATGCTAATATTTCATTTATTTATTTGTTGGTTAATAAATTCAATGAATAAAACTGAATTATTAAAAAAAAAATAACATTTTTATCTTGTGTAGAAGTGAAACAACCAAATCTTGCTATGTACATAATTAAAATACAAAATGCGCTACTATACGATGCTAATTACTTAATAATCTTTCTAATCGAACTGTGTTGTTTAAAAAGGTTTTATTGCCTATGACATGGGCTTTTCAACAACTATGAAAAACTAATTCCTACCTGGCCAATAGAGATATCTTTTCCCTAAATGTCCATAATCTACATCGGATAATAGATTCTTGTATGAAATGGTGAAAAACTCGTTTGGAAATAAGTTGTTGGAGGGATGAGTCGAAAAATAAAATAAGTGCATATTTCATTAGTTATCAAATCTAATAAGAGGAAGTGTTAGTCTGACTGTTTGTATGCTTGTATGGATGCTCAGCCAAATCTACAGCATGCTGAGATCTGAAATTTTAACGCGAATAGACCGAAGATGCTCCGAATGCACTTCTTTGAAACAGCATTTTTAATTTTCGCTTTCGTTCGCAATTTATGAGCAAAAATGGAACGACATTTATTAATTATATCGGTAGTTTATCCGGAAGATCTGTAAACAAAATTGTTTAGATTTGTATAACGAATTTGTACAACGAACCTGGTATGATAAAGTTGAAAGTAAAAATAAAATTATCTAATTCATGCGATTTATGTAAAAATGATGTCAGTGCTAATAAATATAACATTATAATTATTTTACTGTTCAGAAAATGATTTAAAAAGTATCTAGCGATTGAATTAATGAACGCTGGCAAAACTACAAATATCTCATAGCCGTTAATAAGGGAACTAACACTGGAACGTCCGCATAAAACACAAAATTAACGTTTTAATTTTTATTAACTTCTTCTTCAATGCATTGACACGTTTTCTCTGTTTCAAGCTGAACATTAGGAGTTCTCCTATCTGTCAGATATATATATATATATATATATATATATATATATATATATATATATATATATATATTAATCATGTATTTTTTAATTTTGAAGGAACACAAACATATTAATAATTTCAATGTATCGGGTCTCCCAGTCAATACCTTTTTAGATATTTCTTTCGTCCTTCATGCGCGCAACATGTCCAGCCCATTTCTTCATCTTTGATTTAATTACTCTTGCTATATTCGGTGAAGAGTACAAGTTATGTAGCTCGTCATTATGCAATTTTCTCCAGTCCCCGTATTCATTTCTCTTGGGTCTGTATATTTTGCTAACCACCCTGTTTTCGAACACTCTCAGGTAGTGTTCTTCCCGACGAGTAAGGGACCATGTATCACATCCGTATAATACTACCGGCAGGATAATTGTCTTATAAATTTTAATTTTTAGATTTTTGGACAGAAGACGAGAAGATAAAAGTTTCTGAATAGCATAAAAAACAAGAATTTCCAGATTTTTAGTCGACACTTGACTTCTGCCTTGCTACAAATAAACATGCAAAATTAAATTGCATAGAAGGCGTTTATCTCAGCTACAGATCGCAACATTAACACTTCTGAAATGGGAAAAATAAATTAGGCGGTCATGTTTTTGTGCCGCTAATTTTAAAATGATCATTACGTTAATGGGAACATGTACAAGCTCTCCTATTTCACTGTGGCAAATTAATACCGCCGAGGTGTCTATTGAGACAAATATTTAGCAGGCAGTTAACAAATGGGAAGTGTGGGCGCAGGCGTGAGATGAACTGAGGACGTCTCTATTACAGCACGTAGGTGTCTTAGGGCGCGGTCACAGTCTGTGCATATGAATGCTAATCTTTGCAGTAATTCACTCGTAATTCTGTTATTCAATCATCCTTAATTCTGTTCCGTGCCTCTCATCTATTTAGCATATTTTATAAAATGGACAGCCAGACATTCCCTACTGCGAAGTTGTTATGTTTTAGAAAACATTTTATATTTTATGAAAACCTTCATAAGTGTGTATTCACTTATCTTCACAGGCATTTAATCTGGATTTATGCCGAGAAAAAGCTGTTATTCATAATATCATTATGGTATTGAAGATGACATCTGATAATGTAGTGCATTATAATATAGTACATGATAAAATAGTACGTTTTGCAACAAGCCAATATTGGAATTTATTAAGATACGATTATGTTTATGAAACGAGCAAAATGAGTTTCATAATTTTCATACGAGTATATTAATTACCATAATAGACAAGTTGCATACGACTGTTTATGATCCACCATAATTAGTCTAATTGTTTAAATTTTGGAGTCACTGTCCTTCGCACCTGCTGGTTGTCGTAGTTCTTGCCTTCTGGCAGCTTACGGCGCCGGTCAAATAGAAGCTTCCTTTTGCTCTTTTTCTTGAAACCAACGGATTTTGACAACACTGAGCGAATTTATGTTAGTATAATATTAAAATTAACACGTACAGAATTGAATTTAAACACAGGCTATTTAGCACACATTTTTTAGTTTTCAGATTAGTTTACTTATTAAGTGCCAGTATGGTACATTATGAGATTGTGTTGGGGACGGAAAATGTCTGTCCGTCTGTCTGTCTGTCTGTCGGTCTGTCTGTCGGTCTGTCTGTCCGTCTGTCCGTGTGCCTGTACGCGGCATAACTCAAATACGCTTTATCGGATTTTCATGAATCTTGCTGTACGCATTTATAACGTTCATGGCAAGAACCCTATTGATATTGAACGAAATCGGTTCACCGGTACCGGAGTAATCCCAATTTAGTGCCTATTTTAATAGATTGTATTAGAAAGGCGCCTTAACTCAAACATGCTTTATCTCATTTTCATGAAACTTGGCATACGCATTTTTGACGTCCATGAGAAGTAACCTTTTGAATTTAGACCTAATCGGTGCCGGAGTAAAACCCAATTAAGTGTCTATTTTAAAGGCGCGATAACTCAAATACGCTTTATTGGATTTTTATAAAACTTGGTATACTCATTTACAATGTCCATGGAAAGACGTCTATTGATATTCGACCAAATCGGTTAGCCGGTACCGGAATAATGCCCAATTTAATGCCTTTTATGGTAATATATCAGAAAGTCGCGATAACTCAAATATGCTTTATCGGATTTTCATGAAACTTTGTATACCCATTTATAATGTACATGGAAAGACGTCTATTGATACTGGACCAAATCGGTTGACCGGCACCGGAGTAAAACCCAATTTAGTGTCTATTTTAAAGACGCGGTAACTCAAATACGCTTTATGGGATTTTCATGAAACTTTATATACGCATTTATAATGTCCATGGGAAGACGTCTGTTGATATTGGATAAAATCGGTCGACCGGTATCGGAGTAATGTCCAATTTAGTGCCTATTTTATGGCGATATATTATTAAGAATTTAACAAATGAAAAACTGTTATCCTGACAACATATCGATTTACATACTTCATATACGACTTTGGATGAATTAGCCATGACACATTCCTTCACATTTAAGCTGAGACGTACGGTGGTAATAACGAAGTAAATTGGAAGATTTAATTATCAAACTATTCAGTGTTTATTTTTCATCAAGTTGAATACTGTTATATATAGAAGATATAAACTCTGAAATAATTAGGCCTACATACATTAAGTGGAGTTCTACGCCTTTGTATTCTGTGAAGTGTTGACATAATTATTTTAAGAATGTCTTACATCAGTGTATACGAGTTTGAATTAAGGTTAAGTATCAAACTTTAGATCTTTGTTCTTTCGTAAGTCCTGCTTAATGAATAGATCTGCAGCTTAACTCGGAAATCGATAACAAAAATAACTTATCCTCTGCAAATCATAATTCCAATTAACTTTTTACTGATTAAACAAAAGCATACTGGCACTTTGTTACATCAGTTTACCTGATTTTATTTATTTACTTAATTCATTACTTATGAATTCACTAAATTAACAAATTAAAACACAGGGATGCTAGATTCCGTAAAGAAAAGAGCATGAACTTTGTATCACCGAACCTCTATGTTTCGACTTGATTATAATTTGATAAAGGGAGGATATGGTTTGTAGTCACTATTTAACTTTCGGACTCCCTATTCGTTATGAGCTATGAGTATGACGGTTGTCATAGGAATAGATAGTTATTTCATGCAGAGTTCCTATTCGTTATGATGGTTTCCTGATGGTAGATAGTTCTTTCATTCAAGTAGCTCAGAATAGTCTCTAAGAGGCTTAGTGCTTTCCTTTCTCCTTCTCCTTGTCCCCATTCCCTCCTCCTTCTTCCCTCTTCCTCCTATTTATCTTTTTTCTCTTATTTCTTCTTCCCAGGGGCTTCAGCAACTATAAACCATGATGGCCAATAAAATAAGTGCACTATGCTCTCATCAGGGAATGTATAGTTGTAAACCCTCAGTGGTTGCCATTGCTTTCCGTGAGGTGAAGGAGTGATAGGGATGAAATTACATTGGATAAATTCCAAGTCGAAGGTATAGAAATAAAATGGATATATATATATATATTCATAATTCATAATCTATTTCTCCTATGACTGGAGCTGTGAAGTGAACTCTGGCTTAGCTCAGTGGTAGAGCAGTGGCACGGATAGCCAAAGGTCCTAGGTTCAAATCCCAGTGTCAGAGGAATTTTTCTCCTATAATATTCTCGTGTAATGTCCAACAGAGACAATAACCTGTGTTTCAGGAATGCATATATATTCATTTTGAACATTAACTGTACAATAACAGTGGAAGCCCGGCCATGAAAATCACTAATTAGTGTGCCTCACAGTACTGCATATGACATAACTTGTCTGTCGGTGAGGTAGACTAAGGGCTATCAGTTTTAGGAGGGAGGTTCCATCTGGCGCTGTGAAGTGAACTCTGGCTTAGCTCAGTTTGTGGCAGTCATGCAGTGGCATGGATATCCAAAGGTCCTGGGTTCAAATCCAAGTTTCATAGAAATTTTTCTCCTGTAATTTTTTCATATCAAATTAAAATTATGCACCTTTGTGGGTAGAACTTTCACCGAGAAACCTTAGCAAAAAGTAATCTTAGCCAGATAGTCTAAGAGCTGATTTTAAACTTAAATTAAACTCCGGGATTGCAAGTAAGAACCACGACCAACCAAACCATTATTATTATTATTATTATTATTATTATTATTATTATTATTATTATTTTCACAGCTGTTTGTCTGGTGTTGGGAAGTAGTACGGGCCTAAACCAAAACATTTTCACTCCTCTAGAAATTTGTGGACAATACGAGCAATTGTTATTATTATTATTATTATTATTATTATTATTATTATTATTATTATTATTATTATTATTATTGCTACTATTATTACTGGGACTAATGTTATTGTCATCATCATTATCATCATTATATTAGTAGTGGTATTGTTATTAGCCTGCTATTACTGCTTGTATGAATTACTGTTATCACATCGTAACTATAACCATTCTCGAAGACCAGTGTTTATAAATGTAATTCTCCTCCAAAAAATGAACTTTTTCAAATATTCTGAAATGTCACTGGCGTTTCCGTTGCTTCCCTTATAAGGTTTGTATTGTATCTCAAAGTAGTGGAACATTCTTTCGTTACTTGTATATAACTTACTCATTTGCTGAGTATGTAAATATCATATTCATATTATGTTTTAGAAAAACTTGAGATCCTTCTTTATAAAAGAATAACAGTTCTATTATTATTATTAAAGCTACGTGTGGAAACGGTAGTATGTGCCCATAGGCAGCATACCTACTATAAAAAGCTGTTTATTAGTGTGATGTTTCTTGACCATTTAAAGGAATTCGAAACACATTTTACATGGACATTCAGCGGCTTTAATGGGAACAGTTCCGGTTCGTTGCAGTACTTCGTTCTGTTCCCTACAATGCATTCTTTCAGTATTTGAGTACATGAATTGTTCATTACTTAAATGCATTTTTCAGTTACAATGTAAAGCAAATACATCCGGGATCCTGTATCTTTACATGAAAGTGAAATACTTTCATTTTAGTGATTTGCAATTTACCCATTTTAATTAGTATTCTTATGGTCTTGAGAATAATTTTAGTAACGGCTCGTTGCACTGTGTTGATATCCTTTTTTGTAATACATTCTTTAACTATTTTAAGATACGAGTACATTCCTGCTTAAATTCATGTTTCAGTTACAATTTGAAGCAAATACATCCGGGATTTTGTTTCCTATTAAATATTTTCCTGCAAAGGTGAAATACACGAAAGGTTCTTGTGAATTATTTATATGATAAAACATGTATTTTGAAAGTGTTATACTGGTTGTTACAGAAAAAAAACAGGAAGTTACCAATTTTCCATTACACTCTACAAATTCTCCTCTTGGTCTTCTTTGGTCATACAACTCAAATCTGATCAATGCTGCGAATGATTATGAATCACAGATAATGCGTTACTCAGAATGTTGTTGGTAGCGGGGTAAATAAATAAGCTTCTTAACTTATTACAAAAGGGTATCACCAAAGGAACTTACGGGCATAACATCAGGAGATCTGGGAGTCATCCTCATCAGCACGCCTATCTAGGAGTGCCCCTGTTTTCTTGTAAAATTAAATTTCGCTAATCAGCATTCAGTTGTGGAAATAATCACAACATAGGCCATCGGACACAATCTTGTCAATGAAGAAACTGCTGCACCCACAACACATTAGTTATGCATGAAGAAATCTTGCAGTGCTCTCTTTCGTTTCAAGAATCGACTAATATTAAAATGTATTGTAACGTATTGCCTTACAAACTCTACAAGTTTTATCTTATTTAAATAAGATGATCAATTAAATTACATGCTATGTTTACATTACATTATTGTACATCCTATATAATCAAAAGTTAAAAATTGTGTATTTAGGATACAAAGTCAATAAATAAATAAAACGAAAATTAAGTTATTTTGTCAAAGAAACATAAAAGTACAACAAAAGTTGTTTGCAGAGTAAAAGAAACATTGATCCATCTTCTTTGTAGGCCTATTTATTGCTAGGATGCATTTCGACATAAATTATGCCATCCTCAGCCCGTGAAACTTTTGCACAGTTGCACCTAAAACGTTGAAAGTGTAGTGACTGTATAATGTGTACGATTACATAATAAAGTAGTGTAAACATAGTATGTAAAGGGTGCGTATACATTTGCGCTCCGTCCGTGTGTAGACACGCGTGTCATTTTCCTCCTGCGCTCCCCTCAAGCATAAATTTGTTAATCATGGTGTGGTCTGAGGAAAAGGCACTCCAGATGATAGACTTTATAAATCGAAACCTTTACTATGGAATCCAAATCACAAGGACCACTTCAGGAAAAATTTGATGGAGGATGCCTGGAGGGAAATAGGTATTCAAATGAATGAGACTGCGGAGGAATGCAAGAAGAAGATGGTAAATCTGCTTTCAGCAAACCGGCGTGAAAAAAATGAAAGTTAACGCCAGCAAAGGTACAGGAAAAGGATGATTTTGTTTCGCTATTTGCCGTACACATTTTTTGTAATTGAGGACTATTTTTTTCAAAACTAGCTTTCTTCAGATATTGGCATGTGTAGGCTAAATTTAAAATTATTTAAAATAGCCCTTCTTCTAGCAGAACAGTTTTGCAAAATTCGGTTTATTCCAATGACTGATGGAAACGCGTGTTGTGCCATACGCTTGTTGTTTTGATTTGGAACACCTGCAACAATAACATCCGGCAGCTGTGCACACAATGTTTATACAAAGTTCAATAATTATATTCAGGGCCCGGATTCTGATGACCTAATATTGTTTGAAAAATGACCTATAAAATGACCCTAGATTTTAAAGAAAATGATTTAATAATTAAAAAAATGACCTAAAACTGATATTTTATTTATAAAAAATTATTATTGTACACACAGTGTTTTAGACTAATGTTTACATAATTGTAAAAACTGTAAATAACTGTAATGGTGTGAATGTTCTTTTCTCACGGAAATTTATACTGGCACTGAAGCACTGGCGAGTCAAACTTCGACATTTCCTTTTGCGGTGCCGGATTATATTATTGTTTATTGAGGGTAAAAAGTAGTTTTACTCTCAAATCCAAGCAGGTGCCAAGTCAAAACAATAGTAATGTAATACAAAATTTTGGCGTTCTTTGATTCTCATTTCCGTCTGAGACATGACAACACTTTTCCTTCTTGCATTAAACAAACAACACTTCAAAGAGAGAACCGCTAGCGACGAAAAAAGTTAATACACTCAATGTAAATGCATGAAAATGACTAAATAAGGAAGCAAATGACACGAAAATTACAAAACAATGACGTAAAATTGAAATAAATGCCATAAAAATATAAAATTGCATAAAATGACAAAAAAGACCTAATAAAAAGGTATTTCTATAATCTAGAGTCCATGATTAGGATTTATCTACAAGTTGGCAATGCCTATGCAGCATCAATAAAAAGATTATATGTCATTAGAATCCGGGCCCTGATAATAATAATCTTACTTACTTACTTTCTTACTTACTTACTTACTTACTCAATGACAATAGACAATTCCTCAACAAGCTAATGGAATATTATCTATCTTATGGAACCCGAAGGTTCATTGCCGCGCTTACCTGAGTCCGCCATTCAACCCTATTCTGTGCTAACTCCATCCAATCATCCCTAGCAAATCCTGCTTCCCTTAAATCCATTTTAAGATTGTCCTCCCACCTACGTCTAGGTCTTCTGCGTGGTCTTTTCCCTTCGGGTCTCCCAGTCAATACTTTTGAGATATGTAATAATAATAATAACAATAATAATAACATAATAATAACAATAACAATAGCATTATTGAGTTAAATTTTAATAAAAAGATGTTGTGGGCCCTATTACTATATTAGGGTTATTGTCATGTTGATGGGCTGTGATATGATTTGATATGATATGAAGACATGATTGCTAGTACATGCGTGGTGGGTGAAAAATCACTACTGGTGGTTCGCAGTATGTTCGTCGCTTTCCTATGGATAATTCCAACGAACTGTTCTTGTGTCGACACGCGGACAGAGCGGAACGCGAGAGGAGCGCAAATGTATACGCACCCTTAGGTATTTGAACATCTTAGTTATAAGGTGCGGCAGAGGAAACGGACGTTTTTCAAATAACCATAACCCAGAAGATTTTCAAGTTAAACAAAATTTAATTACACAGCAATGAAGCTTGTATAACGCAGTTTCTGTTGACTATTTCAAAATTACCTCCGAAAAATAACATCCGTCAAGTGACGACCTTCTTTCTGTATACACTCTCGTAACCTCACTTCGAAATTCTGCATTGCTCTTCTCAACATTTCTTCCTCCACATTAGTGATTTCTACACGAATTAACTCTTTTAGTTCTTGGATGTTACGGGGTTTGTTTATGTAAACCTTTGAGAGGTAACCCCACAAAAAAATAGTCACCTATGGACAATTCAGGGGAGCGAGGCCAATGTCGCCAAAACGGGAGACCACATGTTGAGGAAACATGTCGCGAACCATTTGCATTTGATGCTCTCGCAGTATGCGGTGTGCCACCATCTTGTTGGAACCAAATTTGCTGCGTGTTTAGTCTTCGGCTGTGTAGTTCCTGAAGCAGGAACCAGTTGAGCATTTCAATGTAGCATGCTGAAGTCAATGTCACTGTGGTATTGTCCTCTTCAAAAAAAATAAGGACCGATGATTCCAAATTTAGCAACACCACACCACACCACACTGTTACTGGGTATACCCAGAAGAAGGCCACAACATGAGGGCCGAAACGTCGATTTTAGACATGATGACACGGCGCCACCCGGACTTTCAAGGTTATTATTAATGAGATTGCATGTTAGATTATTCCATTGTTGCGTCAATTGACGGTATTTATTTTTCGGAGGTAATTTTGAAATATTCAACAGAAACTGCATTATACAAGCTTCATTTCTGTGTAATTAAATGTTGTTTAACTTGAAAATCTTCTGAGTTATGGTTACTTGAAAAACTTCCGTTTCCTCTGCCGCACCCTTTATAAGAATATACTTGTATAATGTTACAAACTACAATGCATTTTAATATTACTACCCTCTACGGAAATGTCATTCATTAATGATATATTACTAATATATATACTAATATATTACTATTAGGCTGCAATACTTTTGAAAATATCGTACTATGAAATCCGATTAATAATTTAAAGTAATAGGCTATTGTACTTCATTTTCAGTGATTACGGTCTTGTAATGATTTATTGTTATTGTTATTATTATTATTATTATTATTTTAATGCCTTTCATAATTTATTTTATTGTTGATAGGTTTAGTTTCAGATCGATGCCGTATGGTGTTATTTTCCCTACAACACTTCATTTAACTATTTAAATTAATGAATTTTTCATTACTGAGACGAAAAAGCGTTTTTTAGATGAAATTTAAAGCAAATAATATTTTACGTATTTGTTACCGCCAGCTATCCAGAACTAAGAGGTTTCCGGTGTAATGAACTACGTCCTATGCGAACGCTTTAGATTCAACCCCGCCCCGAAAAAAAAAAAATTGTAGGTCACAGAAGCAAAATCTGCTTACCAGTCAGATATCTGATCAATGAGGAAGGAGGGTGTGAGGTTTGTACATACAACCCCAGCAGCTCTAATTTCTCATTGTACATGTTCAGCATAAAATTAGAAGAAAAAAAATCATCTTATTCTGGAGATTTTCAGTTTACTTAGGCCTAATTAATATTCTAATGTTATTGTGAATAATATTCTTTTCCGATTACATTATGCCGGATACATTATGGTTGTCTGTTGTTTGCCAAGATCCCAATGAGTCAGTTACATTCATTTGACCTTTATTTGTTTGTGTTCCTGGATGCCTTAATGCAATAGGATGGCCTTTATGTATAACAGTGACAAACTGCAACATTCCCAGGACGGCTATTTCACAGAATACATGCATACCTGGACTTCCGCAAGAGAACCCTGCAATGTTTTACGAGTCCCATACTTGTAAATTAAATACTGTTTTTCGTTTCAAGTTATAATCTAGTTTTTCATAAGCCTTTTTGATGCAAGTAAGCCCAGAAGAAAATGTCACTCCTTAATTTCAAAGTTAAAATCCAATTGTGACGTAAAAGCTATTGATGATGGCCCGATAATTTTTTACAAAATATTTGTTATAAAAAACTCGCATGAATTTATCTTACTTAAAGCATGGATCGTTGACATGCTCTGTGTTACAGTATTTCATTTTTCCTTTTGAAAAATTTATTTCCAAATTCATAGGTCCTAAAGCTACGATTTCTGTTGAGAAGTCTGTCAGATTATTGTTGTGATCATTACAGTTAAACCACAAACAGCTTATGAACTACCATTTTGTGAATAAAAAAAGTTTCTAGTAAATGTTATGGACCTCAGTACATGTAATTAATGCACAGGGTTGCAAGACATTCATTATAGCTGTTTTACTTGAGATAAAACGGCGAAAAATCCGTTAAGAGAAGAATAAGAGAAAATCATCGCTATTCTTAATATAATATCTTCAAAAGATGTCTAGCTCTGAAATAAAATATATTGATAGCTTGGATTAAAAGAATTACTTCAAACACAATACACACGAAGTAAAAGTCTCGCATTATCGTACTATAAAATCATTATGTCACCAACTGTGATTTCTGTCTCATGGAAAATACTCTTTTGCCAAAGAATAATGGCATTTTATTATTAAATAGATTCATTTTGATAAAAATTTAAAATATTAAAATTCATTACGCCTTTTAAAATGTGAAATTTCTCACAGTGGTCGCAAAAATACTCATACTTGGTGGCTGAAAAGCGTTGTCCACTCCATCCCTTATGTTGGAGCCATGTACAACAAATCAGTAACCTCTGCGCATATGGATTCTAGATGGCAAGGACAGTTGAAAGTTCCCAAATTACCTGCATGGTACGTAATAAAATTATTAGAAGTATAGTGTAAAATTATTAGACTATTTTACAAAATATTAACAGCTGTCTAAAAAATGTTTGATACACATGGTAAAATGATTTTACCATTTGTTTCATAAATAACTAATTTGTACAGTTTACATTTCCAGCTGCTCTGTTCACAGACGAGACACACATATACATTTTTAAAAACTTGTATTTCTGACTGAGGAGTGCTCAGAACATGTATCGTGGGTGAATACTCGATAACTAATTTCAGGATTAATATAATACTTTAATAGCATCTTTGATAGGGTTAAGGAAAATGAAAATTTGGTTAATGTTCCGTAGGATTGAAGTAAGGATTTCGGTGGAAAGGGAATCGAGTTAACTCTACAAAAACAGCAATAGAGTATATTTAACTTGCCATAACTCGATGCCTTATAACTTTAATTAATTAATGAAGGAGGGGGTATACCTGGTTTTTATTCTTAAAAAATCAGAAACTCTTAGGCGATTTGAACCCGCATACCTCAAGTCTAGAGGCAAACGATCAGAGCGAATGGTTGTCATACTTTCTTCCGAGGGTTAAAGGAATAAAAGTAATAGTGAATATGATGATAGTAATAGTGATTATGGGGCCCCGGCGTGGTCTTGTGGTTAGCGTCGCTGACTACAGATCCGTCGGCCCGGGTTCGATTCCCGGTACCTCCTCGGATTTTTCTGAGGTAGGGAGGTCTGGTAGGGGTGCACTCAGCCTCGTGATTCCAAATTGAGGAGCTACTTGATAGAGAAGTAGCGGCTCCGGTCATGAAAACCACCAATAACGGCCGTGGGTGTCGGCATGCTGACCACATACCCCCCAATCCTGCCATCTGCCTACGGGAGATGACGCAGCGGTCGGGTGGTAGGCCAAGTCCCTCCAGGGATGTAGCGCCACGGAGTTTAGTTTAGTTTTTTTAATAGTGATTATGGTGAAGATAATGGTGATCTATGTTGGTAGCATTACATGATATAGCCTATTTACGTGAATTATTAATGAATTATGTCCAAATCTAAATTCAATAAAATTTCGTGTATAATTTTTTTTTATCCATCACGACTTACGTAACTTTATTTGCAAGGTTACAGAGAGTTTTACTACCCCCACTGTGTGGTTAATAAATTACCGACCTTTTCTTTACAACAGTAAGCAAGATAATTCACACTCCCATTGGGTGTGAACTCATCTATTCACAGGCGAAGAAGAGGTCAGTCGTTATAAATCTCGGAAGATCACGATTTGAAAGGGATACACAACACCGTTCAACTGAAATTGGAAAGGGATGGCCACACATTTCAGACTACAGGTATTTGTTACATGATAGTATGGCAGGATTATTGTGCTAATTTCAAAGTCTCGTTACTTCATCCTAGTTTGTTCTAGTTCTGTCAGTAGGAACACGCAGCAGTTGGCACGATTGGGTGTTAGCACGCAATGGTCTTAATCAATCATGGATCACCAGTGATCCTTTCTCTATGATTCCTACTTATTTATCACCGTGAATCGTTCCCCTTTCAAAGCAGACCTTGTCACTGCTCTTCTGTAATAGTAAAGAATGAATGTAGGATCCTTAAGATCGAAATCATATCGAGTAGGACGGAACATAGCGGTGACCGAGCGAGTAGATACAATCTGTGAAGGGTCCAACTTACAATCTGGAGGACCGGGTTAAGTCCCCAGTGTTCTCTAAATTTATTAGGATATTCCTCGTTGTATAAGACTACTTGGGGTGGAATTATCCTTATACATCCTTCCTTAGCATTTATCCATCATCCTAATTTATCAGTTAATTTCTTATTTGCATTAAGTAAGATATACTTTTACCACCTTATACCCTCATTTAAAATAACAATGCTTGAATGCTATTTGCATCATGATTGTTTGTTCTGAGATTATATCTCCTATTACCATGACGTGAATTTAAAGTTAAAAGTAGTTTTCTGTTACTAGACGCCCTCTATAGTGAGTGCCTCTTCCCGTGACTTGGGTGACGTAATAGCGAGCGACCCTTTCAGTACTGAATTTCTGTTTTAATTGAAGCATTCATCAAGTAAAATCACCTCTTGGATTCGCTATCGGGAGGTCGCAAGTTCAAATCCCGTGGCCGGTCAAGTAGACATTCGTTTTTTTCATGTTTTCCCCAGTCGTAAAGGCAAATGCCGGATTGGATATTTACATATTATGATGAATCATCCTCACCATTTCATCCTGTATCATATCATTTAAATTAATATTAGTTGAAATTTACTCCATAAAAGCACCAACAATACAGTGAGTCCCACGCAAGAGTTGGCCAATGACGCGGGTTTCTGGATCGCGGTGGGCACAGCTCCAACTCCCGAGCGATCGGGTGAAATATCTACGCATATAAAGCCGCGATCGGTGTAATGATTCAGGTTCTCACATATTTTACAGTTACAATTACAATGAAAATAACCACGTACCTCATTACAAGAGATGTTGGAAATGTTCTCCTCTTGCATCCACACAATACTAGCACCTTTTTAGGAAATTTTCTTTCACGTCTTACGTTCAGCTTCCGAGATAGAGTTAATTTCTCTTGTGATATTGTCGTTAAGTTCTTCTAATGTATGGGAAATTTATACACTTTATTTTTCAAGTTTCCCCATAAATAATATCCACATACTGTTAGAAGAAGAACTTGAAGACAATATCACATAGGCCTATCAGAAGAGAAATTAACTCTGTCTCGGAAGCTGAACATATGCGCGTGAAATAAAATTTTCTAAAAAGGTGTCTGTATTGTGTGGATGCAAGAGGAGAACATTTCCAACATCTCTTGTGATGAGGTACGTGATTATTTTCAATGTAATTTTAACTGTAAATGTGAGAACCTGAATCATTACACCGATCGCGGCTTTATTTGCGTAGATATTACACCCGATCGCTCGGGAGTTGGAGCTGTGCCCGATGCAGAAACCCGCGTCATTGGCCAACTCTTGCTTGGGACTCACTGTAGAAGATAGTTGACAATCAATAGTTCATGGCCTACCCTACTGTAGACACAGATCTTCAACTCCTGATATGGCCTCGTAGCTAAAAGGAGTATAAATACAGCTGAAATAAAAATTAAAAAAATTATATCACTATTGAGTCACAACCTTAATATAAACTTGGAAAATTGTAGTAAAATAGCTTACTTCCATAATCTAAATTTTAATACGTGCATAAACATCTGCATATTTTAAGATAAAACATTAATAATTATATTAATCATTTATCTCAGCCTTTAACCCGTTTTTTCGGCGACGCATGTGTAGGCCTACGTCTTTTTATAGCAGTAAAAAGGTTAATTGGACTGCTGAGACCACAGATTACTGGCTATCCGATGCGGTGGGTTTCCTTGCGACGCATTATTGACTTACGGACTAAAAAAAAATGTAAGATAACTTAGGCCCTTGTAGTCCCCGGACATCATCTGGCCGTCATAGTCTTCTTCATACCATCATTGCGTTCTTCGGAATGAGTGTGTTTGGAACTGTTGTATCTCGTTCTATGTGATCATGTTGTCCCGGAGGTGGCCCTGGCATTGGGCTGATCACCCATTCATGGAAGCCAGCCATGTCCTTGTCGGGTCAAAAAAGTATGTATGTGATCAAAAGGTATTCCCTCTTCCGATAGGTCGCATCTTGTAAAACTCGGGCAGCGTGGGCAGCATAAGCGTCCCTACAAGGAGAGAGGTTGAATTAAGAGAAAGAGAGTAAAAAAATATGAAAACTTAGTAGGACTGAAGCCTGTTCTGACTTTGGTTATAGCAACAATATTATTGATAGATTACATAAGTGTCGATTTAGCAATTAGCTCTATGCTTTAAAAAAAAAGTTATTTTTGTATTCTAGTGTAAAAAATTAAGCATACAACGCAAGCTAAATTTGATGTAGTTTGGTTGCACGGAACAGGTGCTGCTGATGCCCTTTTCAAAGCATTTCACCAAGGAAACACCTCAGTGCACTTCAAACTGCCAGTAAAAGGAAACTTGAATAGCTTCTCAGTTTCAATTTACAAAGTTATTTTGCCATAATCAAAATCAATCTCCGCCCCCCCCCAAAAAATAGAGTTACAGATATATATTTTTTTACAGTGTGCTTTACAATGTGGTAGTTAACAGATTTTCTGTAGAGGCCATAATTTCTTTTTTAGTACAGTCGTACGTATTTTAGTTCATTTTTCATTTTTCTGGGTAAAAATATCTTTTAAACAAAAAGTACGGTATATCAAATTTTAAAAAAATCAATTAATAATTTCGTAAATCAAGCATCAAAGAATCTCGCATCGATAACACAAGTCCGCATTTGAATATATATGTCGGAGAAAATAATTTTTATTAAAACACTATGTTTCATTAATATCTCCCAATCTTAATCGAGATAATAAAATGAAATATGAAACTTTAATTTCGCTTTACGTTTTAATTCATTGCCCAAATTACCAGCTTCTAGAACAATTAGTTCAGAAAATCAATCTCAACACTTCAGTCATTCCTTAATGAGGAAACGTAATAGATCTTCAGTCCCATTAATACATTCTCTCTCTTTTCTTTACCAAATTTACCGTTTTAAAAATAAAATATTACTTTAACCTGAACTGTAGTCACGAAGTTTGTAAGTAATTAGGAGTATATGTATATGATTTTATTCTCTTTTCAATACAGATTTCTTGTCCTGACCTTCTTTTTCATCCAGTTTAATATATGATATAATCTTGTGTCTGGTTTCCATCTTACTTTTGCATCACATATTAAAGATGACCTCACGACGCTAATTATTTGTATTCCTCTGAGATAAATCTGAAGTAGTTTCTCCTTATTTTGCTATTTTATAAGCAACATTTTCCTTGTTAACTTCTCATGTTGTTAAGTTTTGGCTCTTTTCCGTCATTAAAATTGTATACTCGTATCTTCAGGGAAGATGAGCAAGGGTGAGTTCTATAATGACGAGTGCACACAAATCAAAGTCACTTCAAACTACTTGCTGACAGGGCTACCAACCTTAATCTGATTTAAATGAGACAAGCAAGTCCGCGCAGTTTCTACTTGTTAAATATGTAACCCGTTCCACTTGATCGGGCATGCGTAATATTGTATAAAGCTAACCTTACATAAAGCTAAGCCTTATATCGACCTTATCCCCAACACCTGGACTCTACACGTAAGCTAAGACTCAGAGCCACGTTCCCATGTTGGCTTTATTGCTATTGAAATCACGAGCAAAGCCTTCTGGTACTATGAAATTTACTTTACCATCTCTGTTGTCATGTAGTCCTCATATCCAGACATAGGCCTACGTACACTTGCAACTTCAGGAAGTCTTGGAAATGTATTATTCACACTATAGTTCATAGAATGATGGCGTGTTTTACTTTTTGTAGCAACATACAATGTCAGGTAAAATGCAACACGTTTGACTCCCGGCAGCGTATGTTCCAGAAACAAGCTGTTTGTTAATAGTACCGTACTTGTAAATCTTGTGAACTATCTAGAGGGCCCTGATAAATGTAATGTATGGTTTCGTGGTACAGTATCGGTATTTAAAAATATACATATGGAGGGTAAACTCTAGTTCCAGGGAATTCTCACTTAGAAAGTAATTGTGGCCTTATGATATGGATTATGCCGTCTTCTTCTCTCTTTTATTTTCTTTGTCCTTTTCATTGCAAGTCTACGCCTGATTGCTGTACCGCCTATTCGTTGTGATCTATGAGTCTTTCCGGCCGCTGGAGGAGAAAGAAGGGACCTCATTGTTGAAAGTTAAAGGACAGCTGAAGCTTGTTATTCTCATAGCCTGTTCTTCTTATTAACATGAATACCGAACCACGACAGGGTTCATGTTTGCTTTCACATTGCTAAGCTAGAGATGACAAAAGGGTTATTATAGTGAAAAAATAACACTAAAACTGATTGGGTTTGCATCTCGGACTCTTGTTAAATCAGACCATTAGAAAATTGCCACGATGTTCGGGGTTAAAGATTTGAAATAGTAACGTGTAGGATTATGTTTAAAGTTGTACAGCTGTATAGTTTTTTAGTGTTAGCGAAGTGGACACAGTAGTATTTTGGGAATAAGTAATAGAAGATAGTTTAGGAATGTGTACCTGGATTATTTAAATTTTACTGCTCATTCATTAACTGTAGCAATGTGTAGACAGTTTTCAGAAAAGTGCCCAAATAAGAGACAAATCGTCCTAAACCAGTTCGATTCCCATCAGTAGGCCTAATTACTGACTGCATTCAATTTATTAGAAACTGCATAATTGAATCTAAAGCATTTACTTCCGTAAAATAAATTGAAAAATGGAGTACATTTATCCTCTATATGCTGATTTTACATCTCAAAATAGTAGGCTAGTCTTTTTTGTGTTTGTTGCTTGAAAGGTAGGTTTTGCGAAAGTCAGGCATTCTCTTAAGGTTTTTCTATGATCGTCACGGTTACAATGTCACAAAGTTCAGGGATGCATTGACACTGAAACGTTATCATATCAGGAGGTGCAAGGTTGCACCCGTATTGCTAATATCACTGCCCGCATCCGTAACTTGTAGCACTTCATTCGCATTCTGCTCACGAACATACCTGTTTTTATAACGCATCTACAATGTTGTAGCCGTCCGTATCCGGCGCGTTTCCGTTTTCAGCTAAATTTTTAACTTTGATATTCATCTACCGCTCAATTCGAGAACATGAAACGCTTAGAGCTACCCCCGAATGGACCGAGATGCAACAAAACTTATCAAACGACTCCCGAAAAGGGAAAAACTGTATTTATTTTCAGTCGGGTGTAGTTGACAGACAGGAAACAGGACTCCGCCTTTGAAGAAGAGCTTACATTATCCGACAATTCCAGTTTTCAGAAAAAGTGGAAACCGGCTTCACATTCGCCACTCCTTTTGAGCTGAGTTCGATGTTCCGTGGCCAGGGCCAGCAGATTTACTAAGGTTCAAATCGTGTAGTATGTGTAGTATGTTGCATCTTTCGCGTTTACACATTTGTAATAAAAATATTAATCATTATTATTATAACCTTAATAATAAAATTAATTGCAATGGAAATAATAATAATAAGAATAAGAATAAGAATAATAAGAATAAGAATAAGAATGATAATAATAATAATAGTAATAATAATATATAATATATATTAATAATATTTGTAATAGTAATTTGTAATAATATGTTTGTGAGCGTTGGGCTTACAGTTCCTTCGTTTCATCATGTTCCATGGCTATCCAGATGGATAATATGATAAGGAAAAGCTATAACACTAAAATACTTGGTAAATGATTCACTGAAAAATACAGATTATTATCATTATTATTTTATTAATATTATATATTATTATCTTTTCGCTGCTAGTAACGTATAATTTCGTCACTTCAAGAAAATTATTTAAGAGCAGATTATTAAAGTAATAACATAGGCTATGCAGAATGTGAGGATTTTTATCCATTGTTAGGATTACATTGCAGGCAACCGGATATTTCTCTGAATTTTTTCTCATAATATGATTTCCGTAGTACAGGGTGCGGCAAAATATCCTCCCTATTTTAAAGTTCAAATAAAAGACAGATGGATCAAAATAAAGAAGCTATATTAACATAAATGATTCTACACAGTGGGAAGTTTAATGTTTTCTGGAATTCGAACGCTGCGTGATCTTCCCCCTCTCTTTTTAATCATGTTACCACTTGCTCTAAAGTTTGACACCCATAAGCTAATGCTTTTCAGATCTGGAACTGCACCACGAGGGGGAATTTGGAAGCGAATCCGGAAAGCACGCTGGACAGCGACAAGGGAATACCCGTTTACCAGAAATGATTCCACAGCGTAGACACGTTCTTTTCCCGTCCACGGTATGGTTGGATACTGTATTGAATGTCAATTCCGCGATTTCAATATCCTTTTCAATTTTTTTTTACTGTTTATCACTTGTTTTTTTCTGTCGTTATGACAACACAATTTGACTGCTACTCCCATCTTGTGCGAATGTTGCGGCGTGGTTATAGTGCCTAATGATATGGAGAACTTTGCTCTAAGAGCATGGAGACAGGATTAAGGTCTATTTACACTTATGCAGTGAGGGGAACTAATGTAATATACTGAAAACCCTAAATTCTCACTGTGTAGACATCATTAATATTAATGCACTTTCTTTATTTTGATCCATCTGTTTTTCTTATTTGAAATTTAAAATAGGGAGGATGTTTTGCCGCACCCGGTATAACCTACATATTGTCAAGTAATTCAATTTTAATATATTTTATTAATTACTTATTAGATTTTAGGGGCCACTTATGATTTTACTTTACTTATTTGATGTTAGATTACTGATATGAATATACAGATTCATCCTTACAAAGGTTAAACAACATAGGCTAAGACAGATTCAAACAAGTTTACAACGTATGGCCTTCAGTAGTGAAACCTAATTGTCAAGTAATTCAATTTTCATGAATTTTATTAATTACTAATTACATATTATTCGTTGAATTTGCTCGTGAAATTAACGGAGATTTCCAAATCACTCGTAGCATTGATAAATAGTAGGCATATAGGCGAAAGTTATAGGAATTAAAGACTGCATCGAAAGTTTATACATTTGGACACAGCAGCAGTCCAGCAATCTCATTGTGCTGGACGTAGCCGAAACACAAACACTCTGTGAATTTATTGAGCCGCTATAAAGTTGAGACGCAAGCAGGGTTTTGCAACTATATCATCAGATAACCACACAGGAAACACAGATAGCTGTTCTGTATGGGAAATTGCCCTATTTATTGGATTTGTATTGTTCACTGACTTACTCTTGTATCTCTGGGAACGATTTAATGCAAGGATACGGGAAGCATTGATTAAAGCCAAACCGAGAATAGAGCAACGAATAAAACGTTTCAAGTTCCGCGTACAAAAACTCATTTTTAAGCATCGCATAGGGAATCAAATAACAAAATATGAAATAAGGCAATAATATAATTTATACGACTGAGCTTAACTTTTAAAACCTTTGTAATAGCTCGGGCGGTTTTCATTTTGTACTTCATATTGAGGACACATTTTAAGGAGTCAGCAATTTATAACGAAGTAACGTATTACACTGTTTTCTAACATATTATTTATCGGTACTTTGTTTAGGTGACCTGGTTCAGAGGATGTGCTTCGAAGGAAAATTTACAACGGAATCCTGATTCTGAAGTTTTTACTCAAGTAAGTTTACTGCTACTTTACATTTGGCTATATTATACAAGAACACACAGAAATCATAATATAGACACATAGTTAGAGCCTATACATAGGCTAGGTATAATATAATAATATAGGGTCTAAACCTAAAATATGCTCCTTCTTAAATAGTGTATTATAATGCGCAGTGTCCAGTTATATAGAGCCCGGATTTATAAGCAAAATAAAACAGTAGAATAAGCAGAAAATGTAAGAAATAAGCACCAAAGTAAGCAAAAACAGATTACACGAAAATAAAATAGCCTATAATTATTACTTTCTTAGAAATCTTATCAATGGATGTTACAGTGCGCAAGGAAGGTCACCCGGAGATTATCTTGTGTGATGCGCCTGCATCTGTCAGTGAAGAACAATTTATAAAGAGAAAATGTTCTTTTAACGCGCAGGACGTCACAGGTGCACATAAAAAGCAAAACAGTTCTTCTTCGATGAATACCTCTTCAATATTTGCTTCTACGCTGGAAAGCTTTTTAGAAATCTGTCAAGAGTGTTTTATAACCAGATTTTTCAGTAATTCTGTAAGGCGACAAATAATGACGGGGGATAATGACGTCTAGGAGTGAAGCAAGCACTTCCAGTGTGACTGTTTTGAGTAAAACGCGCTATTTTAATTCAAAATCGTAAAATAAGCTAAATCTTTTTCTGCCAGACTAAGGAAAATAAGCACTATCAAATAAAGTTAAAATTGCATGTCAAAGAGTGTCTTACGAAATATAACAATTCTGCTTATGTTTAGGAGTCTGGAAATAGCCTATATGCACTTTGCTTCGAAATTCTGACTCTACTGACTAGTTATATTAAACCATAAATCAAACGTAGATCTGGGAGCAAAAGTGAGTTAATTTATTTCCATGTTCTTTTAGTCCTTTTATTAATCCCTCTATATTTTGTAGTATTAGCAGTGCTTTAGTTGGGCCGGTACGCACCGGTACTGCGTACCGGTATAAAATTATTTTCATTCTACCATACCGGGAAAAAGATGTGCTCCGTTACGTCGTACTGGCAGTACAGGAACGATATTGTCCTAAAATACTTATTAAATGTCCAATTCAATAAGAGAGTGTATTTGTTAATAATGACAAACACTATTAAATTCGCAGTAGATATGCGTTCTAATGTTCACCTTCGTGCGCATTTCTACAATAATTACTTTCTCCTTAGATTACATGTTGGCTATCCTGATAAGGTGCTCGGTTTTTTAAAACTCTTTTGTATGAGGCGATATGGAAAATTTTGAAGTAAGGTGAGTACCCCCATAAAATATTTTCCAACTAAAGCACTGAGTATTAGTATTATGATTTAAAATGTACTGAGGAGGTGAAAGTATGCTGAAAATCAGAAAGAATTTGGGCAGAAATAGAAAGAATTTCAACAAGTTTACGATTTAAATACGCGTTTAATACACATGTTGGTTAGATCACTATTTCTCCCAAGTCCAGAAATTAGTTCTGAGTTTCGATAACAGTACGTAACTTACTAAACGCAAATGGCCAGTTTATTAGGCCTATATAACATTCTGAAGATGTATTCCAATGCTCTGTTGGGTTAACCATGGGGGAAAATAGAGGAGGAATTTAGGCTAGACAAGAATATTCCACAAAACCTTGCTTATTTTTATGTATAGCGATGACAAATTGCATTTGCGGTAGTGATGAGCGAGACCAGTCTTGGTCTTGCAGTCTTGGTCTTGGTCTTGCAGAAAATGCAAGACCAAGACCAAGACCAAGACCAAGACCGCATCAGCGTTAGCAAGACGAAGACCAAGACCGAATATGCAAGACCGAAACCGAGACCAAGACCAACCCTGCAAGACTCTGGCAAGAACAAGACCTAACTGCAAGACTCTTGCAGTGTCGCTAGCCGGGGTCGTCCCAAGGCTGGTAGATGTAGAGGTTACCTCATCGTGCGGTAACCAATGAGAGCAGACAGGGCCGTATTTCTAAATAGGCTAAGTAGGCTGCAGCCTAGAGCGGCAAATTTTCAGGGGCGGCAGTTTGGCAATTTTTTGAAAAGTTAAAATGAAGTATTTCAGACGTTAAAAATATGTTTTAGTCCTTCTACATAGCCTATTTTCTAAAACTATAACATAATACAAATTCACAGCACGTAATCTTGTATTATAACTTTCTTAGAAGAGTTACGAACTATCTGCGAACTAGTATTTCTGAAATACGGTTAAACTCACTTTCAATACTTTGTATTGAGGCAAATACAACGAAAACACTTTCATATGAGGACATTATTAACGAGTTTGCCATTAAGAAATATCGTAAGAAAGCTGTGTAAATTTGAACATGAAGATTAGGTTGTGTGAGTTGTTTTAGAGAAGTTTGTATATTTTTCCACAAATAAACCAGTACCGGAAATTAACTATATTTTATGTAATTTCATTTCACCTTGTAGGACAACTTAATTCAAATTGAACGCAGTTCTTCAATTACGCAATAGATAGTCATTAGCATTAAAATATAAAAATATGATTAAAATAGTGACCACTGGATCTCCAAGAACAAATTAATAATTAATTTCGAACCCCATTTCATTTTTTAACGAATCTTAAAAGAAGTAAGTAAAAAAACGAGTAGATAACTAATTTGGTTAGATAATTTATTATGTAAACCATTAAAATTGTAGTTTTATCCAAACTTGTTATGTTTAAAAAGATGAAAACACCAATGAACTCTATCCTTTTGTTGTATAAAACAAATGTATTAAGCAAATATGAACTATAGAGGGGGCGGCAAATGGACTTTAGACTGTAGGCGGCATACTCTTAAATCCGGCCCTGAGAGCAGACCCGGTGCTTGACGCTGTCCGTATCCAAAAACGAGCGCACCATTCAAATAATACATATGAAATCCATATACTACCTGTCTCACCACTACGTTAAAACAAATTACTGCAATGAAAACTTACAATTAACCTGACGGATTTCCCTGAATGGCATTCCATACAGCTAGTTCCTTCAATTGGTGGGAGTTAAATTCACGATAAACACTCCATATTCATTTTTAAAATGTTTAATTGCAATAGTTCTCTAGTATTAAGGTACGAAAGACAAACAGATGTAACAAAGGTCCAAAGCCATATATGAAATTTCATTTTGCGTACAATATAAATACTGACCACATAATTTATCAATAATACTTAAAATTTCTGCCATACAGTTATTTAATAACTAGTTTCTCTAACCTGGGTTAAAAGAAAGCTATGACTGAGGATTTATAATAATTCTTTATTATAACCAAATGGTCATACTACGATGACTGGAGCAACAATGGAATTACATATGGCACGGGAATCCAGAGCAACCCGAGAAAGTCTGCCCGACCCCACTTTGTCCACCACAAATTCCACATTGATCCATCGAGATCCGATCCGGGGTCCCTGCGGTGGAGGGCGAGCGCTCTAACCATTCAGCCATGGGGGCGGCCTATGACTGAGGATTTGAAACTTTAAACAGTAGCCCCCGTAACTTAAAACGCCTATTAACATGCTCAGTATCCTATTTCATTAACGATGGTATCCATTTTTACACCTATCATTAATATTCATAGCCTACTCTCACATAGAATCTTTCCTGTCTACTTTAACAAAATATAACATAGCTATTCAGCTCATTCCATTCTCTTTGCAGAAAATTTCAAAATAAAGTGAAGTCTGAAAAAATCAGGTTATACGCCCGGTATTCTTCATAATTATTCAATAAAACACAATTAAACCGTAGATTAATTAAAGCAGTAACTTATTTGACGGGTATTTGCTAGTTGTTACTTTACAGTTACGTATCTGATTGTACTGTAGCTATACAGGCCTACATATTGCTGATGATAGATAGGACATCCACTGAAAACGTTTTTTTGCTACTACAATTTTGTTATTGACACATGACGGTGGCGGTGTTTAAGTTCTTGCTGCTGATGATGCATATCGAATGGGAAAAGATACTAAAAGTAGAAAATGCCTGGTCTAGAAATATTTGCTTGCATGAAGAATAATTATAATTATTTATGACCCAATTAATTGAAGGGCCGAAACTTGAAAGTAAGTAGAAAGTAATTTATGGGAGGTAGCGGAAAACTTTAAAGTGCAGAAATGATCTTCTCACAATGTGTTATAAATTAGAACTAGGGTATATGAAAAGAGAAATATTATTTATTGCAGCATATGTGTTTGGGTTTCTAATGGACATTGTGTGATTTTCTATAGATTGCACAATTTCTAAAGCATCTGCTTCAATGCCGCTATGTTTTGTTACTATATTATACAGTTTTAAACAGGTCAGATAGAACCTCTCTCCTATGCGGAAGTCTTTTAAACATTTCATACACATCCTGTTAATGTTACTTCTTGTCTCCACAGCCGTTCAATTTGAAACTTTACAATATAATATTCATAATTTTACACTCTCAAATAGTGTATAGCATCTCGGGGATTTTGGGTTTAAAGTTCTGCAATAGGATAACAGAGAATATTTAAATTTACACTCAAAGTTTACTGTTCTAGCTTATATCACCATGGACGTTTTGGCAAACAGCGTGACATCACATTACTGTTTACTGCAACTAAAAGTAATTAGCTTTCGTTACTTTCGCAAACAATAACGCACATGTAATCGGTGTAACCTTAAATCATGTAAGATGCGTAAAAGAAGACTGCAAGACTCTTGCAACAAGACCAAGACCGAGTATGCAAGATCGAGACCAAGACCAAGACCACTGATGCAAGACCGAGACCATGACCAAGACCAGGGTTACCTATGCAAGACCAAGACCAAGAATGAGAGTGCAATACCAAGACCAAGACCAAGAGCGCCTTGGTCTTGGTCTTGGTCTTGCATTTGCTCATCACTAATTTGCGGCTTCTTAATCTCAACGGGGACATTGCTATGAGCTATCTATGAATGCCTACGTATGGTTTTGTTCATATCAACATGGATTATTCAATTGTTCTACCTATATAGGTTTAACGAAAATTCTCTGTTATGCTACCCATATATTTAGTTCTAACTACGCGTACAACGCTGGAGGGGATATCTGAAATAGCATAATATGTTAAAGGGTGTCAATTCTTTTACTAAAAGCACAATGAATAGAGGAGAAAGTGTGATGACTGAGGTAGTTCACTGGTTCCGCCGCTAGGTAGCAGTTACTCTGCTTGAGATTCGCGGGAGCAAGATTAATACGGGCGGTATAGGAAAAATTGCAAACACTCTTAAACAAAATAATACATTAATCTATTTCAAAATGACTCACCTTATCTAAATTGAATTGTTAGATACTTTTGACAATTTTCGGGCTGCTTTACACGTCTTGGAAGATCTCATCTCCATAAATAAACATGGCCGTGTGTAACAGTAACTTCTCAGATTGCAAGAAGCTTGACCATAACATTTCGTTCCACATCTTTCCAAAAATCGAAGATGTTCACAAGCAATGAACAATTATATAATATAGGTATGAAACAGCTAAGGGATGATTTGATCTAATATTGTGTTGCCTAGAAAATAGGGTAGAGGATATGTTAGTATAATATGATGAGAATTTTTTAAAGAATGTACATTTGTATAGAAATAACGACGTATAATTAGGGTAGAAAACAGCTAAGGGATATTTTATAAATTAATATTAATATTACATTGTATAGAATATTACTGAGTAGGCTATTAATTTGTATTAATATTGTATTAATAGTAATATTATTTATATTAATATTAATTTTCTCCTGGCTGTATGGGGTAAGTTATGTAGGTGAAACACGGTCAAAAGTGTAGATCTGTGTACAAATTATGTGAACAGAGATAATATAAACTAAGGGATGGTTTGTGAATTGCAGGGCATGGAAAATTTCATAAGCAGCACTACAAAAATAGGGTGCGTGATCTTTAAAATTGGCGTCTCAACATCCGATAAAGACGCACATATGCAAAAATTGTTTTGCAATGCATTCTACATATATCACACAATATTTCAAAGCATTTTCCCTGATTTTTTCATTAAAAAATTAAATCCTCTTGCCTTAACTACAGCCCGCTATTTGCTCAAACCCTCGACCATTCGCCGTTCGCTGTAACTGATGTACGTCTTATGTTGTTAAACTATATTATTAAAAAAAGGATCAAGATATTAAACTAATAAGACATTTGCTATAAAAATTATACATAAAAATTACTAACATAAGTGAACAGAAAATATGATAAATAATCCAATAAATGCATAAATAAAAGTAGTGCAGATTTACTAAGTTAGAAAAAAGCTTCATTCGCTCCTTTTCCCCAACGGGTCAATCTTGCAGTATGGGTACAAGTAGTCAGTTAATATTCAGTGAGTCCCACGCAAGAGTTGGCCAATGACGCGGGTTCCTGCGGCGCGGCGGGCACAGCTCCAACTCCCGAGCGATCGGGTGAAATATCTACGCTAATAAAGCCGCGATGGCTGTAATGATTCAGGTTCTCACATTTACAGTTAAAATTACAATGAAAATAAACACATACCTCATCACAAGAGATGTTGGAAATGTTCACCTCTTTCATCCACACAATACTGTCACCTTTTAAGGAAATTTTTTTTCACGCGCATAGGTTCAGCTTCCGAGACAAAGTTAATTTCTCTTGTGATATTGTCTTTAAGTTCTTCTAACGTATGGGAAATTGACCTATACACTTTATTTATCAAGTTTCCCCCATAAATAATATTCACATACTGTTAGACGAACTTGAAGACAATATCACAAGAGAAATTAACTCTGTCTCGGAAGCTGAACTTACGCGCGTGAAAGAAAATTTCCTAAAAAAGGTCCCATTATTGTGTGGATGAAAGAGAACATTTCCAACATCTCCTGTGATGAGCCACGTGGTTATTTTCATTGTAATTGTAACTGTAAACGTGAGAACCTGAATCATTACAGCCATCGCGGCATTATTAGCGTAGATATTTCACCCGATCGCTCGGGAGTTGGAGCTGTGCCCGCCGCATCGCAGGAACCCGCGTCATTGGCCAACTCTTGCGTGGGACTCACTGTAGTATTATTATTGAGTCCACGAATAAATTATGTAAAAATTTTACGTTATTGCTAGTATTTTATGGAAAAGATGCCTGCCAATACCGCAATACCATTCTGATAGCTTTAGCTTTAGAGTAATTACTATTACTCGTTAACCATTATAAATATATCGTGGTACTCGATTTATAATAAGATCCAAATATTTCACTAAACCTTACACGCTTGATCTCTTTCTGGACACAAAAATAAAGTAATAAATGTCGCATAGTCAAATTTGCTTCACCCTCAACATTTCACGATCGTCCCACATCATTCAGACAGCTGTGCGCCAGGAATAATTACCACTCAATTACTCGTAAACCATTCAAGATATAAAGGTGGTACTGAATTTAAAACAAAGTTGAAATATTTCACTAAAACTTTCTCGCTTGAAGTTTTTACGGGACACAAAAATGAAAAAAATTGTCGCATAGTCAAATTCCGTTTCACCCTCCATGAATTTTATGTAATTGGTGATATTTATATAATGAAATAAAAACATTTATGTCCGCATTTTTTAAATCTCTGTTTTAACCATCAGAAGGACTGTGTTGTGCAGATTATTTCTGCACAAATTTCACAGAAATAGGACCAAAGGTTAATTAAAGATTGCGAGTTTAATCATAAGATGCCAAACTATCATGATGCAGCATTGAGAAGTTGAAACGCAAACGAAGGTGCTGCCAGTGTTTCGGTGGACCGCCGCTCTCCCTATACCCACCATTGTATTAGCGGCGAAGTCATCGCACATTCTCATTCTATTCATTATGCTAAAAGGATTATTACATTTATAGATTGGACTTATGGAACTCGAGTCCTTTTCTTAGGTCAGTGGTCTCCAACTCGCTGTGTTTTGCGCGCGTGCAAGCAGGCTTGCACTGTGCGACCCCTGTGCACCACGTGATGTCAGTTTGAACCAGGGTCCCGTTGGCAGAGGTGGGTCGTCTATTTCACCAGCTTCCAAGCATTATGTTGGGTGTAGAATGTGTTCCAATATGTAGGCCATCGACTCCTACATTTATGGTAACAAATACCAATATAAGAGAAGTTCGAGTGACTTTTATTAGGATTTTCTCAGAACTAAATTCCCCCGACTGCATAGACATATTGCTAGGATTTTGTCTATGTTCAGATCTACGTACATGTGCGAGTTGTTTTTCACTAATGAAAATAAACAAAACCCGCAGCAGAAGTCAATTGTTAGATGAAAACTTGAAATGTGAACTTAGACTGGCTGCTGCACAAACATTGATTCCAGATTTTGAAAAACTTCTGCGTCAAAAGATACAACAAAAATCAAGAAAACAAGATTCCACTAATGAGTGGTTTTGCACTGTGAAATGCTTTATTTGAGCTGTTCTTTAATACTGATGTATTACATGGAGATATAGTTTCTCTGAATTTTGTTTCTAATATAACTTTAGTATTAATATTTATGTTCAATAATATAAATGTTGAAGTGTAGTCTATCATTTAAAGGAATTAGTCTAGAGTTTGTTTTCATTTTGCAGAATTTGTGGCATTACAATCTAATTGCTATAAAACTGAATAAAATCAGGAACTTTTCAACTATGTTCAAAACTAAAGAATTAATTTGTGTGTATTATCTTGCTAGGAATATATTGTACATCATGACTTCACGAATGTTCTTTGTAGAAAACATAAGTAAATGATAATGAAATAATAATGTAACAAAACATTTATACAACATTCATCTATTGATATGGCCAATATGCTTTTTTGAATTTCAAAAGACAAATGAGCATGCCGATACTGAACTCAAGAGAGGCAGTATACCACGCGGTGTGTGCACACTAAATGATTCTAGCGTGCAATGGGTAAGCTTGCACATACTGCTGTACTCATTGTGCAATGAGTTGGTGGCCGCTGGCTTAGGTGATAACGTCTCGGATTCTCATTTGGGAGGTCGCTGGTTCAAATCCTGTGGTGTCAATTGTGTATTTAGGGGGTATCTCCGCTAGGAAAGGCGAATGCTGGATTCAAAGTTACTTTCCATCTACTATACCTCGAATATTTGCTGTCCTATGTCTTCTGTCTTCTCAGGAGGAGTTCCTCCATTGAGTTGGTCTTTCGTCAGGGAGCACTCCGTGCCCTGTCTAGGTTTTCCACAGTCATTGGTATAGCCTGTAACCTTTACGTAAGGGTAGGTAAATCCTGTGACGAATTGCTGGATAATTTACTAGAAAACCATATTAGGCCTATAGGTTACATGAATAATCAGTTACTAAAACTTAGTAATAATTATAATGAGTCTTCTTTCATTAATTTTGAAGGAATGCTTATTTGAGGGTTTCCTTGTAGTAGTAGAAATAATATTCAGATAATCACTCCATCCAGTATTGTATGATCATTCTCTTGTGATGACTGTTTGATCTCATGTTTTAAGTTTAATGTTAATTGTAGGTCTTCCTATCTATATTCAAGAAGTAACATAACAGATCAAATTTAGAGTCTGTAGCAAGATTGAGATCGGAAATATACACACTAAACTTCACTAAAAAGGTATATTTACCCAGGATGATCATTTCAACGGGTCTTCCCGCCATCATCAGCTGATTCCGACTGGCCCTCTGGCGGCGGATGAATGAACTTGTCGATCAAGGTTCCATGTATGCCAATTGAAGTGTCAAAGTTTAAGAGATTTTCTCGGTTCTTTTTAATGAATATTTTTTCCCATACCATAAGATCTATTGGTTTTTCAACTTGTTTTAATAGTTCAATTTCATTTTAAATTTCATGGCCTACTTCCCAGAAATGCATTGCCAAAGCGGATTTTTCAATTTGTTTATTCATAATGTTCCTAAAATGTTCTTTTCTCCTTGTGTCTAAATTCCTTTTTGTTTGGCCAACATAAAATTTTCCACAATCTTTGCAATTAATTTTGTAAATTCCAGCTTTTTTGTAATGAGGGACCTTATCTTTCTGGTTGGTTTTTATAAGATTTTTCAAACTGAATTTATTCTGTGCCAATTTGATGTTTACATTGTGGAAAATCTTCTGAAATCTGTTGTTTGCCCATGGGTGATAGGTGAATCTTTTGTGATATGTGTTTTCTTTTTCATTTATTATTGTAGTTGTCTCTTTAACCTTCTTCTGTTTTTTGAATTTCCTTACTTTTTTGTCAATCAAACCTTTTTTTGAAACCATTCTCTTCTGCAATTTTCACTATGTGATTGTACTCTAGTTTATATTCATTATTGCCCATGGGAATGTTGACCAATCTATGTGCAAGACTGTTAAATACTGCCTGCTTATGAGAAGTGGGGTTGTAGCTGTTAGCTTTAATGTAGTTGTCTGTGTGGGTTTCTTTTCTATAGATTCCAAATTCTATTTTGTTGTTTCTGTTGTAGATTTTTAGGTCCAAGAAAGGTAAGTAATTTTCTGTTTGAATTTCCATGGTGAAGTTAATTTTTTCTTCTTGAATATTGAGGAGTTTTACTGAATCATTTAAATGTTTTTCCTTTACAACAGCAAATATGTCATCTACATATTGCCCATTGCCAAACCCGATTTTTGTTCATAATAATGTCCTCTAAAACTGAAGAAATTTTGACTAATACATAATTTAGTTAATTCAATATATTCATCAATGACTTCTTTTTCCAAATTTGTGGTCAATAACCATCTTTTTAGTACTTCCATCAATTTTTCCTTTGGAATGCTTGGAAATAGTGAACAAACATCGAATGAGACTAATCTGTCTTCTGTCGTCAATTGTAAGTTCTTGATTTTGTCCACAAGTTCTAAAGAATTTTGTACACTCAAAGTATCAAATTTTGGGCGGCCCTGAAATTTATTCAATAACCATTTTGCTAAATTGTAGGTAGGTGCTCCAATGTAACTTATTATAGGCCTCATTTTATTTCCGGGTTTGTGAATTTTAGGAAGTCCGTATATTTTGGGGGTTGTAGGGTTGCTTGGTTTTAATTTTTGTTTCTCTTTATCAGGGATGAATTTTGTTTTATTAATGACTGAGTTGATAGATGCTGTACATTTTTTGGTTTGGTCTCCGTTGATTTCTGTGAATTCTTCACCATCTAATAATTTTTGAATTCTATTTTCATAGTCTTCCCTATGTACAGTCTCTGTCAACTCAGTCATTAATAAAACAAAATTCATCCCTGATAAAGAGAAGCAAAAATTAAAACCAAGCAACCCTACAACCCCCAAAATATACTGACTTCCTAAAATTCACAAACCAGGAAATAAAATGAGGCCTATAATAAGTTACATTGGAGCACCTACCTACAATTTAGCAAAATGGTTATTGAATAAATTTCAGGGCCTCCCAAAATTTGATACCTTGAGTGTACAAAATTCTTTAGAACTTGTGGACAAAATCAAGAACTTACAATTGACGACAGAAGACAGATTAGTCTCATTCGATGTTTGTTCACTATTTCCAAGCATTCCAAAGGAAAAATTGATGGAAGTACTAAAAAGTTGGTTATTGACCACAAATTTGGAAAAAGAAGTCATTGATGAATATATTGAATTAACTAAATTATGTATTAGTCAAAATTTCTTCAGTTTCAGAGGACATTATTATGAACAAAAATCGGGTTTGGCAATGAGCAATCCTCTTTCCCCCTTTTTGGCCAATTTATTTATGAGTAATTTTGAGAAAAACATCAACAAAGCATTTCCTTGGATGTCTAGAGTCTGGTTTAGATATGTAGATGACATATTTGCTGTTGTAAAGGAAAAACATTTAAATGATTCGGTAAAACTCCTCAATATTCAAGAAGAAAAAATTAACTTCACCATGGAAATTCAAACAGAAAATTACTTACCTTTCTTGGACCTAAAAATCTACAACAGAAACAACAAAATAGAATTTGGAATCTATAGAAAAGAAACCCACACAGACAACTACATTAAAGCTAACAGCTACAACCCCACTTCTCATAAGCAGGCAGTATTTAACAGTCTTGCACATAGATTGGTCAACATTCCCATGGGCAAAAATGAATATAAACTAGAGTACAATCACATAGTGAAAATTGCAGAAGAGAATGGTTTCAAAAAAAGATTTGATTGACAAAAAAGTAAGGAAATTCAAAAAACAGAAGAAGGTTAAAGAGACAACTACACTAATAAATGAAAAAGAAAACACATATCACAAAAGATTCACCTATCACCCATGGGCAAACAACAAATTTCAGAAGATTTTCCACAATGTAAACATCAAATTGGCACAGAATAAATTCAGTTTGAAAAATCTTATAAAAACCAACCAGAAAGATAAGGTCCCTCATTACAAAAAAGCTGGAATTTACAAAATTAATTGCAAAGATTGTGGAAAATTTTATGTTGGCCAAACAAAAAGGAATTTAGACACAAGGAGAAAAGAACATTTTAGGAACATTATGAATAAACAAATTGAAAAATCCGCTTTGGCAATGCATTTCTGGGAAGTAGGCCATGAAATTTAAAATGAAATTGAACTATTAAAACAAGTTGAAAAACCAATAGATCTTATGGTATGGGAAAAAATATTCATTAAAAAGAACCGAGAAAATCTCTTAAACTTTGACACTTCAATTGGCATACATGGAACCTTGATCGACAAGTTCATTCATCCGCCGCCAGAGGGCCAGTCGGAATCAGCTGATGATGGCGGGAAGACCCGTTGAAATGATCATCCTGGGTAAATATACCTTTTTAGTGAAGTTTAGTGTGTATATTTCCGATCTCAATCTTGCTACAGATTTCAACACTTCACTGTAAATTTCCATCTAATATTTATATTCAAATTTAGAGTGTTCAACTCCTGCTTCCGGTGGCAACAAAACATTCTTTACAATGCTCTCCATCATTAGAAATTATCATCCTTTTAAAAAAATTGGAATATTGATAATAGAATAGCACAGCGGACCTTTATGAGGGCAGCTAATGTGTTACAAAATTAGTAACCATGTTACATTAGCCATCTGTGACTTAACCAACACGACATCCCTAGTAGTGACTTTCATAAAATTCAGAAATAATTGAGAACATGTGAGTAATGGAAATTTTGATAGGGTAATAGACATGTTAAGAGCCAGTCCTGCCGACTTAGTTTGCTTTATACAGGCCAGAACGTATAATTAGTAAGATCACAGCTTTCTGCTGGGTATGTGCATGTTACAGATAACAGACAGCGTTATTGTGCTGCAGAACTTGACAACAGCTGTGAAATATTACAAACCACACTACATGATTGTTAGTTCCGATGGTAAACCCTACAAGTTATACTAAGGAAGCCTGAAAAAAATAAACGTGCTAATTATACATTTCTAGAAGTAAAACAATTTGAAACGGGGAAAATTTATTACACAGGCAATATAGGAGGTCCGTTACTTCTGTGTTTCTTTAATGGGAATTACTTATATGGCTGCTCTAGAATATTGATCCTACAATAGCTAAAATTCCTTCTTTTGTTTACCGTATTGTATTACTGTACATATTACAGTAGGCCTATGATTTGAAATTACGTATAAATAAGGCCTCGAAGTTAAAGCTCTATCAGAAGAAATATGCATGAAAATAATTATGCTCCGAAACCAGCGAAGTAGGCCTATACTCTATCGTTTAAGTATCCTAATTTTAATAGTTAGGTGAATTACATCAGGCCTTTAAATTGCAACAAAAAAGTAAAAGTTTTTAAATTGCATTACAAAAGCATTTAATAAACATAGTCAATGCAACAAATTATTATACAGTTAATTCTCAAAACATTCACTTAGCCAAGTATGCTGTAGCCTACATGTTTGAATTAACAGAGAAACGTACAATATTTGAACTCTGTGAGAAAAATGCCGTTAAAAACGTGACAAGTGAATAAAATATGCACCAATATTTTATCAAGCAAATATGGTGCATTGTTGCAAAGCTAAAAAAATATGCAACACTATTCAACATGAAAGTATCGGTTTTCTGTTATTTATTTCATGTCTTGTACACATTTTAACACTAGCATGTAATAGAATGTATTATTAAAAATATGACTTTTCATAAACTTCCGCGCCCTCTTATTAATGTCTGATCAACAGTACGTAGCCTATTATTCCATGGAAGTTCAAAGCTAGAAGTTGCATTTATCGCTTTTCGAGGGAAATGCCATATTCGCGTTCGGGAAGCGGTAACATTACACGAAAAATAATAAAATGCAAATTAATAATGGATAAAGTACTGTATAATATTTTTATTTACTGGTTCAAATGCACATAGTTTTAACAGTACGGGATCCCACGATTCTACTAATATTTCCAACAACAATTAGTCCTATATAAAACGACTCCTTCAAAAGCTGGTAAGGGTTCGCTTTCTCGACAGTATGACAAGCCTCAGTGTTGGTACTGAATTTCTTACTTGACAGGTTACGTTTGAGTTCAACGTTTCAAATAACTCTTCACTTTTTATTTTATTTTTTTGTCTTTAGTGTGTAGGCCTATTATTCGTGCCGCTAATGGTACATAACAATTTTGAATTGAAATGAATTTTTCATAAATTTAGATTGTCACTTTTTTGTTTTTGTTTGTTTTTTGTTGGTATGTTTGTTTGTTTGTTTGTTGAGTAAGTACAGTGCCATCAATAAATCTCTCCGCAGCTCCGGTTATATTCGCCAAGCAGGCGAAGGTTAGGATGTCTCCCTTTCTTCCTTCCAGACTCGAAGTAGGCTATAACTAGTGATGTGCTTTTGTTTTCAATTGTTAATGTGGTTACGGCGTGTGATGTTTTCAACTGATATTCAATTTGAATGAAATTGATAGAAAATGAAATATCGGCGATGACTCATGGTTAGTAAACAAAGTGTCCTCTGGTAAACAATTCCAAAATATTCTGTAAATATGTGAGGTTTATGTTACTATTATTACTTATTTCATTAGTGATTATAAAAGTAAGTTATAATCATACGCTAGCGCTGCCAGCTGAATTTTATTTCTTAGCGGATTCTCGCCGTCACAAGTGTGGAGCGACTTTTTGATAGCACTGTATAATTAGACCTAGCCTACCTGATAATGTTGCAGACAAGTATTCTATTCTATTCTATTTTGTGCCCTTTAAGGCGGGGAGGCGGGGTGGGAACGCCCCTAAGCACCGCAGCCGTTACCGACTTATTCTACCTACCTCCGGGATGGGATGAGTTGCGTGCCCACAGGCCGTCCCGGATCCGCAAAGCCCCCCGTGGGCCCCCACGGAACTCCCCTACATTCAACAAGCCTAGTACCATGCCACGTGTGCGCCACCCCCTGCGGTACCTCCAACCGGGAGCCCCGACAGGTTCGTGACACACACCACCAACAACCTCTTGACCACAAGCAGCGGGGAGAACGGGAGAGGCCCCCAAAGGGCTTCGACTGCCGAAGCAGACCCGATGCCAAAAGTGGAAACGGGATCAGGATGAAAAGGGGGAAAGGTGAGATGAAGTGGAGAGTGTTGGTGGAATGAAAGGGGGAAACGCCCGAGAAAAAAAAACCTAAAGCACGGCTTCGTCCACCACGAATGACACACCCGCCGGTCCTGAGATTTGAACTCAGGACCGCAAGCATACCAGGCTCATGCGCTACAGCATGAGCTTTGCAGACAAGTAGCTTCAATATCATACAAAGCATTTTCCTGTCATGACGGGGGATTCAAATAAGAATGATCGATGTACAATTGTACAAAACTCAACTGCAGTGTAAAGAAATACATACATATAGGTCTACGTACATATACATAAATATATACATACATACCACCACCAGAGAGAAGTAATGTATATTTACACAGCTATAATATACACATAATGCTTATAATATTATTTAAATCATTATGTGATGATTAAAAGCATGTTGAACAGCATGGGCAATAATCTTAAGTAAGTCTGGTAGCTAGAAATGGGTGGGGGGAAGAAAGGAAAGGGGGAAAAAAACTTTGAATATTTTGAAACTTACTTAATCCTTTCATAGTATAATTTAACATTTTAATATAAGGAATTATGAAGTAAAACCATCAGTGGGCTATAAGTTCCAAATTGATGAGAAAGTTTTCAATAGAATAACTTGATTCCATGAATGACAGTTTTGACACGGAGATAAAAATCCTAACTTTTAACATAAAGCATTATTCTACTAATATAATATATTTATTTTATACAATTTTTTGCGGTGACGCATACGACAGTAACAGTTACAAGGTTAAATGGCGATGAAAATAAGTTTCCAATATGAACAGATTAAACAAATTGAGGAGGGGCTTTCTCAAAACTTCATTTCTGTGAAATCAAAATTTCTTGAGAGAAGCATTTTTATTAATTAAAAGGTTCAAGTAAACAGGTAATGCATTAAATGAATTCAATCACTTATGTATACATTATTTCGTACACATTATCTGCTCACATGAGCATTTTTTGTTTTGTTTTGTAGATAATTTTTGTGAAAACGCTCCTCAGTTACAAGAAATCGTATTTATATATTCTTTATTCAATTGAGAGGTGCAAGGCTTCATAGTGTGATTGCCTGTGCTCTACAAAATTAAATGAAATTTAACTTTTTTTTAGATGACATTTTTTAAATGCAAACAAAATCCACTACCTTTGTCGATGAACATACAGATGTCCAAATTCCACTTCAATCTTGTGATTCAGGTATTCATGTTTTTGAGTCACTTACATTAGGCTACATGTATTGCTTATTGCACTATCGTCCTTGTCAGTAGACGGATAGTACGAAACCTGGCGACTTGGTACTCGAACCCGGGGCCGTTCCTCTCTACATTTCCCAGAAGAGCGACAGGAAACACATACCGGTGTAATTGCCTGTTCTTGTCTGCTTAATGCGACTGCACAAATCACAACTTTTTCAACAAATTCCTCTGCAACCAGTTCCCAATGATAATACATGTAATACATATGAAAATTACTTGATGCCACAGGAACTGTCACCAGATGATAATACCTGAGATGGTTTTGCTATAAATTTCAACCAAAAAGAAGAGCTCTGACTGATATATCGCTCAGGTCCTAAACTTTCATTTTTAAATAATTCGGATAGACTTTCGCCAGTATTCTTTAATATTAAACCTGAAACTTTTAGTAAAACGTTTTCTTACGATTTTATAATCGTAGTATATAAGTTACCTAAGAGTATTAAAACACTGATAACAGAAAATTAACAAAATGTAATACATTTGTTATGCTAAATTATGAAAAAGTCTGTTTTCTTTATATCATAGCAGTCATCGATTTTAATCATGTACTGACATATAAATTCATCATCTAAAAATATTTATCTAAAGCAGAGATAGGCTATAGTATTAGTAGATTATTGTTTTATGTAAAATGTGAGCAATCAACTTATCATTGCCCTTCACAAATACCAGCTATTCTACTAAAATTGTCCTAATCAATTTTAAGTTTAGACCCCACTGATACTTGATGATTGCATAATATGCAAACATACAAATTCAACTTTGAAAGAGTTAAAAACCTAATCATTACTAGACTTTTGACTTTTAGGTCCAATTTTTAGAGCCTGTTTTAGATACCTAAAACAGGCTCTAAAAATTGGAAATTAGGTTCTAAAAATCGTAAATTAGTCTCAATTATAAAATCGTTAAGTTTACAATTTTCTAAAATATCACAATTGCAATGCAGAAGATTATATTTATTGAAGTCACCATTAATCAATAATCATGATAAAACACAGATATAGGCCCATGGTACAAAGAATTATATAGACCTATTACTAGGGCCTGTATTATACCATAAAAGTGAAAACCTAATCCCTGCGCCCAGAAGCTTCGCACGCTAGCATATTCAATGTCCCTAAGTGATTCAGAGAACTAAGGTTATTTTTTTATTATACTGAATGTGGGAGTTGGGAGAAAAACACTATATTTTCGTGGGGATTGCAAGGAATTTTTCTACTGAAGACTAAACATTGCTTACTATTTAACCACGCCACAAATGTGCCATGTACTGCACATTCCGAGCTAAAAATTTAGTACGAACTGAAAATAAATGCTAGAATTTATATAAAAAAAAAAAAAAACTTATTTTGAACTTTAGAGGAAAAACAAGCAAAAAGGCAATATTAAACTCTAACGTAAAAATGGGCTTTTCCATATATCTCCTAAGGATTAAAATAGGTTTTTACATAATATCCGAAGTCTAGTCATTACATGGTCTGTTTCCAAAATGGTTATTAGAAGACTAATAAGAATGCTTAATATACACTCGATCAACATGTTTTGCTATTTAAATTCGATGTCCCATTATCCAATATTTGGTCCAGATGTCTACAAACCGTCGGATTTGATCGTGTAACATGGACCAATGCCATTGCACACAAGTGTGAATTGTGTACGACCGTGATCGTTTAGGGAGATCCATCTGTGGTCACAAGACTTCATATACACTCTAATGATGGATAGCTCTCTTAAGAAAATTTTTACAAATGATCAAGGGATTTTTTAGTGCTCTGCAATCTCATAACTCATCACATCAGAATGATGTTGTACTGCCAAGCGTTTTTACGAGACTGACTGTTTGCTGTACACTGCGCATGCAAAACAGTCACAATTATTGTATATCAATGTATTTTGATATTTTATGGGCATACAACTACCACTTCTACCAATAAAAATGTTTTTCTATTTAAATTCGATGTCCCATTATCCAATATTTGGTCCAGATGTCTACAAACCGTCGGATTTGATCGTGTGACATGGACCAATGCCTTTGCACACAATCTCATCTTATATTTCCCATGCAATTGTATTTCAAGCAAAGAATAGAAACTTTTCTAATTTTGTATTAAAATGTATGTGTGTCATTCTCTCCCCGCGTGACCTGATGACGCAGAAACATGGCAGTTTCTTCCATTCTCTCCGCGGGCAGCTCTCGATCAGCGAACATAACCAAAAGGATAAAATGATATTATTAAAGCCAAGAAGATTAACAGACGCTAAGGAAAACTTTGAATTTACTACAGTACTCGTTATAATCATCATTGCAACCGGCATAAACAATGAGGTGCTACAGAAATTTTGAAAAAGATTCCGTAGAAAATGTCACCAGTGTCAAGTGCGTGCATATCGACCGTCATGTCGATTGTAGTAGCTATCGATTTTCGTTTTAGGAGAACAGCTGATGCTACGTATGGGACAAAACTCACTTTGTGCATAACCAGAAATAATTGTATGGAAATGCTACTTGATATAATTTCTTCAACCAAAAAATTGGATCGTGGGACATCGGCTTTACCGTCTTCGCCTCTTTACATTTTGGATGTCGTCCGTATCATAAAATATTGTAGATGTAAAATGTATAGACTTGAGTTTGAATCGATGTGCAGTATTTATTAAACAAAAAAGAGGCGTGTTTCCGTGCATCGTGGCTCTGCGTGACAGTGCAAGTTATCAGATGCGCCCTATACAATTCATGTTTATGAATGTGTGCATTGTTTCCTCGCATATTAATAATTAATAATTCAACATCCACTTGATGAGCACACGTCATGTTATTTTGAAGCGAATTTCTTTCAATGTCGAAACCAATACGATTGCTGAACCCCATTCACAAAGTTGTGAGCGTTGAAAAATTCGATTGAGATGATTAACCATATAATTTAAGGAAAATAAAATAAGCCTATTGAGCAATTATGAAAACCCATAAAAGAAATACTAGAAGAATTGTACAATTTTATTACGAGAATGAAAAGCAAATCTTCTTTTATTCGATCTTCTCATGGATAATATTGAGCGCTTTTGAAGATACCGATGCATTAGACATTGTAGGTTTTTTATCTAGAGAAATTCTAAAGAATGAGTTGCTTACTAGGCCCAGATAGATATATAAGCATTAAGAACCACAGATGATTGTATCTGTTGGACATTACATGAGAATATTATAGGAGAAAAATTCCTCCGGCACTGGGACTTGAACCCAGGACCTTTGGCTATTCGCGCCAATGCTCTACCAACTGAGCTAAACCGGAGTTCAATTCTCTACTCAGTGTGCCTCACAGTGCTGCATATTACATTACTTGTCTCTCTGTGAGGTAGACCATTAGGGCAATCAGTCATAGGAGAGAGGTTCCATCTGGCGCTGTGAATTGAACTCCGGCTTAGCTCAGTTGGTAGAGCATTGGCGCGAATAGCCAAAGGTCCTGGGTTCAAGTCCCAGTGCCGGAGGAATTTTTCTCCTATAATATTCTTACTAGGCCCAGTTTATATGTGAAATCCAAATTAATAAAGCCCTATTTTACATATCAAATCCAAATTAATGAAGAAATCTATGTCCATTCATTCCAACGTTTACTATTGACTTCTCCGGCTCCAAGAGTATTGTTAGTTTTGTTATTCACAGATGGCATCATAATAAAAAATACGCATAATAAGATACTTGAGGCTTTTTCAGCGTTGGTTAGGCCTACGTATGATAGTTTCTCGGGATTCCAACCGGTAAAAGAAGTTAAAGTTGTCCGAGATTTTAGCTTATAGTACCTCTGCAGCCATCTTCTGGGATCCAGCAATAAGCCAATTCCAACAAAACAGGGCCATATTAGGGCCCTTGAATAGACTGTCATTCACCAATTTTAGCATATTGGACGTACTTGATCCCTTTTTCTCCAGCATACTTATTCCGTACCTTACTAGGCAAGTTCGAACACCCATGTACCGGTACTAATTTCCCTACACTCATCATAGTTTATAGACTAATTAACTGAAGTAGAATTATATTTGCGAAATAGGTTTATCTTCGCATACTCCTCCCACTGTCTTGACATAACTTTGAAATGTCCATTTACTAATGTTTATTTTGTGTAGGTTGTTCTCGAAATCGTTGTCGATTCTTCCTAGATTGAAGAAAATATAAAATAATTACAAACCCGTAGCCTTTTAGAGGAATAAATCGTTAAGAAACATTGCAAAAGCACCAGAAAATGACACCAAAGAAATATTCTTATAGCTTAGTTGTAGCACGCCGAGATAGATACCCATAGGCGTCAATATGTGCACATTGTAAGGATAGCTTGATATTACACCCAGTCTATGGTATCCCTACCTGTCAAACGAAGGTTATAACTAGGGACCGGATTCTTAGGTTTTTACCTAATTTTTTCCTTACTTCCAAAACAAAAAGCACTCATACATTTTTTCGAATCAAGTCCATAGGATTCACCCACATTAATTCTGTTGCACCTAAAAATACCTAAATGAGGTATAAAAACCTAAATATACCTAAACGGGTTATAAAACCTAAAATATCTAATTTAGGCTGCTTTTTTGTATTTTTTGTTTGTCAGTTGAGACGTCGATATTTTGCGGAGAGATAATAACTTTGTCGGATTGAAATTAATACCACCAGCGTTTCATTCAACCCGTTATCGTCTAGGATGGACAGAATCAAGAGACGAGGTGTAAGAGTACAGGCGTATTCCTTTTAAAATATTCGTACGAACAACCATTGTTGCCGTGTATGAACAAGGATATAGATTTCTGTAGGCGCTTGTTTGCCTTCATACTGAGTGGTCACACTGTGAGTTTTAAGAAGACGTGTTAATTATGCCAAAACAAATGAAATCGAGTTTATTAAGGCAGTGGATTGGCGATGACCTGAATTTCATCTTTTTTCCCCTTCTTCTTTTTCTTCTGAGGTTATTTTATGACGTTGCACCCCGCGGGTTTCTACGTCTGCTCTGTCCTAAAGCAAGTTTACACAAATTTAAGTCAATTTTGTTAAGTTAAACTTTACAAGTATTATGTATTGAATCCTATGTAGCACATTCAAATTCATTAAACCAATTATTCTACCCGAAAACGATATTTTGGTCAAAAAACCTAAAAAAAGGACTATTTCACCTAATGGAAAACCTAAAACAGTGTTTTAAAAAACCTAAAAATCCGGTCCCTAGTTATAACATTAACCTGTTTGTTAATTCATCAGTATCTAGCCAAGGTTAATGGAGAGTAACGATCAGTGATCACAGTTTTTAAGTGAAATCCAGTCGCCATAAAGATAGGTTCTTACAAGTTCAGCAAATCCTAGAAAATTCAGGCCATGTCAACCAGTGACACCATCTAAGCCGGATTTGTGAATAATGTTGGGAATTAAAAGATAAACCGCATGTAAAACAGTAATTAAACGTTCAATTCACTTAATAGATCTAGGGATACTATTAAAACTTTGGGTTGGTCGAAAGTTGCGATCGAACCAGGATCATCTGAGTGCAAGTTTCTAGCGTTACCACTTGAAGCCTATGGCCCTGTCCTCTTACTAGTAGGACGACTGTGACGTTGTCATGATTTTGTGGTAAAAGGGCAGAATCGTAATCTCTGAAACTTGGCAGAAGAATCATAACTTAATATCTGAAAATTGCACCTCTCTTTTAAAAATAATTTCCAAGGACTTGAAAACACGCAAAGTACTGAAATAGAGGAGCTAGACGATTATTTTACGTTAAAATTACGTTCTGAATTTGCATTCCTTAATTTTCTTGCCCACTCTTTATTGTCTCGCGGGCCACATGGACCACACGAGGTCAGGTTGTCCACATTTTGCAACAGAAGCTGGTAGTGGGCGAGACTTGAAAGGTCATCCACATACGACAGTAAACTATCTTGTCCAGCTATGCCGTCCAGCAGGTCAGCCATTCATAAACAACCACCTTCGACAGCCTTTCTTTTTTCTTAATCCTTGGACTATCTTGTTCTTCATTACCGTGTTGTAGAATTTTCAGATCCCTGTTGCACCGATGCAAACAAGATGTGAGAGATAGCAATTAAATTATTGCTGCAATGTTCCTTTTACTCACCATTCTCTGGTGCAACTGGAACAAACATAATGCATTTTATGAAAGAGAACAGTTTTGGTGTTTTGTATGAGCTGATCATAAAAATAGAACAAAGTCGTACCGTTTAATAAAGCGAATTATACGATGCTCTGAAATTAGTTTCTACAAGACAATATGAAAGTTTTTGCCACTCTTGTTCCCATATTTCGTGTTACTAACAGACAAATGCAGTTTATGACTTTTTTATGTTCCATTTCACATTTTTACTAAGAACAGTAAAGTAGATTGAACGTGTTGTACCTATTTTGATGTTGTACGAAACACGCATGATGTTAGTTTATTTTTACATGGCATACAAATGAAAACATGTTTACAACAGTTTATGAAAATTTTGGTTTATAGGAGATTGGTAATAGATTTTTCAAGGCTTAAATTTGTTTAATTCAGTTTCAACAGCAATCACTAAAACACATAAGACGAGACACTCCAGTCGCACACACACTCATGCCGAACAAGGTGCGGACGGATTAAGGTTATAATGACAGCCATATGATGTCCCGGGATTACAAAGATCTAAAGTTTCCCAACATTCGTCTCACAAGTGAGGAATAACCTTGGAAAAACCCTTGTGAAGGTTTTGGTTTTTCACTGAACAAGAGGATAGATTTATGAAAAGATAGAAGAATGAAATTTAGGTTCACAAAACACAGCAGAGGACAATTTATAAACAGGGGCGCCACCTCCACTTAATAATATACGAAATTCTTATAATTACCAATGTTTTACACACAATGCTCCGGGTTCGCTCACTGGAGACGGTAGGATTCAAGGGGTTACATTTCACTTAGTTCAGTATACAATAAAGAAGTCAGAGTGTATTCTTTTCATCTGTGAATGTCTCACATTATATTCTCAAAATAACATAGCCTATTCACTTATTAGACAAAATTATCTCACAACATATTCATTGTTAAACCATTTTCAATACACCACAGTAATTTCATTGCACAGAATGTTCTACTATTAGTCAAATAGTTTAAACCTCAGTTCTCTTAACCAAAGACAACATTTATAATTCATTAAAACTTCTTACAACCTAATGTGATATCCTTCCCAGGAACATTGGTGCTGTTAAATCACTTGCTGAACCAATTAGGCTTTTATCGGCATTTAACTATTTCCGAACTTTCTTTTACTTTTTCCTCCAAATACCATATATTCCTCCTAACAATCTTGTTCCCTTTATGACTGTTCCGTTAATGAAGGATTTGGTTTTTCACTGAACAACAGGATAGATTTATGAAAAGATAGAAGAATTAAATTTAGGTTCACGACCTGGACTTGAACCATGGTGGTGAACTATCGACCTAAAAAATGCAGGGAAAAGATGAAAGAGCCGCAAAAATAAATAAATTTAGAAATCTCAGTGCGAAAGAGACCCTCGCAGCTTATCGCGCAAGTGGGGTGGATAGCTGCCCTAACCACTGAGCGACTTGAGTCTATTCTTAATTTTTTTTATTTTTTTCTTTTTTTTTTCTTCTTTCTTTCTCAATTATTCTTAATTCAAACTTTCATGATTTTAGGCCTGCCTAGCCTATATTTTACTTTAATTTCCTTTAACTTGATTTAAATATTTTCCCTAGGCCTATCTAGCCTATATTCAACTTTCGTACATAATCCATTTCCTCCTAACTTCTAGGCCCACCTAGTCTACACTTTACTTTCTACATAGCCCATAATCTTTTTTATTAGCTCAGCAGAACCATGCCTAAACCGCTAACTTCTTACATAGCCCATATCGCTTTCTTTTTAACAATTTTTTAATTCATTATTGTAGGCCTACTTGGCATCTAATCTACTTCACCCAGTTTTATTTGAATGCTTTATTTTTCTTTACTTCAGTTTCTTTCCTCTTTTTCTTTCTTTCTTTCTTTCTACCACCTTATTCTTCTAGAAAATTTCCTTTTATATACTTTATGGCGTTTATTCAACAACCATACTTCTTAACAAGAACTTCTACTATCATATCACTTTTTAACCTAATTTGTTTACAATCCTTGAACTTAACCGTATTCGCTCCAGAATTATTGCCTAACCTTATACCAACTTATCTTTATGGTTTGTCCTAGCTTATGCAGGGGTGCCCACCCCCCCAAACGTCATGACTCACCCCCCCCAAACTTCATTGTTCACCCCCCCCAAACTTCATTGTTCACCCCCCCCCCCAACTTCATTGCTCACCCTCAACCCAATTGGCTGTCGACAAGGGCGCCCATATGATATTTTCTAGGGGGGGGGGCAATTTTTAAAATTAATTTATTTTTTGTCGCTTTAACCTCTTGGGCCACTTTGTAACATTATATTAATAATATAATAAGTGCAACAATGACGTAGCCAAAAAATAATTGCGGGGAGGGTCGGAAGTGCCGGGGGGTTTGGAATACCCCCCAAAAAGTGGGTTGGGGGTCCATCCCCAGAAAATTTTTAAATATAGAACTAATGAAAATAACATTTTACGCTATTTTAGCACAGAAAACTAGTTAGGAAATTTGTTTACCACACTCGAAGACATGCCATTGTAAATAAGAAATCATTACCTAAGTAGGGGGTCCACCCCGGAAAATGTTTAAGTACTGAACTAATGAAAATCACATTTTACGCTATTTTAGAAATCAAAAACTAGTTAGGAAATTTGTTTACTATACTCTAAGACATGCCAATGTAAACAAGAAAATGTTACCTAAGTCGGATGTCCTCCCCCGGGAAATTTTTAAATATTGAACTAATGAAAATAGCATTTTACGCTATTTTAGCACTGAAAGACTAGTTATGAAATTTGTTACCATACTCTAAGACATGCCAATGTACATAATAAATCATTACCTAAGTGGGGGGGGTCCACTCACGGAAAATTTTTAAATATTGAATGAATGAAAATCACATTTTACGCTATTTTGGCACTAAAAAACTAGTTAGGAAATTTGTTTACCATACTCTAAGCTCTTCACATGCACACTAGAGGCGATTTTCAGAGGAATGAGCTGGAACAAAAAAAGGAAAGGGATAAACATCAACGGAAGGCTACTGTCAAACTTAAGATTTGCTGATGACATAGTGTTGTTCGCAAAATCCGCCACAGGGCTACAGGAAATGCTAGCAGAACTGAGTACTAAAAGCGCAATAGCGGGACTACAAATGAACCCTACAAAGACCAAAGCAATGACAAATCACATAGAGACACCAATAATAATTGATGGCACACCAATCCATTACTGTAGCGAGTACATATATCTAGGCCAAGCAGTCAGTCTGACAGAAAATGGGGACAATGAGATCGAAAGAAGAATAAGGCAAGCATGGAGGAAATTCTGGGGACTCAAATTCTTACTCATAGACAAAGACATTAACAGAGAACTAAGATTGGAAGCACTACAGACCTGCATCATACCGACACTAACATATGGAAGTCAAACCTGGACGCTGACTAAACAACAAGAACTGAAGATACAAAGATGCCAGCGCAGAATGGAGAGAAAAATCTTAGACATTAAACTAGTAGACAAAGTAAGAATCGAAGAACTGAGGCTAAGAAGTGGTATCGAAGAGGCACATAAACAGGCAAGAGAGCTCAAATGGAGGTGGGGAGGACATGTGGCCAGACTACCTGCAGACAGATGGGCCTATGCCACCACGATCTGGGACCCAAGAAGAGGGAAAAGAAGAAGAGGGAGACCGAGAAGGAGATGGGCTCAGGACTTCATAGAAGTGATAGGACCTCAATGGTCACGAGTAGCAAGGGATAGGAGGGAGTGAAAAATCACAATTTTAGGTTTAGAATAAAATGTTGACATAATCTAGAAATTAAAAGTGAAGTGAAGTGAATTAGGGAAAAAGTACAGGACACTCATTCTAGACTCAAAATGGAACACAAGCTACACACAGTAACTAACAGTTAAAGTAAAATCTCAAATCCGAGCATGCACACAGGAAATAGCTCACCCCGTGTGTACAAACTGAGCTAGCCCTACCGAGAGTAGGAGGCCCTTGCCTGAAAAGGATTCAGTGGCTTTTTCTAATTTCTAATTTCTAACTCTAAGACATGCCAATGTAAACAAGAAAATGTTACCTAACTTGGGTGTCCACCCCCGGAAAATTTTTAAATGTTGAACTAATGAAAATCACATTTTACACTATTTTAGCACTGAAAAACTAGTTAGCAAATTTGTTTACTGTACTCTAAGACATGGCAACTTAAACAAGAAATTGTTACCTAAGTTATAATACTTATTACTATTTATAAGAAAAGTTGAATAACACATGGAACAGTGGGCATAATAAGCCTACTCATTATGTAATGAAAAGAAAAACTGCTATATCATATTTGACACACCAACAAATCTTGTTTAATTAAATAATTTTTTTAAATACAAATATAGAATTTTAGGTTTTGACTTTTGGGGGTCCAAACCCCCTGAACCTCCCTTTCCTAATCCACTGTGGATTCTGCTTCCATGTTGTCAATTTGGTAAAACTTCTGCAATTCAAATAAATGTCTTAAAAGAAAAACACCTGACTATAATAATTAATAATATACATTTTTTTTTCCTTGCACCCCCCCCGCCCCCAGGTATGGGCGCCCATGGCTGTCGAAATTCATTTATCTTTTGAAGTTATAGAACTTGACTGTTTTTATTTTTAGCATATAAAACTCTAATTTTGCAACAATTTTCAACCCCCCCCCTATAAAATTCATAAATAATAATATTTTGCCCCCCCCAGAAATTTCAATGACGCAGTCTGCGTCTTAACCCCCCCCCCCACCTGTGGGCACCCCTGGCTTATGGTCTTCATAAATTAGTTAACCACATTCTGATTAACTCATTTGAATTTTATCAAATTCTCTCTACATAGACAAACAATTGTACCAGCTTCACTCTTTTAAGATACGCTTATTGGTTTAGCCCTAATCTGAACTCTGATTACTCAAACAATTAAGTATGTATAAAAACAAGTCCACTAGTAGGTACTTATAATTTAGAAGTGTCCTCTGTAGATTAGCACAGGGTGTAGGCTAATGTGCCCAATTCTTGACTTCTCTTCACTTGGAACACCCGATGTTCTTGACCTTGTTTACGTACCAATCTCGTTCTTCATTCTTCAACAATGGTTGACCTGGCAGATAATCGGCCTCCCGCTTTCCAAGTCTTCTTTCCCTCTAAGCTGGATTGTACCTTGGTTCCAACAAAGATGCGTAAGAACTGTTCAAACTTCTCAGCACGACTCTCCATATTTAGATGTCAAATTGGCCCATCCACTCAGCCAAACTATGTTGGCTGCAAACCTGGATATATAAGTTTTATTATTACTACTTTCGTCGTCCAATTTCCAAGTTCATACTGTCTTTTGCGAACCGGTAACTCCCAACTCATAACTATTCAACTGACTACTTCAAAGACTGCACTTTTGCGGGCCAAGGCATCCCCGCAGTGGGGAGCCCGCCGCTCACCCAACTACAACTCTCTTCAGCTGCTATTTGGTCACTGTCTAACTGCCAACTCCCTAACTGACTCTTCAACTGTCGCTACAACTCTCTACCGTCAACTGCTAACTCGCAACTCTCTCTTCCCAGCTGTCACTTCTCAACTATAACTTCCCAACTGTCCCTTTTCAACTGTTATTTCTCAACTGTCTTGCGGGCTAAGGCATCCCCCAGTGGGAAGCCCTCCGCTACCAAGATCAGTAAACTATACAGGTTGCGTATTCCGGGATAGACCAATCGCAGCACTTGAGTGCGTGACGTCACCAGATTCCAAATCTCGCAATTCCCAGTTTTTACTCAGTCTAGAAAATCTTACACCGCGTGATTAAACTCGTAACCTTTAATGAACCCTTTGTTGGATTCCTGTGAAATTTGTACAGAAATAATCTACACACATCAGGACTACTGATGGTTAAAACAGAGCCTTAAAAAAGCGGACACAAATGTTTTCATTTCGTTTTATAAACATCACCCGTTACACAAAATTCATGGAGGGAGAAACAAATTTCACTATGCGACAATTTTTTGTATTTTTGTGTCCCGAAAAAACTTCAAGCGAGAAAGTTTTAGTGAAATAATTGAATTTTAATACAAATGAAGTTTCAGCCCTATACCTCGAATGGTTTACGAGTAATTGAGTGGTAATTATTCCGGGCGCTTCACTTGTCGGAATGATTTGTGACGATCGTGAAATGTTCAGGAAGAAGCATATTTGACTATGCGACTATTTTGTTTATTTCTGTGACCAGAAAATGATTCAAGCATGTAAGCTTTAGGGAAATATTTGAATTTTATTATACATCAAGTACCAAGTTTATATCTTGAATGGTTTACGAGTAATAGAGTGGTAATTACTTCAGGCACTAAAGCTATGGGAACGGTACAGAGGTCTTTTTGTTCAATAAAATAGACCTACTAGCAATTACGTAAAAATCCTTAAATATTTTAGTCGTGGACTCAATAATAAAAGATATTAAGTGGCTACTTGTACCCATACTTAAAGATTGACCCTTTGAAACTAAATTATTTTGGAAGACTTCAATAGACGCCGGCCGTGAAAGCCTAAATACTTACAATTAATTATTTTTAATAAATCATTAAATTATAAAAGGAGTGCCGACATGAATACCTATAACAATATAAGTGAATAATAGTCACAAAAAATTAATAAAACATAATTTAGCCTGGTTAAATCCATGGGCCCTTTACTCCGTGATCTACCGAGAGCTGTGAATACTAATCTTCAATAATTTCGTTCAGAAGAAACGCCAAATATTGCCTTGCTGCAGACTAATTTCCATTCCTCAATAAAAATACGCTTTCCAGTGCAATTAAAGAATTAGTAGTAGTAGTAAGTATTCTGCCTTCCGGCAGGTTTTCAAACTTGGTACGCGAATTTTGTTTTCCAAAACTGTCTATCCTCTGCTTCCTCCTTCAGCATCCAATATTTCCGCTTTTCCCTTAAATCGTCCAACAGCTGAATTCTTCTTCTTCCAAGTCTAGTTGTACCCTCCAATCTTCCTTCTACGACATCATGTAATAAGCAGTTCCTTCTGAGAATGTTCCCAACCCAGTTTGCTTTCCTCTGACGAATTGTGTGTATGATTGACTTCTTCTCACCCACTCTACTCAGAACCTCTTCGTTTGTCACCATGTCCAACCACTTTATATTTTCTATCTGTCTCCAGCACCACATTTCAAAACTTTCTAAATATTTCTTCTCTAATTTCCTCAAAGTCCATGTCTCTGATCCATACAAAGCAATACTCCAAATATAACACTTCACCAGGTTTTTACGTAGCTCTAGGTTCAGACTACTAGTTAACAGAGTTATCTTCTTCATAAATGCTTTCTTGGCCATGGCAATTCTTGATCTTATCTCCTTGGTGCAATAGGCATCTTTCGTCAGTACACTTCCTAAGTATTTGAACTGGTTCACGTTCTCTAATTCTTGATTTCCCATGATAATTTGAAGCGGCTCTTCTCTCTTCGATATCCTCATCACCTTCGATTTACCTATGTTGATTTCCATTCCATACTTTCTTCCTGTTTCCACCAGCCTGTCAATCATTCCTTGCAATATTTCTTGTTTCTTTGCCAGAATCACCAGGTCGTCCGCATATTTGATGGTGTTAATAGCGTATCCTCCTATCACAAAATCCCTAACTCCTTCTAAGGCTTCTTTTGCTAGCCAGTCTCCATAAAGGTTGAACAAGATGGGTGACATACAACATCCTTGACGCACACCTCTTCCAATCTACACTGTTGGTCACTCCATGTTTTACAATATCGATCACTCCCCCTGAAACACTTCCCGCCCGGAGATCCGACTGGGGAAGTATTTTACCTCCGGAATATTTTGCTTCAGGAGCAGCCATCATATTCGCTAATCCCAAGTGTCTTCAGGGAAAAAGAATTAAAGAATTAATGTTCAATAATGATATTCTTCGGAGGTACCTCTTTATTTAGTCATCCCGACATAGCTGCGCATATTAGTATTAGTATTAGTATTAGCCCATAATGTCCCCGAGGGGCACGGGCCTCTCTCCTGGGAGAGGTGGCTTGTGTTCGCAATCCCGGTTAGCCATTCCGGGAAGGATCTTCCTATTATTACTTATGCCTATAGTCTATCATTTATGGTCCGATATGTAGTCTATCATTTTTTTTGTCCTATATATAATTCTAGCACTATACACTGTGGGTTTAGGTGTTCGCTTTTCGGTCGTGCACTGCTTTCCTGCTCCTTGCTATTTACTGTCTTCATCCTGTGTTGTTGTTTTGGATTGCAGCCAAACAAAGTTCTGTAGTCCTAAAACCCCATGTAAATATGATTAATAACAATTACAATAATAATACTAATAAGAATAGTATAATATATTATTTACCTTTTTCTCTTAGTTTTTTTTTCCCCTTGGTAAATTCAGCAGTTCAGCTTTGAAATCCATTTCTTAATCCTGCTCCGTGAAGTGCAAGGAACAAACTCTACTTGTATCAGGATTCCAAGAATCATTTCTTCGGAAGCAACAATCCATCGCTTGCGAACATCTTTGATTTTTGGAAAGACGTGGAACGAAATGTTACAGTCAAGCTTCTTGCAATCTGAGAAATTACTGTTACACACTGCCGCAGCACATCTCTCGCCCGGCATAATGGTTCAGTTATCTGCACATTGTAAAGCATTTTCTAATTGTACTATTAAAAACAATATGTATTGGTAATCTCTATCCTAAAAGACTACGGTCAAGCGGCCGAGATCAGTAGCTAGAATACAAAAGCATTGTCAGCGTCACCATGCTCTCTACTGTCCTGCTCGAAGCGCCAAATCATTCAGACAGCTGGAAGTGCCCGGAATAATTACCCCTCAATTAGGGCCTACTCGTAAACCATTCGAGATATGGGGCTGGAACTTCATTTGTATTAAAATTCAATTACTTCACTAAAACTTTCTCGCTTGAAGTTTTTTCGGGACACAAAAATCCAAAAAATTGTCGCATAGTGAAATTTGCTTCTCCTTCCATGAATTTTGTGTAACGGGTGATGTTTATAAAATGAAATAAAAACATTTGTGTCCGCTTTTTTAAGACTCTGTTTTAACCATCAGTGGGGCTGATGTGTTAGATTATTTCAGTATGAATTTCACAGGAATCCAACAAAGGGTTAATTAAAGGTTACGAGTTTAATCACGCGCTGTAAGATTTTCTAAACTGAGTAAAAACTGGGAATTGCGAGATTTGGAATCTGGTGACGTCACACACTCGCCTGCTCGCCGCAACCCCGTCATATAAACTCGCCGGAATACGCTACCTCTGTAGTTTACAAGCCTTGCTCCGCTACAACTTTCTCTTCCCAACTATCTTTTCTCAATCTCTCTTCTCAACTGTCTTCTAAGAACTCCTTCTAAGAACTGTCACTTCTCAACTGTAACTCCCCTCTCACTCTCCTCTAATGGTCATCGAAGCAAACGAAAAATTCAAACTTCTTGAGCGTGCGCAAACGCATGACAGTTTATTCCTGACCAGAGAGTGAGTTCACCAAATGACCACAACAGTTTATACTTCTGATGACGTATCAGTTTACAACACATTTTTCCCGTGTTCATTACGTGTTTCGTAACTCACTGCAAATACACTCAAAATTCATCACCGGTTTCGCGGGTTCACTACCCTTCCGCATATTTAGCGTGAGTGCAAATCCACAACTTTACACCCACACTAAGGAAAGTGCCCGGACCAGGAATCGAACTCAGGTCCGCTGCGCGAGGAGAGTGAATGCACCTCTATGCCACAGTGGTGGACATAAAATGTTTTCAATAATAGGCCTATAAAATAGAATAATATAGTGACATTGCTACCCTCACTGTAAAATATATAAACACACATATACAGTTATTTGTTCCCGAAACAAATGTTTCAAATCTTTCAGATACAATGTTATACAAACCCTATTTTATGATAAAACCATTTAACCGATAACTCTGCATAGATCGTATCTAGGCTTATAGGTTTATTAGACGTGATTAATCTTTATCACACGTTAAGCATATCGTGAAATAAGAAAAAATGATAATTTCCTTTTTATAGATAATATAGATAATAGATAATGTAGATATACATTTGTAAAAGCTAACATTCTTTAGATATTCCTTTTTGATAGATTCTGAAATTTATGGTTGGCATTTATTTTCTAGGAACTTTATTTATTAGCCTATGCATTGTAATATCCTTGCAACGTGCAGAAGAAATGAGGAATGCACTCATTCAGGTGTACTAGAGCTGATCAACTCCAAACTTAGCAAAACATATGGCAGCCGCCAAGGATATTACCTGGGTGGCCATATTTAAGAAGGAGATATTGGAATGTCCATACAGAGCTGAACGGTCATACCATGTAAGGCTTACATCGTCAAAGTCATTCAAAAACTATTAGTAGCTATACATACAGATAGGAATGTGGTGTCACGTTTAAATCGATTATTTTATTTTGATTCTATTTTTTTGCTGCAAGTTCCATTACAGCGATTAGCGGCACCAGCCATAAATAAACCAAATAGCCTTCGACTGCCAATCATTTCGTGTGAAATTTAAATCGCACGCTAGTTAGGCCTACTATGTAGTAGGCTATAGTTGAACTTGGCAACCCAATATTTATTCACAAATATTTCTTACATATTATCTCTTCATGATACTTGTGTGGTTTAGAAAATAACAAGACCTCTGCCGAAAGATTTTTCTAAACCAGTTGAGTGGTTTACCAAATTACCTCACTTGGGACCAAGGGGATACCATTTCGCTGTTTTAAAAGTTTATCCAACCGTGCAGTTTTGTCTTGCATTTTGACGATGACAAGTGGTCATTTCCACTCCAAGCTATCAGAAATTTTAACTTGAATTTTAATTTATTTTACAAAGTTAAAAGTATATGTTCCCCTTTATGAGCAAGTTAAGAAAATAAATACTTTTTCTAAACATTCAGTTGCCACCACCTCGACATACTTTCAGTACTTGTAGTGTCGGGGAATGCACTTGCTAATCTAGCTTTTTATTTGAAAGAAAGAGTCCGATGACCGAATCAAGTCTTACCATTATCTTTTACGAAGTATTTTAAGTAATAACAATTATTTTCTAAGCTGGTGAGTAGAGCTGTAATGTCGAGAAATATGCAGACCTAGGACATTTACTTTCTAAGTGCGGCATTTAAACTAGCTGGTTAACTAAGAGTAAATATTGTAACAGTAGGAGAAGCTTGTAGCATCTATAATTTTTACTTCCTCTCCCTGTACAATAGGTACCGGTATTGCAGATAGACTAGACTAATCTATTATTTTAACAAAAGAAGTGCACAGGATAAGTAATCCCGTGGGATAGGAGTAATAATTTTGTTTGGTGAGAGAATTTAAAATTTACCATTTCAAACACCCATTAAGTATCAGTGATGAATTTGGGGAGGCGGGAGTAGATGGCGGTTAAGTTTTAAGTAAAGAAAATAATAAAATATTTTAATTAAAACTAAAAAAAAAATTCAATATCGTTTATTCTGATAAAATGGCAGTACGTAGTCCTTATGAATTCACTTTCCTTTCATTAAAATTCAACAAAGAATACCTAGAGATAATTGGAACTAAATTCCTTTGATTTTCTGCGTGAACAGAACTTTCGCTGTAACTTATTACGATTATTATTTTATAGTGTGCCGAACCTCGCAATATTGCATCTAGTCTTACAGTCTTACACTGTCAACACTCTCACCTTTTCACCACTACTGATGTGTTAATTCGTCACCTCAAAAAATTGTGTAACATAAAAAAAACTATAAATATAATAGGATATTGACTTATGTAAAATGTAAGGATTTTCATTTTCGTCTTATAGTTGCCTTCCCTGGAAACCAGCTGATTCGCCGAAATGTTCCTCATCCATTTTAAACTTAGAGCTCACCGATGATTTTACTTGATGATTGATTATATCAATTCATAAATTCAGCACTGTAAGGACTGAAACAAAAAATAGCTTTATTAAATTCGTTTTTAATCTGATTCTTATTTAGTAATTATAAATAATTCATACAGTCTAAGTCTCGACTGAAGTCTGAAAGGAAAATATGAATATTGTTTCTGGAAAATGATGAGTTTAACCTTTTCACCGCTACTGACGTATAAATGCGTTTCCTCAATAGCTGTATAAAAGCAAAGATGTAAGATTAAGGGGATACACTACTGAGTTCGTGTTAAATTTAGAGCGTCCACCGCTGTGGCATAGGGGATGAGTTTGCTCCTCTCACGCAGCGGGTTCGGGTTCGAATCCTGGTCGAATTACTTAGGTGGGTTTTTGCGGCGTTTTTCCTGAGACAAATGTGGGGTAACTTTTGACCCTTGTAGTCCCCGGATATCATCGAGCCGTCATTATCATCTTCATCCCATCCTCGCCTTGTTCGGAGTGTCCTATTTCTTTGTCAGATATATAAGCATTCATGAGCCACAGATTATTGTCTCTGTTGGACACTACATGATAATATTATAGGAGAAAAATTCCTCCGGCACTGGGACTTGAACCCAGGACCTTTGGCTATTCGCGCCAATGCTCTACCAACTGAGCTAAGCCGGAGCTCAATTCGCAGCGCCAGATGGAACTTCTCTCCTATGACTTAATGCCCTAATGGTCTACCTCACAGAGAGACAAGTTATGTCATATGCAGTACTGTGAGGCACACTAAGTAGTGATTTTTGTGACCGGGCTCCCACTGTTATTGTACAGTTAACATTCAAGACAGATATATAAGCATTCATGAGCCACAGATTATTGTCTCTGTTGGACACTACATGATAATATTATAGGAGAAAAATTCCTCCGGCACTGGGACTTGAACCCAGGACCTTTGGCTATTCGCGCCAATGCTCTACCAACTGAGCTAAGCTGGAGCTCAATTCGCAGCGCCAACAGAGACAATAATCTGTGGCTCATGAATGCTTATATATCTGTCTTGAATGTTAACTGTACAATAACAGTGGGAGCCCGGTCACAAAAATCACTACTTAGTGTGCCTCACAGTACTGCATATGACATAACTTGTCTCTCTGTGAGGTAGACCATTAGGGCATTCAGTCATAGGAGAGAAGTTCCATCTGGCGCTGCGAATTGAGCTCCGGCTTAGCTCAGTTGGTAGAGCATTGGCGCGAATAGCCAAAGGTCCTGGGTTCAAGTCCCAGTGCCGGAGGAATTTTTCTCCTATAATATTATCATCTATTTCTTTGTGTTGTCTCGGAGGTGGTCCCGACATTGGGCTGATCACTTATCCGGGGAGGCCTGTCCTTGTCTGGTCCATAGATAATCCCTCTCCCGACAGGTCGCGGCGCTGTAAGTCCCGGATGGCGCGAGTCGCTTAAATGTCCCTAAAAGAGAGAGGTAAAACTAAAGTAAAGAAAGAAAATAGAAATATAGAACGGCTTAAATGAGTCACAGGCTTCCGAAGCCAGTTTTATATTTGTCTCGGCTTTGCGGGTTTGGCCGAGCTGTATTATTAAGAATGGCGTTTCGTACATCGACATGTTAAATAGAAGAGCTTACCTGTGAAATATCGAATCAGATCCACGCGACTCCGCGCACAAGGCATAGAGCCTCCTCGTGGTGGTTTTCTTTACTGAATACGAATTTATTTACGCCTATTTTCCTATACAGGACTGAGCCCTTGGCCTCGACGACCGTTTAATAGGAAAATAAGTTATTACCTGCACGTGATTAGGCCGAAAAATGTAGTACAAAGGCTCCAATAGGCTTGGATATTCTTTTAGCATGTAGTAAATCTGTGACATAAGAGTATCTCTCGGAAGACATGTGCTCAGGTTAATTATAAGTTATTCTGAAAATTCCATAACCTCAGTTTGATCCCGAGCACCTCGGATCCAGGGGCGCGCACGCTACCTCTACACAACCGAGGTCTGGGAAAAATCCCTACAAATTTTATATAATGTCATTTTTAATTTCTTATTGCGTTTATGGAGCTTTATTCATTTTTTCACTTCACGCGTATCGGAAATTTGGTTTTCCTGAACGAGGCTTTTTTTTGGCCGGTCATAGGCTTATTTTACTGAAGCTTTTTTTTTCTTCTTTCTTTTCGTATTACATTTTACGTATTTCTGTTTGATGACCTCTCACGTACACCAACGTCCATACCCAAGGCTGGATTCGAACCCACAGCCTCCTTCACCACGGCTCCATAATATGTAATAAAGCTCATACTATTAGATTAAATTAAATTAAATAAAAATGAATGGATCAGAAGTGATATAGGGAATAAAAAAGGACAATGAAATGCCCTAGCTACCACGGTTAGGCTGCGGATGTCGGGACTAAGATGACAATGTGCAAATGGGCGCTCACTCTTACTAAATGTTTAACTCAGTCTACACTCTTTGCAAGTGTAACTTATCCAAGAAACGTTGCCTGAAGATAATTTTATGAACATCCAGAAACCATCCAGAAACAGAAGCCAAAAGGATGTTGACTTTAAAGTATTATGAAAGAGGGGAAACACTGTAGCTAGAGGTGAATACGGTCACTTATCATCAAGCAGAAATAGAAATGACTTCATCTCACGATTTACTTGTTAAGCGCATGCCGGTTCATTAAACCCTGGCGTGTGTTTATTGTACAATTTACAAGCAAGGTAATGTGCAACTTTATTCCAGCTATTTGGAGTCATAAAGCATCCTTGAACTTGAACGTGGATTTACTATATTTTCTAGCATAGGAAAATGTGAGCAATGAACTTACTTGCAGATACTTATACCTCGAATGACTAGTATGCATGCTACTAAAACTAAATTCTGGGCATCAAACCTGGCTAAGGGCAACAGGTTTTCCGGATGTGAACCCTTACACAACTTTAAATAATAACTCTGGGGAAATTATTAGTGATTTTTGGCTCTACTTGATCCAGCTTTTCTTTTGTGGTCCTTCTGCAGGTGATAGGTCATTACCCTGACACTGCAAGCCTTGAAAGAAAGCAGGGCAATATAATCAATTTGGTTAAAGACGTCTCATAAGAGCCTTACAGGAAACGACATAACCTGTAAGCCCCTTCTAACATACAGAAAAAGTACTAATGAAAGTTGACGAAATGTTATCTTTTACAACAGTACATCCAATTTCCATTAGATACTTTTAGTTCTCTTTGAGGAATTAACAAAAAATAGTTGTTGTCTATTTCTGTTTGGAGAATAGTTTATATGTCATTTTGGCTAGAGTTAGAAAATTTTCAAATTCCAGGAATTTTAATGCAGGTAAGATAGTGTGTGCATGAGTGATAGAAATAAAATAGTGCTGGGTGATTGGATAATAGCAACAGCTGATTCAAGTATTAGCCTATTAGTGCGATTTGTGTTCCAATAAGTAGTCTCAATAAGCTTACATTTAAATTAGGACTGTAAAACATCTGCTGTTGTGATAATAATACGAATGAATGTATTTATTGGTAGTGTAGTTAGATTATCTACGTTAAGGAACTTTCTACCGATTTATTTCATGACAGGAGGTATGTGATTTCCAAATATATTTTTAAGAAAAAGAATTCTGTGCGTTGCGTAATGAATACATTTGTTTATGTTTCTTGTATTGATTTATAGTATACTAACCTTCGCGATTCCTGAAGATGCTCGTAAATATGTTATAAAGTTGGCCTGCTTAGAAACTATGTTGCCAATGCAAGATATTGCCGTTGAGGAAATTTAATAATTACAGTAGGATGCTTAAAGTAATTACTGAACAAACATCCTTTCTTGCATTCTAGTTTTAATTATTACTGCAACTGCTAGAACAAACGGCGTGCATAAATATTATTTCTAGACTTCTTGCTTTTATTGTGCTTAAAGAGTAGATTTTATGTTGTACTCCTTTTTTGTGTTTTCATTAGAATTTTAAGCAATCTTGCTAAATGAAACAAAATAGCGTTGTGAAGTAATGACGAAAGTATCAGAATAGAACGTTTCTAGGAAATGAGGATACTTAACACAGCCTCTGAATTCAAATGATCTTAACTGCTATGTATCTAGATAAATAAAAAAATTAAAAAAATAAAAACTTTTAACCATTTTTATGTTATTCCGGAGGGCAGGCAACAAACGTTCTTTAATTGAAGAGTGTGCCAAGTAATCTAGGTATAATAAATTCACATTTTATTCCTTTTACTCCATTGGTTTCATGAACAATTGCCAACGTACTATAGTACTATAATGCCGCCAACAAATAGTATGTGTTGTATGTACAGCAAGCGTTTTATAATACATTTTCTCCCTCTCAAAAGTTTTACTTTTGCTACAAATTAACCTTTAACACTTAAATGCCATAAGGGTAATAAAACACTTAAATGAACAATACTAAATGAAAAGTACATTGTAAATTAGATAAATTTTAGTAAGTTCTTTTTCCCCCATTTCGGCGGGGGGGGGGGGAAGCCCTCTGGCCACAATCGCTTTCTTCCCAAAAAAAAATTGTGAAGAGTGCTTTTAAACATGCATGCATGCTGTAGGGAAAAATCCGATAGGCGGTTCTTCTATACCGCCGGATTAATCTGTCGAAATCTCTTCACTCACTGATGTAGGCCTATTAACATGTTTAGTAGAGGTATACCTTTCTCCACACGTGTTATTTACTGTGAAATGCATGGTCTTATCTGAAGAACCTGTTTTACAGTGTTTAACTATTCATTCTGTCGTGTACATGCTGTTTTAACAAGTGAAGACCTATTTTTTGGTGTTCCTTGCGGGAGGTAGTTATATCCCAGTAAATTGCTAGAACATCGTTTAATGGATACTGTGATGGCATTATAATAAAAATAAGAATACCTATAACACATATTGGCATGATCGTGACACGAGGAGGAAACAGAGAGTCGATTTTAATGACTTCAAATATATGACGAGTGTTGCAATGAAACATAGTGTAAATTTTAATTTAGAATATACCATAACTTTATACCTCAATATCCTTCTTTAGATGATTAATGTTTGGTAATTTTAAAATTTAAAATTAAAATAAATCGTTTAGATTCAAGTAAGTTGCTAATTTATTATTATTCTTTATTGATAAATGTATCATGTAAACACTGGTAAAACGTTATTTTATTTTATTGAATTTAGCTTTTAAAACTTTTATAAGAACTTGTAACTGACCTACTCTGCCCTGAAGTACCTTGGTAATAATATGGGTATTAATTTTAGAATTCGGCATATGCATTCCTCTTATAACATTTTCCACTTGAAATATTTTATCCTGCATTATTTATCTTTTTTATTTGCTTTTCTGTATTGTATTTTTTAACTTATGTAAGTAAATATGATTATTTGCATGTATAAAAGTGTATCAGAATTACATTATTATAAAATTATTTTTACAAGTCTACATAAAGTTGTATATTTAAGGTAAACTAGTAAAAAATTAGCAAAATTCATGTTGACGTTAAATGAAGTAGGCTTACCGATAATCTGCGTGCCATAATCGAACTTTTGACTTATAATTTGACTTAACTTTTTCCTAATATCGTTAAAACTTCGCTATATTGTTATTACGATATTTATTTGTTAATACAGGATACATAATATTCAATATTTTATTCACGCCGTGAGCAACCGCACTGGATGTACTTTCTAAATATTAAACACAATAAAATACACATTAATATAGCCTAGTAAAATACAATACAAGTACGATACTCATGATACTTTCAAAGAGTACGATATGACCAAAATTTTTGGAAGAGCTTAAAATACATTTATAACAGTGTCAAAAAAACGAATTGTATAAATTGGATGACTTATTTAACCATTTGAAGAAAACATATTTAAATTATGCAACTCTTGAAATAGCCTATTGAACATGCTAATAGCTATAGTTTTTTACTTACAACTTTAGGCTCTGAAAGGCAATCATTAGACCTATTCTGTGTGTTGTATAGGTAAAAATCTGTTTCAGGATAGCAAGAATTGACGTTTCCCGTAATTTTAATAAAACATTGGAATATGTACAAATTTACCACAATTAAAACTTTTACTTGAATAAATAAAGGTCTGCAGTGAGCAACATGTGTGGAAATTTTTGTAATAATTAGCGTTTATTATTTTTTAAAATTAGAATCTTTATGTTAGTGATTTCTCTATAACTAGGCTTACCATACGTACCGTTTTGAAGGTGACAGTACCGTTATTATAGTATTTTTTGGCCGTCCCGTCGTTTTAATGAAAATGTTAATTTTGTTCCTTTTACTAAAACCTCTATTATACTTCAATATTTTTCAAACACATTATACACTTTTCAACTATTATTGTTATTAATTAACAGAAAATAAATAAATGCATAGTCAGAACACCAGCGTTTTCATCAACAACAAGGAGGCAGTGCGTTAATTCTAGAGAAGAAGCGTCAGTGTTTTGTTCAGGCCTAAACAACTGCTGGCTTTTTTGTTGAACGTCGATCATCGATGGTATGAATTTCAAAGTTTTCAAGTTTAAAGTTTTAAAGTTTTAAATATTCACTTTCAATGTCAAAAAGGCGAAATGCAGTTTTAATGACTATCTCCAGAAAGAATTCAAATTTATCATTGTGGATAAAACAGTGAAGTGATGGAACGAAAGTGGTTTGCCAACATCGTAATGTCCACTTTTCCGTTGCCCCATTTTTACAATCTCAATATCCCGTTTTGAACTCAAGATAATATGGTCATCCTATCTATAACAGCTCGGTCACCAGATCTGACACCAATGAACTTTTCCTTCTGGGGTCACACGAAGAGCCTAGTGTACGTGACTCCTGTCGAAAATAATATGGACATGGTTGCAAGGATTGTAACACCCGCTGTATATTTGTGCCAATCTCCTGGGATGCTAGGGCATGTGCGACGTTCCTTGAGACGTCGCTGTGAAGTTTGTCGACATTTTGAACAATTGCTGTACACAACGGATAATTTGGGCTGTACAAAGGTAGTTAGGTTAGAAACGAAAGCAACGAAATTGCTCGGTAGGGAGCCATCGGAGACCATGGGTTCCTCATATCAAAACACTAAGAAAACATCCCTGGACAATTTGTGAAAGTTTGTCGGTAGAGTTCTGATTCACCCTGTATAGATACCACAGTTAATTTATGTTTAGTAAATTTAGTCAAATGTGTCTCAACCATAGGCTGTTCTACACGGTAGTATTGCAAAATTGGAGACTTTCAAAAACAAAATCAGCAATAACTACGTAACATCTCTGTTCCTGTTTTAATAATCTGTTCAAATGCTGCATCTAGCGTGAACAGGCATTTTCACACGATGACAAGTGACAGTATGTATGATGTTAACTAATAATAAAATTGTCAATACATTCGTTTCGCTATAATACCATTGTATGCAAGAGGACATTGTTATGGCTGGAACATACATTTCATATGTGTATAACATGAAGGCCTGGCCATTGTGCATTGACAAGTATCCCGATCAATATTTCCATGCTCTATTGGATGCACACGTATAAAGCCAATGATCATTTCAATTTTACCCAACATATACGCAGAATTATGGCATTATTTATTGTTCTGAAATATTGTCCAGGCCTTGGAAATGGGTAGAGAGTGCGAATATAAATGCTATATGGTGAGATTCAATTTAATACTACAGTAAAACCTACACCGACTGCATGCAATTAGCCCATGATGAAACTCTCTTTACTATTGGCTATTGTACTGTGAAGTGTTTGAATTTTCCAATGCATCATTTTACTTTCTGTGTTATAGCATGCAAATTGTTTTACTTTACTCCAGTCGTTTACCATAGTTTGAGAATAGTACATTATGGAACGAGACTAAAATTTAATTTATTAAGATATGAATATGATTATGATACTCGCTTCGCTCGTTTCATTTATAATCATAGGCACGTTCTATACGATAGTTTTTGTGCGATCGTAATTAAAAGTTAAAGTTTTTAGATTTTAGATTCATTCAAACAGAGACGGCTGCCCTTCCCAATAAGCTGTTCTCGTAGTTCTTGTCTTTTGCTAATGGCGATTGGACAAGTCGAATCTTCTTCTTGGCCCAATTCTTACAACATGAAATGGATTCAATTTAGTATAATATTGAAATTTTCACGAACAAAATTGAATTCTTTTTAAATCCAGGTTGATTTTATGAAATTTAATTTCTTGCTCTTAAGGTTTCAAGATCGTTCCTTGTTCGTAATAATCCATACCGCAACAGTGTTTTAATAAAAATATGTACTTTAGTCATTATCATTAAGATACTATTACATCATATATAAGCGAAATTTAGTGTGGTGAAACAAAAATTCCCACTTTCGATCGTACCTAACTCTGTCCAGAAATTATGAAAAATTAAAATTCGGATTAAATATTTGATAGATTCACTGGAATAGTAGGAAACACTGATCAAAACTTATAAACCTAAATAAGTAGCCCCATAGTCGTCGAGTTATATAATTAATTAATTTCATTTCTTTAGAGGGCTTTATTGTACTTTTCATTTTTCACCTTCTACACAGTTTCTTACACAATTAAAATATCATACATCTCTAATATATAAAGTCGAATGTGTGTTTGTGGAAATGTGGGTATGTATGTATGTTTGTTCCTTATACAAATCTACATTTCTTCACCAATTTACACGAAATTTTGCACACATACCCTGGAAGCCCGGGAAGTAACGCGGTCAACATTAAAATTCAAACAAAATACTCCTTCTCTTGAAAATTATATAATTTCTGAGAATATTATACTGAAAAAAAAATGAAATGCTGTTCAGTTCACATGACAACAGTGAATTGTTTACTCTGATCACATAGGGCCTTGGCAACTATATAGCCTAATGCTGGACTTTAACGAATTATGATTCCATCGATGTAATATATTGGCGAAAATAATTACTGAAAATGAAATCCACGAAAATAAAGCACAGTGTGATGTAGTCACATAACTTTCTCTACCCTCGACATAAGAAATATTTACTCACTTTACATTTTGATGTAGAATAAGAGGTCGAATTACAGGGACAACTTAAGTGTGTGAGTATGCTATATCAGAAGTCTGTAAATATTCCTTTCCGCTGATAAGTTATCCATATCTGTAGGCTTTGTATTATTTGAGAAATAGGGATGTTTATCATAGGCCCTAAGCATGGGATGGAACATTTTCAGTCCTATGCTCGCAGTATATTATGTCCCGGGTTTTAGGGGAGGAAAGTATGAAAGTGATACTGCATTTCTCTTTTATTTCAGCCCCAAAACGGTTGTATGGTAACATGAGAATGATAAATAAAATTTTCCGTCAAGTCAATACAATCTTATGTAATTTATGTTTCTTCTTATTTCAACCCCTCCCAGGCATGATGTGTAGAAACAACGGAATGCAGCATTCGACATCCTCTATGAATCATAAAAAGCGTTTTCTGATGGAATCGTTTGAGTGTGATAAATATTTTTCTTCATTTCAAGTTTTACATACATAAAGTCCTCCATAAGTTAATTTCAAATTAAAAAATACAAAGCCCGGGCGATGCCGGGCCTTTTCAGCTAGTAAGTTATAATAATGTTTTGCCTTACACGGTGACAAAGAGGACATAAACAATATATAGAATATAATTAAAGTTTTCAAAACAATTATTAATAACAAGTAAATAAAACAATCAAAGAAAACAATCAAACTGTAGGTTTTTCATATAATCTGCAGTGTTGAACGATTACTAGGGGAGGGGGAACCTCGAGATGTGGACGATAGTGTTTGTTCATCCATTTCCCGTTCATACTATTATGGTGGAAAGTAGAATTTCCACGTACATCGCACCGGCTTATTAGCATAGAATGTACATTAAAATGTCCAATATCGAACCCAAAATATTTTTCTAAGAAACATCCTAGCAGATCTCTACATTAACATGATACTTCCACAACATTTAAGATGAATTTCCCTAAAAACTACCGATACGACCCCTTCTTGTTGCTAAAGGATTTTAAAATGTAGCCAAAGACCTTTAGCAAACGAAAACTAGACCTCTTGCTCCTCAGAGCATTCTTCTACTACATTAGATCTAGCAAAACTCTACTAAATTAGCAACTCAAATAACAAGAAATCTAGAAATGGGCCTCAAAGTACTAGATTTATGTATTTTTGGTCCAGTACTGTCGGCTTTTGTATTTTTCCCGCCGAGGTAAAACATTAGCCTATACAATGAGTTCCAACATGCAAAATATCAACAGAATTCCGATAAATTTCAGTACAATAAGCAAGTTTTCAATATAGAAATGGAATGTACTGAATACGATCAGAGTATTGAGTTCGACCGAATACGCTATGGTAAGCGTAGTAATTACACGAAAGCAAATAAAAGGATTCGGGAAATGTCTGACGGTTCTCTGACAGGGTAATTTCATTGACATATCTACAAAATAATACCCATGTCATATGTCACACCCATTAACATATATGTGAATGTATTACAGGCCCTTTACTCACGCTGATGCATACGTTAGCTGTTATTTCAATATGTGGTATACATTTTAATGCATAGCTATTGAATACGAATAGCTTGATTCGAAAGCGAAAGCCTCGTTTATATTATTACAGAACGCAGTAGTGAATGGTTTGATAAGCACAGCATAGATTATCTGTTCAGCTATTTGGGTTTCAAGCTGTATTGTTGGGTCGTGAAGCACACAAACCTAGTCTAGCATTGTACAGACTACTGAAGCAGCGAGTGATGCTCGGATTAGTGAGTATTATCATTACCAGGGAATAAAATTCAGTTCTGGCTTCCAAAGAACACCGGAGCTTCCGTCCCCACCAACTATCCCTCACCTATTCCATCCTTATATTACCGCTACCCTAATTATTTTCCCTCGCCACAAAATGATAAAATACATGTTTTTAAATGATTGTCGATTTATGTTTTCAGCTAACTTAAATAACCAGGAACTGCAAGAAAAATATTTTTGTATTTATTTCAGTACTATTCAAAATAGAATTAGCTAGTACTGAAGTAGTGAACTACCTGCAATTTTTTTTATTTTTTTTACTCTTTGCTGAGCAAATTTACTAATAGGGCTAACAATTTGTTATGCCAATACAGCTACATTCCAACCGTTTAATTATTAGAAACGTGTAAAAAATTTACATAGGTTGTGAATAATAAAGTTTACCATTAAGCCTCAAATGCGCTAGACTAAATTTATCACGAAAATTATAAATTTGTGCCGGACTGCATGGAAAATAGTTAACGCAGTGATTAAATTCATTATTTATTTCTTTTACTTTTCCTGTAAATTTTCCATGAATTTTAAATTTTCTTTTGAATTATATTTGTGCTCTATAGGCTACATTATGCACTGAAGGCTTAAACAACCATAAGAGATTTCAACATTGCACTCTTTTATTTTGCTACTTCAATAATTTCATCATGGTAAATGTTTTCTAAAAGTTCTCGTTCTATGAACATCAGCATAAAGGATTCCACTTTCTGCTGACCAAATTTGCGCAGCCTGTACGAATTGCTTTCATCCTTTTACTATTTTTAGCTTCTAAAATAATACTAATAATAATAATAATAATAATAATAATAATAATAATAATAACCGCTGGTCAACCGGCGCCTTTGAACAAAATTAGGACGTCGCACCTGAAATTCCCTCGAATGCCCCGTATGTCTAGCCCAATCCTCATTATTAGGTTGGCTTACTTCTTTCTGCTTTACGACAGAGATATAGGCTACCGCCATACGAAATTTCCACTCTCCAGCTAGTGATGAGCGAGACCATCTTGGTCTTGCAGTCTTGGTCTTGGTCTTGCAGAAAATGCAAGACCGAGACCAAGACCAAGACCGCATCAGCGTTAGCAAGACCAAGACCAAGACCGACCATGCAAGACCGAGACCAAGACCAAGACCAACCCTGCAAGACTCTGGCAAGAACAAGACCTAACTGCAAGACTCTTGCAGTCTTGCTATTTGAAAAAGTTTTATAAAGCCCCATTGTGTATGCAGCGAGCCAACGACCGTTACTCAAAGGCGCCGCAGTGTCGCTAGCCGGGGTAGTCTCAAGGCTGGTAGGCCTATAATGTAGAGGTTGCCTCATCGTGCGGTAACCAATGAGAGCAGACCTGGTGCGTGACGCTGTCCGTATCCAAAAACGAGCGCACCATTCAAATAATACATATGAAATCCGTATACTACCTCTCTCACCACTACGTTAAAACAAATTACTGCAATGAAAACTTACAATTAATCTGACGGATTTCCCTGAATGGCATTCCATACAGTTAGTTCCTTCAATTGGTGGGAGTTAAATTCACGAAAAACACTCCATATTCATTTTTAAAATGTTTAATTGCAATAGTTCTCTAATATTAAGGTATGAAAGACAAACAGATGTAACAAAGGTCCAAAGCCATATATGAAATTTCATTTTGCGTACAATATAAATACTGACCGCATAATTTATAAAAAACTTAAAAATTCTGCCATACAGTTATTTAATAACTAGTTTCTCTAACCTCTCACTCGGTTAAAAGAAAGCTATGACTGAGGATTTATAATAATTCTTTATTACAGCCAAATGGTCATACTACGATGAATGGAGCAACGATGGAATTACTCATGGCAGGGGAAACCGGAGCACCCCGAGAAAGCCTGCCCCGACCCCACTTTGTCCACCATAAATTCCACATGGATCCATCGAGATCCGATCCCGGGTCCCAGCGGTGGAGGGCGAGCACTCTAACCATTCAGCCATGGGGGCGGCCTATGACTGAGGATTTGAAACTTTAAACAGTAGCCCCCGTAACTTAAAACGCCTATTAACATGCTCAGTAGCCTATTTCATTAACGATGGTATCCATTTTTACACCTATCATTAATTTTCATAGCCTACTCTCAAATAGAATCTTTCCTGTCTACTTGAACAAAATATAACATAGCTATTCAGCTCATTTCATTCTCTTTGCAGAAAATTTCAAAATAAAGTGAAGTCTGAAAAAAATCAGGTTATACGCCCGGTATTCTTCATAATTATTCAATAAAACACAATTAAACCGTAGATTAATTAAAACAGGAACTTATTTGACGGGTATTTGATAGTTATTACTTTACAGTTACGTATCTGATTGTACTGTAGCTATACAGGCCTACATTTTGCTGATGATAGATAGGACATCCTCAGAAAATCTTCTTTTTACTACTACAATTTTCTTATTGACACATGACGGTGGCGGTGTTTAAGTTCTTGCTGCTGATTCATATTAAGGATGCATATCGAATGGGAAAAGATACTAAAAGTAGAAAATGCCTGGTCTAGAAATATTTGCTTGCATGAAGAATAATTATGATTATTTATGACCCAATTAATTGAAGGGCCGAAACTTGAAAGTAAGTAGAAAGTAATTTATGGGAGGTAGCGGAAATCTTTAAAGTGCAGAAATGATCTTTTCACAATGTGTTCTAAATTAGAACTCGGGTATATGAAAAGAGAAATATTATTTAATGCAGCCTATGGGTTTGGGTTTCGAATGGATATTGTGTGATTTACTATAGATTGCACAATTTCTAAAGCATCTGCTTCAATGCCGTTATGTTTTGTTACTATATTATACAGTTTTAAACAGGTCAGATAGAACCTCTCTCCTATGCGGAAGTCTTTTAAACATTTCATACACATCCTGTTAATATTACTTCTTGTCTCCACAGCCGTTCAATTTGAAAGTTTACAATATAATATTCATAATTTTACACTCTCAAATAGTGTGTAGCATCTCGGGGATTTTGGGTTTAAAGTTCTGCAATAGGATAACAGAGAGTATTTAAATTTACACTCAAAGTTTACTGTTCTAGCTTATATCACCATGGACGTTTCGGCAAACAGCGTGACATCACATTACTGTTTACTGCAACTAAAAGCAATTAGCTTTCGTTACTTTCGCAAGCAATAACACACATGTAATCGGTGTAACTTTAAATCATGTAAGATGCGTAAAAGAAGACTGCAAGACTCTTGCAACAAGACCAAGACCGAGTATGCAAGACCTATACCAAGACCAAGACCACTGATGCAAGACCGAGACCAAGACCAAGACCAGGGTTACCTATGCAAGACCAAGACCAAGACTGAGAGTGCAATACCAAGACCAAGACCAAGACCGCCTTGGTCTTGGTCTTGGTCTTGCATTTGCTCATCACTATCTCCAGCTGTGTCTTCAAGCGCATCTTTTGACTCTCCATAGTTTTTTTTCCTCTTCTTGTTGGTTTCGTCCAATATCTCAATTCTCCTTCTACCAAGTTTTCTTGTTATCTAGAGAATTTCATTATATTACGAATTTTCTCGTATCTTTAAACCTATTTGAATTTTTTTTTAAATTGATTTGCGTAGAATATTGTGATAGTTTGCTCGTTTAAAATAGAGATGACAGCGGCATATTACTTACCACTTATACATTTTAGGAATGGTAAAGAAGGCACAAACGAACGTCCTTTTTATGTGAACAAATCTGGCAGATGCACTATTTTTCTGATGATTGTCCGTAATGGTTATGTCCGAAATCGAGTGACCTACGATACCTATTAATAACCTCTTTCTCAAAACAGTGCCCATAGCAGATTTTCACCATAAGTAATAACTTAACAAGAGGTCCCGAATTAATTGCTAACTTCACGAACAACGAATTCAGACCTCGGATTATATTTATTGTGAATATTTAGCGAATGTTCCCAGAAATAATCGTATAATGACTCATTAAACCCACGAAAATTAATAAAACACATCGCTATTTGTGTCGTAAGCGAGATAACCAACGCCACCTAGGAACCGTTGAGATAACTGCGTATCAATCGATTTATCGCGGTTGTGGTGCTGAGTGCAATACTTTTAGTTGAAATCAGCTGTTTTACTTCTTAGAGTAAACTTTTTGGTATTAGTAATAATATCTAGTGTTGTTTTCTTTATTATTATACGAGATTTATAATGTCTCACCAAACATAAAATTGTGTATTATTTTCATATATCCTATTGCCCATACACAGTTTATAAATAACAAATCGCTGTGTTTAATGATTAACCTATTTTAATCGAAAATGTTACGCGTTTTAAGATTTTCAGTGTTCGGTCCTTGTAAATTTACATAAAAGTGCACGTAGATCCGATAAAATGAAAGTAATAAAAATAAATGGATAAAATTATTACGACGTAGATAGGCACTTGCGATTGGTTGAAAATTCACATATTCTTATACTGGGTTGGAAACTGATTTATAAGATGAATATTCACGTTAAAAGGGGTTTGTTTTCACTTCCACTACCATCCCTGAAGTGAACTTAATCGGTTCGTTTAGTATTGTGATGAATGTAAAGCGATGAGCCTTGAAGGAGCCTTACCGGAAAAAATCTGATGGGATGCACATAACTTCCTTTACCCATTTAAAAGTTTCGACTCTTATTATAATACAGTATATTGTACTACATAATATATCTATAATATAATATATGCATATTATGGAATTTATTTAGGAAATGTAAACAAAAGTGCGTATTCAGTTCTTTAAACCTGATGCAAAACATTATTGATCTCCAGGCAAGACTTAGTTTCTACAAACTAATTACCCTTCAGAGAATTTTTTGCGAAAAAATATTTCAAATAAAACTTTTGCTCTTAATTTAGCCACATCATGTATAATAATTAAACAAAATCGGCAGGGCCGTTTTCGAGAAAATCACAAAAAAACTAAATTTTCTTCATGTAAAGTGGCATTAAAGTAAGAGAAAGTCATCGCCTCCCTTCGTGTCACATCCCAGTAGATACCTAACCAATATAAAATATTGTTTTATACAAGTGAGACTGTTCACGACAACACACACAGACGTGTTTCTGTAAAAAACATTTTTGGATTCAACGGACCTCAAAACGTGTACCGTATTTATGTTAAAATTTCGACTTCGAATTTCGGGGTCGAACACAATAGTTCTTCCATCTGTAGTACCTATGGTACGGGTATTGATATTTTAATGAAAAAAGTCATAATTATTCTCAAGTAAAATAAATTTCATTCGCAGGAGTTGCAAAAGGAAGCAAAAAGTAGCATTTGCGCAACTGTTTCGCATAGTATGCGCAACTGTTTCGCATAGTAACGTTGTGCGAGGTGCCGTTAACTTAAGGCTATAAAATAAGCAATCATGAAGTGAAATCATCAGTGGTATCTAAGTCTAAAATCAGCCGAAAAAATTTGAATAGAACAGTTCGTTTCTATTGATTACAATCATAACACAAGAATAAAAATACTCATATTTTACTTACACTACTCTATAAATCATATATATCTATTTTAATTCAGTTTTTGAAGTGAGGAATGTATACGTCGATAGCGGTGAAAATGTTAAGGATCCTTAGCTGAATAAAGGTCTATTTACACTCAGCAGTGACGTGACCGTGGAGTGACAGGCAAGTGCATCTACCGGTGAGCCTGAAAATATTCTTCTAGGCAATTGAGTGGTGTTGTTCATACTCGCCCGGCGCTTGGCCGTGACAGTGCAGTCAGTGTTCCCGCAGTCGCAATAAAGTGAAACTCGGGTAGTTCAATTTACACTCAGCAGTGACGTGACTGTGGCGTGACAGGCGAGCCTGAAAATATTATTCTAGAAAATCGAGTGGTGTTGTTCTGCCGCTGTGCAGAAGTACGAGCTTAAAATGCTCATGGAAGAAGAGCCAAATGCAGGACCATATGCAGTTTCTCATTACTCTACTGCTACTCCAACATATTCTGGACAGCCTTCTCCTGCAGGAAGCTACAATGAGTGTGTTGTAGTGAATGAAAATCAAGATTTACCTACTGGTCAAATGCAACCGGCAACCTATTCAGTGCAACGGTATTTTGAGAATTTCGGTCAGGAATAAATACATATCAAAAATAATTACAAATACTTTTTTACTCATATATGAGTTTTCGAAGTGAAACTTCTTTTTTTGGAACTATAAAAATGTTTTTCTTGCAATTTTATTAAAATAATAATTTATGTTACCCAGTATTTGTAAATTAACACTTTAAGTTTAAAAAAAAATTTGTAATAGTTTAGTTTAAGTTTAAAACAGATTGTTTAATAGAATAATTTGAAAATCTTTCTAAACTTAGTTTAAGTAGAAATGTATGGTTTTTTTTTTTTCAAAACAAAAGTTCAAATTTTATACTGTGCGCCTTGAAAATATTTGTAAACTTTATTTTAAGTTAATTTCTTTTTTTAAATTCAAAGTTTACAGTCTATTATCCTACCATACATACCTCAAACAAACTGCGAGCCGTTCCCTCGGAGAAATTGCTTTTCTCCATTTTGTGTCCTGCTTTTTCAGGTTGACTTCCAGTTTGCTCAACAGAATGTTAAATGCATTTTCTGACATTTTGAAGTATTCGTGAAACTTTGCTCCATCGTCCATCAGTTCCTTATAAAGAGTGGCAAATTCCCCATCTGTTCTTCTCTTTTTTCCAGGCCTCATGAACCCACTTCCGTTTTCTCACTTGTTCCTCCTCCTCTTCATCCAAAACAAGAGCAATCTCTCTATATATAAGAGGCTTTGTCCTGACTGAATGACTGACAGAGAATCAACGTACAGCCTAAACTATAACAGGTAGAGACTTGGAATTTTGACAGTACCTTCGTTTCATAATGTAGGTGCTCGCTAAGAAAGGATTTTGAAAAATTTCGATTTTAAATGCCAAAAATCAAATGTTTTTGAGAATACTTAATCCCATTTTACACAGAATGATATAATCCAAATCACATTTGACATTAAAACATATTGTTGCCAGTGGGTCTCAGATGGGTTTGGAAAAAAAAAATGAAACTCGAATTTGACAAATAAGAGAACTATCAACAATCCACGAAAATAATGCAGTCACATAACTTTCTTTAGCCTGGACATAGAGAAAACAATACGAGGTATGGTAATATATATATATATAGAATGCAGTCACATAACTTTCTTTACCCTGGACATAGAGAAAACAATACGAGGTATGGTAATATATATATATATATATATATATATATATATATTACCATATTGTTATGAAAGTTATGAAAGTAAAGAAAGTTATGTGACTGCATTATTTTCGTGGATTGTTGATAGTTCTCTTATTTGTCAAATTCGAGTTTCATTTTTTTTTCCAAACCCATCTGAGACCCACTGGCAACAATATGTTTTAATGTCAAATGTGATTTGGATTATATCATTCTGTGTAAAATGGGATTAAGTATTCTCAAAAACATTTGATTTTTGGCATTTAAAATCGAAATTTTTCAAAATCCTTTCTTAGCGAGCACCTACATTATGAAACGAAGGTACTGTCAAAATTCCAAGTCTCTACCTGTTATAGTTTAGGCTGTACGTTGATTCTCTGTCAGTCATTCAGTCAGGACAAAGCCTCTTATATACGGTATAGAGAGATTGCTCATGTTTTGGATGAAGTGGAGGAGGAACAAGTGAGAAAACGGAAGTGGGTTCATGAGGCCTGAAAAAAAGAGAAGAACAGAAGGGGAATTTGCCACTCTATCTATATTAGTATATCGAAGGTTTTTGGAGAGAGAAGTATGAAAGGGATATTACATTTCTGTTTAATTTCATCCCCAAAACGGTTTTATGGTAACATGAGAGTGAGAAATAAAATATTCCGCAAAGACAATACAATTTTATGTTATCGGAATTTATGTTTCTTCTTATTTGAACCCCTACCCGGCTTGCTGTGCACAAGCGATAGGATAAAAAATTCGGTATAGGATAATTTCCACGCTTGAGAAAATTTTGTTGTGATCACAGGTATCGATATAATTCATTAAAATACGTTATGTTCAGGTACTGTGGACCATGCGATATCATTATTATTTTAAGAGGGATAATCAATATAGGCCTAAATATGGTCAAACGTTGTTCGATTTGGACGAAACTCACTATAGCCTACAGGGGTTTTCTGGGCCAAGGACCTCGAATCTGAGGTCGCTTTTACCAGGCGATGCTATCTATGATTTAACTATTAACTATTAACTATTATGCTCTTAACTTTTAATTTTTTAAATAATTATCGCGGGCGAAGCCGCGGGCACATGCTAGTCATCCATAAATCAGCTACTGAGAATTTCGCCATTTTCCGTGGCATTTGTTACTACAGTAAACACTGACTGATGTCGATCATGTCACGTTATAGTGTGAATAGAAATCACTTCGGGATCACGGGCGGTGGGATTACGTGCCGTCACGTCACGTTCACCTCACTGCTGTGTGTAAATGGACCTTTATGGTACATCTGATGAATTTTTTTCACTGTGACCGTGTTCTACCTTCTCTATCACTTCTGAGCCGTTGAAAACGAACTTTTGGAACTGGCTGTATAAATTAACTGGAAACCTAGATACTGTTTTCATTCCTACTCCACTGCATCTTATGCAACTCTGCATTGCTGAACTGTGTTAATATCTATCTTATTCTTTTAAACCAACAAAAATTTTGATTTTATTATCTAACACTCATTTATTGATAACTAGAAACATACCAACCCGTATATTACTATGTAACGTTTACTGAAAATGAAACCTGGTTGCCTGATGAATAGTAGCGAGTACAAGTCTATATTGATGTAATTGATTGGATACAGACGATATTGAAGCGGAACGGAGTCACTCACACTGCTTGATGCATGGTGAACATTACTTCAGTGCAATTGCATTTCTTACGTCTCTACTAATTCTACTTAAACGTTCTTAACGCATGTCAACTGAACGGTTCAATCAATACTGCAATCGTATTCGGTGTACGATACCTGAAACAGACAGAACCCAACCTCGACCACTGATCGGGGACATAATCTTAAGTTTAGTCATTGTATGAAACTTCAAGTGAAAAAGTCATATTAGAAGCATTCCATCTAATTTCATTATTTATACTTTCAATAAGGAGAATGAAAAAAATATTTCAAACTGACTACATGAAATACCATTTATGGCAGATTAAATTAAGTGAATTCCTACAAAGTTGCGGATTGTAGGATTTTGATACGTGAATTCCTACAAATACAAAATTTTTCCCTCCCGCTTAACACAAATTTGGGACGAGCAACTTTAATACAGACTGGTGTGTTTAAATCTTTTATCTTTAATCATTGTTTAAAATTATAACACCGTCTAAAGTTAGACATTAAAATGATAACGTAATAAAACGTTAAGCAATAAAACTATTATGGAGACATCATTTAAAGTTAATAAATGAATAAACAAATACGTTAAGTTCTTGATATTTTATTTCTTTATACACTTTCGTCACGAGATCAAATCGCCTTTCTTGTTGTTCTCTTCAATGATTTCATTTTTCTAAATTATACATTATTTATTGGACTGTGTAGTTTTACCTATGTGTGTTTTTGCCTGTAAAAATTTCAGTATAATTATGAGGGTGGTGATTATAAATATTAGCATTAAGGTCTGCGTAGAATGCTTCATGGTATTGTGAAGGGAAATTGTAGCCTGAAACGTTCTTATTTAACGAGTCAGCCACCCTGGTATGCCAGGAGGCCCTTGCCCGCTATGGGATGCTTGTGGGCTAATTCTTAATTCTTAATTTAATTTTTTAGAGATTAGTACTTCACCTATCCTTATTTCCCAAAAATGTTTACTCCTACGATTTTGTAGGAATTCACAGCGACCACTTATTGCTCATGCTTTCATTCTCTACGATAAATTAATTAATCCTTGCTATTCAAACTAGCCTAGTGAATACCTTCCCTATGTAATGTGCATATATGAGGCCTATCGTCACTATTATTGCACCAGACGAATTTACTCATTATTGTAAAAAAAAAATCATTTTACAAGGAAAAACTTACGAACTGTAAGAAAAGTGTTTTATTTTCTTTGAGAGCAAATATTTGTAAATATACCAGTCAGAAATATATTTAGTATTCTTTATCGTGCTGTTACGTGTAACATGAGGTATCATGACAAGATATTACTGTTCTTTAAAAAAGTATATTAAAAATAATCAGCATTATAATTCTGAATGGTCGTGTGACAATTCATGCCCATGTGTTTTTGTCTGAAAATGCTAATAAATTCTAAAACCGGTTGTACAGGATACAGAATATTTATATTTGTATCACAATTACAAATACGATAAAGAAAAGCCATTAAACCAGACTTGGTGTTACTTTCAACAGTTTATAAATATCTTGAAAATACGAGCTGAAAACATGAATCAAATCGTTAGGTTTCATGAAAGGCTTTCAACTCCGGTGTAAATACTTACGTATCATGCTATCTTGAATCTTAATAAATGTTCTCGAGAACCATGGTTTATAAGGTGTAGTATACCGGTACCATCGTTTTAATCCCTCATACTATGTTTTGCCAAAAGGAATACGTATTTTCACTATACTGTTGGCCTATTTGTTTTCACTGTCTTTGTCCTGGCAATATTTCGGGTGAGTCATTTAAAACGTATACTTTGAATGATAAATTGCAAATCGCTACACAAGAAAGTATGCTCTATGCTTGATCAAACAACTACAATATAACATCGAAGACTTTCCAGAATAACTTCTTGTAAGCGTACTCACTTCCTTTAAAAGGCAATCAGATACCAAGAATATAATGTCACCAGGAAAATTAAGCCATCATTATTGACGATTTCAGAGTATCTCACTTACATTTAAATTAATTATTTTAACTTGAGGATGGTAATCATAGAAAAGGGTAACCTTCATATTATTTTGGACGTAGACCTTCAGACTTCATTCATTGCTGATTTAGGCTCCCAGTTTATAGACAATAGGTACATGAAAGCGACAAGGTGGTTCACATACCCATATGCAGTATTTTTATTCCCAGAACTATTCCGGATATATTCAATATTCGTAGGAAAATTCTAGCTATAATGTTGCAAAGAGGATTAGGACCATTGAATCCTCTCATTGATTTCATAGGGAATGAACCCGTAACAATCTGGCTTGTAGAGCAGTGGTTTCATAACCTATGTCATGGGTAAGTATTAACTCACTTGATGATAATGAGGAATCTAGTAGTTTAATGCTGCCAACAAGACAGGACAGTTGAAAAATCGCAATGCCATTATCGGGGTTAGAAATCGTGGCTTCTAGTTCACAGAGGGATGCTAAGATAAGATGATGTAATAAGAAACGTAGCCTAATTATGTTCTACTACTAATAAAGAAGGCTCCTAGTAGTTCAGCAGATGGCGTACTTACCATTTTAACAAAGATGATTTCATACCCGGCAGAAGGTGTGGTTTTTCAGGCATTATAATCAGCATTAAGCCTTCTTTCGGAAGGGAAGCGAAACCGTTAAAAATATCGCAGATTTTTTACATGCTAGAGAACTTAAAAGAGACCTAATAATATGATAACTTATTTTACAAACCTTCCTTTTTATTGTGCGTTGTTTGTGTTAAAGTCGTCCGGTGCTACAACACCATCTTCAGGTTAAAGCATTTTTTATACAAAAATATAAACAACACGAAATAAAATATGTAGCATTTGAGGCATCATAGTATTTTATTGTTCTATCTGCGGTAACTGACCATACTTCATTAGTCATGATTATTTTTTTATTAAGAGAACCTAGTTATAATTAAAAGCAGTTTTGTGTTCAATCGATCCCATGCCACATTTATCCAGGTTGGAGTTGAGTCGATTTCTCTACAGATCTCGAAGGAACGGATGAACTTTTAATGAGTAGGGTTAAAAACTCTTGATAATGACTAAGAAAAATGCCGTCCTCCTGTAAACCCCTTGCAAACACAAATGTTGGTGATAGTGGGGAAGAGGATGATGAATATTTCCCATTTGGAACTATATAAGGATGAAGACAAGGGTTGATTCCGTACTACTAAACCTTGCGTAGTTAATCGTACACTGTACAGACCCGTCTACGTCACAGAATATCCGTCAATACTGGTATTAACAATTAAAATTGGGCGGCTACCTCCATGCACGAACCTATCTCTGATGTAGGGAAACTTAATTAGCTGTGAAACTGCGCACGATCTGTCGGAGAAACTGAAAACCAACCTCCAGCTGAGTTATTTAAAAGAATTATTCTTTTCGACCTTCGATATTTTCGAGATTCTATTGATGTTTAAATATACGTAACACTTATATTATACACCGAGCCTATAATGCGACAAGTCATGCAGGCTGCAGGGCTTCTCTTAAGTGTTTTAACCGCAAAGCAACGCACATTAAAGCACACAAAATGAACTTAATTTATTATAATTCTAAAATTAATATGAACAAAATTAATTTTATTTTAAATACAGGTTGTTTATTGTGCAGTTTGAATTGCTGCTTTCAAAGCTTGAAGATACTTCTATGTACGATATTAATCGATACCTCAAAAGTGTTATAATGAACTTGTCTATTATAATGGATGTCATTGATGATACCGTTATGTCACATGTAATAAGCATAATACAGAACGAAAGAAGAAAAGATAAATTAAGTTCTGTTATTTGATAAAAAATTCCAATAAACTTAACTGTATGTAGTTATATGACTGAGGCATTATAGAAAAAAAATATATATTATACGAGCATTTTGTATTTCTGTTAAACCGATGGTTGTCTGATATGACGAGCACGATAGCAAACAACCTAAGCTGGCGAACTTGACCAACCGTACTGCGCTATAATCAAAAGAAGGAAAGAAGTTAATATATATATATATATATATATATATATATATAAAATAAATAAATAAAAAAAAGTGTTATAAAACTCACATAACTTAACTTCCTCTGCTCAAATAAAAGTTTTCCTCTTAGTATAATAAAGTATCTTAGTATTATACATGACATTCTCTTCCTGTAAACTGGTTATAAAAATGAAGAGAATGTCGTTAACACATCGCATCGCATCCCTGAAGGACACATAACCTTAATAAAATCTTATTATTGCATTCACATAACTTTCTTTACCCTAAGTATATAAAATGCACCTTCACTTCACATTCTGATATAGAATAAAAAATCGAATTGCACCTCGCGTATTCAGTTGTTTCAACCTTATGCAAAGCTTTATTGTCCACCAATGAAGACTAAGTTTCTACAAACAGTGGGTAGCTTATAAGCAGGGTTCGAATTAACGGGAAGATGGTGGATTTCCCCCTCTCGTCAAAAAAGTTCACGGCTCGTCAGGGGAAGTTAGTTGATTAATAACATAGACCATTTCCTCATAAAAAAGCATAAAGTAACTGAGTCTGAAACATCAAGTAATAGGGCTATGACTTCTACTGAACAGGTAAATGTTCCGATAATGCTTGGGACAATTGTCAGTAAAATAGAAAAAAAAAATGTTTCAAATGAAAATTTTAGCCCGTAGTATAAGTTAAGCACTCCATGTACAGAATGTAAACAAAACCGTAGAGCCGTTTTCGATAACATCGCGAAAATTTAATTTTTTAAATGTAAAGTCTCCTTAAAAATAAGGGAAAATCGTCGCCAATCTTCGGGTCACTTCCTCATAAGGTAGACCTACTTAACCCAAATACAAAATGTTATTTTCATACGATTTTCCGTTCTGGAGTTAGGTTCTGATATACACAAAGACACACACACACACGTTTCTTTAAAAAAGTATTTTTGGATTCAGGGGCCGAAACGTTATGTTAAAAACTCAACTTTGAATTTGGGGGTCGAAAACAATACTCCCTTTACTTACAGTAGGCCTACCTGTGGTACAGGCAGATGAAGTAAGAAATGAGTTAAGTAATTTCGCTACCGAGTTAGCCCTGGGTTTAGACGAAATTTGCTAAATATTGCAGAATGTATATAAATGACCTAAAAAGAATAAGCCTACATTATTATTTATTTTAATTTATTATGAATTAATTTAGGCTATATATCCATAACCATACTATCATACTATCATAGTTAATATGAATTATTTGACTTCACCTTATTATTAACGACTCTTCCCTGTAGTAATCTGTTCAGTGACATTATAAATGTTTATTCAAAGCTTCTAAGAAACGAGAATGAGTTGAACATGTTCCGGAAGTGGCAATGATGCAGAATATTAAGAATGTGTCTGTGGTCAGTTTCAAGGTCTCGGGAACATCCGTTCACACGTTGTCCAAGATAACAAGTCTGTTTGATGTCACCGCTTCGTTATCAGTCAAGAGTCATGGGGCATTGCCCGGCCATTTCACAGCTGTTGACTGTTTCATTTGTTACATTTTAATCTAGGATTAAGTAAAACCTTGATTGCAGCGTTTCCTTTCTTTGAGAGCTGGGTAACATCAGCCATATAAGTTTAATGGAATTGATTTTAATTTTTCAGTTCGGTACGAAAATGTATTTCAGACCATTCCTTATTGTTTCAATTCCAAAAATAGTAAATTTCCAGCGCAGTCCAGACTATAGAGATTAAAGGGTACAGAAGATAACATTAAAATATTTAGTCATAAAACCTATTTTGAGTTTTGATATTAAGTCCACGAAAATGTAGGCTAATTGATGTTAGGCCTATATTAGGTCCACCCCTGTGGTGCAGGGGATGCGTTCACTCATCTCATGTAGCGGGCCCGGGTAGATTCCTGGTCGGGATAATTTACCTAAGTGGGGTTCTTTTTACGAGTTTTCCCTCACCTGTGAAACGAATGGCAGGTAACTTTAGGCTCTTGTGGTCTCCTTATTCCATCTGGCCATCATTATCATCTTCAGTCCATCCGCGCCTTAATCAGAGTGAGTGTTTGAACTTCTGGGTAGCCTATCTCATCCTAGTGATTGTGTTATCTCGGAGGTGGCCTCGGCATTGGGCTGATCATCCATCCGGGGAGATCTTCCATGTCCTTGTCTGGTAAAAAAAAATGTATGTGATCCAAAGTAATCCCTCTCCCGACAGGCCGCAGTCCTGTAAATCCCGTGTGTGACGTTGGTCACATAAACGTCCCGTCAGCTGGCGAGCTTAAAAAAAATTAAGGGATTAAGTCCAATGAATAAAATATATTTAGATTATTAATCTCCTCATAATTGTAATAGCGCACTGCCAGACCGCTGATGAGAAGTCAAAGCACCTGTCCCTCATACAAAACAAACACACTACTTGCCGGAAGACACTTGACGTTGCCAAACTTCGTAGAATATGTGGTCCACTTGATAACTTTGTTATAATTTACATGAAATCTGCGAACTTTATCGGAAAACCGTAAAGATAAACTTTATTTATTATTATTTCCTCTGCTGATATCGAAAATAGAGTAGTAGGATAATACTTATAAAGTAAAGCACTGTTTAATTTTAAGGCAAAATATTTTTTTCGAGAAAGTACTCACTTGGGACACCAATAGTATCAGTATTTAATATTTTTATGTTTATGCCAAAGGAATAGGCTAAGTTGTTAAAATCTGCACAGTTATATACTACTTCCACCCTATATCATTTTAATCCATAGGCCTTTAAATAAAATAGCAAGGGTTCATACATGTGACCTCTTCATGATATTTTGTAATGTCGTAAAATAGTTATTTAGCAGGCTATGAACGCTACTTCTAAGATCTACAGCTTTCGTGTCTATTTTGTATCACGGTGTTAATCATGTCCAAATGGCTTACCCAAATTAAGGGTAGTCCTCCATCCTATTTTTAAATAGTAGTTAAGTAATTATTTGTTTGGGAATAATTAATACCTTTAAGATTTTCACCTTTCGTATCTGCCTTTTGCGGTCTTAACCATGCCTAAACGGCTCAAGTAAGTCATCGCAAGTCCATTATACCTTTTCTAAAAATTGTAATTATTTGGGAGGAAATTAACCTCATTATGGATGTTAGTTATGTTATGACAGTCTTTTATTTGAGAATTTTTTCTTCGGATTTCAACTCTTGACCGTTCATTTCGGAATAAGAATTATTAAGCAACGAATAAGGAATTGTAATGTCTTTACGGTACCATCTTTAGTCAAAAGTGTTCAAAGTTCGTTCCTGATAATTTATTTCTGTGATAAGACAGCCAGCTGGTTGATAATTTTGATTTCTGCGAAACTTATCGAACGAACTTTCTATCTTCTTGACCTCAAGTAAACTCATATAATATCAATCATTCAGTAAGCTTATACAATTTGGACAAATTATCCTGGTTTTCCTTCGTTTATTTATTTAATACATTAATACTTGTTTGTTAAACTTTCTCGGCAAGATCAAAGCAAATATGATTTTGAAGGATCTAAGAATGAGCGGAGAACATATGTGGTTTGCTAGTTATGCCATATTAATAATTATAAATTAATAATTATGTTTACTTGGATCCAATCCAAATTCAAAACATTCCTGGTTGGCACAGTGTATGGAAATGTATAACATTTTGATTAATGACAATCGTTAATGTATAGGCTCTTAATATAAGTGACAATTTTTATAGAACTCTTTACTGTTACAAGTTCAGTTTTCTTTGTAACACTGTTTTGAAGATGGCATTACGAAAAATACGAAACGTTTCGGAATAGTTCTAGGAGCTTCTGCTAATATAAAATTATTTCAATGGAAGAATGGGAACATGGGCTCGTATATTCTGCATTTTCTATTATGCTCTTCTAAGAGTTGTATCAATTAAAAAACATATGAAACATGATATCATGTAAAAGATTCTACAGCAAAACAATAAACTGCTTCCTCCATCTTCCGTAGTTGATAATATGTCATTGATATCGTTTGGCCAGATGTTGCAATGTTTGCCGGTTCTTGAGGAATGGATGCCTGTGGAACTGAAGTGGGAGGCCTACACACATTCTCAGTTCCACCGCAGGGATTGTTCATTCTTATGCCCCGAGCCAAACAACAACAACAACAGGGCTTGCGGTATAAATTATCCACTTGCTTGTGTATTCAGTTGGGGACCTCTGGGCTAAATATTTTCCAACTGCGAGAATGAAAGATTGAATGAAAGTGATAAGTGGATAGATAGAGCAGCTAGAAAAATTTAAGAAAACTTCTCGAAATCACCTGTTTTGTCCTAAAGCATTAATTTGGATAACCTTGATGCAGGGCCGGATTAAGATCCTTAGATGGAAAGATGAAGTCCAACTGAAAAATTGAATGCCATAGCCGGGATCTGAACCAGGATCTTCGACTCTCCGTGCCGCTGATCTTACCAATTGAGCTACCATGGTAATATGCCAATAAAACTTTAAATTCTCCAACTGACTCAACTGTTGTACCAGCATGTTGCCATGGCAGCTTAATTGGTAAGATCAGCGGCACTGAGAGCCGAAGACCCTGGTTCAAATCCCGGCTATAGCATCGAATTTTTCAGTCTGACTTTATCTTTCTACGTTAGCCTACCCACAGTCAGTGTGAAATAATTATCATTCCACCGAGATCCTTAGATACTATAAGCACTAATTAAATTTGATGCCCCTATACACTTGTAATTCAAAATATAAAGGCATTAATAAACCATAAAATAAAACCTTATGTGTCGAAAATTTGAAACTAAGCAAAACTTACGGGAAGAAGAAAATGTTAGTTTCTGTATACTTCCATTTTATTTTGCCTTAATCATTTTTTCCTACTTTTTTCCCCCTTCGAAACTCTTTGATTCAATCTTCATAATGAATCTTACGTAACGTTTCCATACATAGGCCTAATAGAGATAAGGCTTCCAGCCTGGTTTGCTGCATACTTGTTTTGAGGGGATTTTTAACAAAGGCTATTTCAACTGAGAAAATGAACGCTCAGCTGAGCAGTTGGTATGGCTTTCAATCTGCGTGTACAGTGTTTTTATTTTGCAGGATAAACAAGATGACAGAAGAGAGAACGCTTTATAAAAAGATTTTGAAAATTTCAATAACTTTAATTAATGTAGGCTAATAATTTAAATGAAAAATTTGACTTTTAAAAATGTATGTGGTATTCTTATTTCCTTGATGCCCTAAGCACGTACTTACATTGCTTATAGGGTTAATCCAACTCTGACCTGATGAATGTAATCTGGCGGCCACCGTCGTAGAAGGATATCTCTCTAGCCTATCGCTTGTGCCACAAGTGCCTACAAAAGAGTGTGATTGTGGTATATACTAATTTCTTCTTCATCCTGTGAAAGAACAAATGAGCTGTACTATGTATAGAATACAGCGCGGGGTTAATTAATATGATCCTACATACTCTACTCGGTACATTTATGTAGTTTAATGTTAATTTTGTACCATGTACCGCATAACATTTTGTTAATATAAAACTCAGAGACAGTAAAGCGAGGGAATCGTGTATGTGAGTAGCCTGCATAAAGTCAGTCTATGCTGTTTTTCTATGAACGAGGTAGGTTAGGTATTACATGTACACTGCAAGTGAGGTTTTTGCGTACGTTAAAAATAACTCCAGAACTTTGTTAATGAAATTTGTTTGTAATTACAGCGTACAAAACTTCAGAGAATGTTAATTAAAATGAAGTTGTACAATAATAGCATGCAGGTGGAAGGCCGAAAATGTCTTTCTGTAACTACCACGGTAAACCCAACTGCAAATTGTCACTGGGAAACTTCATTTTTGCGTAAGCACATCATTTAGATACCTATGCACGCAGAATTGATTCGGGGTAATTCTTATCTCTTTATATCTTCTAAAGACTTCAATCTGCACTAAAACCTATAGCAAAATTTTTCTTCTGGCGCTTTGTCTTCTGGCCTCCGAATTCAAAGATCCCAGGTTAGAACTCGATTTACATCTAGATGTTACGGGCAAAATGTAATCACGAATTCTCTAAAACGCGCTTTAAGGTGTGAGTCCTGTATTTGATATTTTGGTACTTAAACCTTTAGCCTTAATTTGAATTTTTTAACAAAATTTATAGGGATAAAGAATGAAATATTCACCATTTTTGTTCAGAATTATAATTATTTGTTTTTTTGTATTAATAAATACCAGGCCTACCTTGATTATATGTGTTGACTAAGTTTCAGTAACCTCAGGAATAAGTCTCCTTAAACATAAATGACAATCCTAACGCATGGATAAACTTCCAATTTTTTTTTACTTAAAACATTATGCTATTAATACTAATGCCTGCTTAAAAAATTCGAGCCACGCACAAATTATACGTCAATAACAGTGAAAAGCTTATTCCAGTGCCCTTCAGCGAAATCTTCATAATATATTTTAAGCAATTCTTGCAAATTATGAACAACTCGTATATTATTGCAACTCTCTGAACAGAATTTCTGAGCTTATAGTAATGTGTATTCATGTGAAACAGTGCGCTTAAACCGGAAGCCCGCGGGTTCGTTCTGATTATACAATTTACTTAATCTTTCTGCTGGCACAATGGTCATGGGGTCATCTCATTCTCTAACAGAAATTATTTTAATACATTAATACGTTTTTGGAACTAGATTACTGGAGAAGGAGTAGTTTTGGAAGCTCCTTCCATCATATTGTCAACATATGAACACGAAGTTAACGACATTGAGATCCTGAACGTGAGAAAATCTAGGAAAACTTACGAATATTCTTTCAAGAGGCTAATTCAAGCTAAGAAAACACATATGGTGGAATCAAGAAAAGAAGAGAGAAAAGAAAAAAAAAGGACTATCTAAATTACAGACGTAACTATAATCGGCAAAATAATCTCAATTCCAATAAGTAAGTTAATAGTGAAAATGTGTTACTAAGATAAGAATTAGCCCTAAACATATACAAGTATTTAAAACAAACCTTATAGTTTTACAAGTTAAACAAATGGTATCTTGACCAAAATTACGCATATAGCAGTTTGACACCACTGTAGTTTTATCTTTATGTACTTGTGTTTTATTACTGTACTTGTATTTTTTATAATTGTGTCTATGCTTTTAAAAGCAACCTACAATATGATAAATTATGAAACAAGACTTGAGGTTGAAAAAAGTTTACAAGGTCACAAAGGCGATTGAACATAATAAGATCCAAACACTTAATTAACATTAGTCATTTGTATATGTATATATATTTATATTTATCATAGAAATTACCAATAAAAAACTGCAGTTAGTTTTATATTCCAAGTTTCTTTCGTGCTCTGTACACAATGTCGTTATACGACTATATAAAGAGTGTTGCAAAATTCCATACACAAGTTGCTATGGATTGTAGAGGAGACCAAAACAAACTTGTTTTGTGATATAACATAGGCCGGAAATCAATAGGTACGTCAATAGTCACCTTCGAAAACAGACATCGTTGAGTAGAAACAAACATCTCTGCTTATGTCAAACACGTGACACGTTGCAGATTGTACACAGTTTAGGTAGCTGTTTGCTTTTATTCATTCTGCTTGTTCTTAGGCATTGAGTATGGACGATAGAGCCGGCGCGGTGGCTAATGCTGTAGCGCGTGAGCCTGGTATGCTTGCGGTCCTGAGTTCAAATCTCAGGGCCGGCGGGTGTGTCATTCGTGGTGGACGAAGACGTGCCTTGGGGGTTTTTCTCGGGGTTCTCCCGTTTCCCCCTCTCATTCCACCAACACTCTCCACTTCATCTCACCTTTCCCCCTTTTCATCATCATCCCGTTTCCACTTCCTGTATCGGGCCTGCTTTGGCAGTCAGCGCCCTTTGGGGACCTCTCCCGTTTTCCCCGCTGCTTGTGGTCAAGAGGTTGTTGGTGGTGTGTGTCGCGGACCTGTCGGGGCTCCGGTTGGAGGGACCGAAGGGGGTGGCGCACACGTGGCATGGTAATAGGGCTTGCTGTATGTAGGGGAGATCCGTGGGGGCCTGCGGGGGGATATGCAGTCCTGGGCGGCCTATGGGCACGCAACTCATTCCATCCCGGAGGTAGGTACAATAAGCCTCCGACTTCGGTGCTCAGGGGCACTCCCACCCCGCCTCCCGCCTTAAGGGCACCTATTCAATTCAATTCAATGGACGATAGAAGATTACAGTTTTGTTGAACTCGCGGATATCCACCTACATTTTAAATATTTGTTCTTTGCTCCTAATATTCAAAGGGAATTTCTAATTCGTGTGTTTTTTTGTTGGTATTGCCATCTAGTTTAAGGTTTCAGTTGTTTGCCCCTTATGAATTATAGCATATCTCCAGAAAATTCCGAAAACCACGAAAATCCGGAGAAAATTAGTTTGTTTTAATTTTTTTTAAATCTTTGATTTTTGATACTAATATTCCCAGGGAATTTCTGAATCACATAATTTTTGTTCCTATTGCCATATAGTTTAAGGTTTAAGTTGTTTTCTCCTTACCAATTACAGCATGACAAAGAATACTGGAAAAAACCCTGATGCTGAAGGGATGAAAGCGATTGAAAACCTGGCAGAACACACTTCATATTCTAATTTGAACCTGTGAACGATAATTTATCTTACCAAACCTTCCACAGTCATTACCAAACTTTCTTGACTGAAGTTAGAAAAGGGACATTCGGTAAAACAGCACAATTTTGAATTGGTTAATATGGACAAAGTGTCATTGATTTTGAGATTTCACTTACACTTGGCATGTTTAGAAGATATGATACCCTTTTTCTTTGCATGTGACCATCACAATTATGGCAGATATCTCGTAGTGCACATACACACACTTTTGAACCTGCAAAGGACACACCTGAAGCAGCTGAATTATTTCGCAATAAAGGTTTCAGTGACTGTAGTTCACAAGTTCCGAGTTCTAAAAATTCTGTGGATTTCCGTGGTTTTCCGGGTTTTACGGGGATATGCTGTACTTGATAACGGGAAAACAACTGAAACCTTAATCTAGATGACAATGCCAACAAAAAAATATGTAAGTCAGAAATTCCCTGGAAATATTAGGATTAAAGAACAAAGATTTTTAAAAAATTAAAACGAACCAATTTTCTGCTGATTTTCGTGGTTTTCGGAGTTTTCCGGAGATATGCTGTAATTGATAAGGGGCAAAAAAACTTAAACCTTAAACTAGATGGCAATACCAATACAAAACCATATGAGTCACCAATTCCCTTTGAATACTAGGAGCAAAGACCTAAGATTTAAAAATTAACACAAAGTTATTTTCTCCGGGTTTCCGTGGATTTCGGAGTTTTCTGGGCATTTGTTGTAATTGATAAGGGGAAAACAACTGAAACTTTAATCTAGATGGTAATATCAATACAAAAACATATGAGTCACCAATTCCCTTTGAATAGCCTACTAGGAGCAAAGAACTAAGTTTAAAAAAATTAAAACAAAGTTATTTTCTCCGGATTTCCGTGGTTTTCCGTGGCGATCTTTGAATATTAGAAGCAAAGAACAAAGATTTAAAAAATAAAACATTGTCATTTTCTCCCTATATACGTGGCTTTCCGGGTTTTCCGGGATATGTTGTAAGTGGTAAGAGGCAAACAACTGAAACCTTAAACTAGATGGCAATACCAACAAAAAATATGTGAGTCAGAAATTCCCTGGGCATATTATAAGCAAACAACAAAGAAAAATTAAAACAAACTCATTTTTCTCCGGATTTCCGTAGTTTTCCGGGATTTCCGGGTAAATACTGTAATTGTTAAGGGGCAAACCACTAAAAATTTAAACTAGATGGCATTACCAACAAAAAATATGTGAGTCAGAAATTCCCTGGGTATATAAGGAGCAAAGAACAAAGACAAATTAAAACAAACTCATTTTCTCCGGATTTCCGTTGTTTTCCGGGGTTTCCGGGTAAATGCTATAATTGGTAAGGGCAAACAACTAAAAATTGAAATTAGATGGCAATACAACAAAAAAATATATGAGTCGGAAATTCCCACGGGGGGGGGGGGATTTATACAGTATCCTACTCTCCATATTTTTATTAAGTCCACGGCTGTGTTCGCTCTCCTCACGGGTCCGGGTTCTATTCCTAGTCGGGACAAGTTTCCTAGGTGGGGTTTTTCAGGTGTTTTTCCTTAACTGTGAGACGAATGTCAGGAAACGTTAGGCCCTTCTGATCCCCGGACATCATCTGGCCGTCATTATCACCTTCACCCAACCGTGCCTCATTCAAAATGAGTGTGTGCGTGACGTGTGTATCGTCCTAGCCTATGTGTTCGTGTTATCTCGGAGGTGATTCCGGCATTGGTCTGATCAGTGATCGCTCATCCTCTTAGGCTCTCCGTGTCCTTGTTTGGTCAATAAGACATGTAGGCGATCGATAGAATCTTCCTCCCCCGATGGGTCGAGTTCTTGTAATGCCTGAGTGGGGGCCGCGTAAAAGTACCTGCAAAGAAGAGGTAAAACTCAGAAGAATATTATTATTATTACTATTTTTATTACTTTTTATTAATATTGTTATTATTACTGAAAGAACAATACGGCAATAAAGTAACACCTTTCACCACCACTGATTGAAACGTAATTAGGAATAAATTAATTTTGCCCTCCAGCCATGATCTTGAAGACTACCAGCAATGAACTCAAGACAAGCTGTCAAGCTGAGAATATAAAAAGGAGATAAGCTAATTGTTCAATGAAAAGCCAACAAGATAATAAATCAAGCGCAAGTACAAGCGTCGTCGATCTAATTTGCCACCCTAGGAGAGACAGTTAGCCGGAAGTAAGATGCCCAGGTCGCTCCCCTTTTCCTTCAAGGTTTTGCAGGCTAATGCTTTACTTGTATCAGGTTGACTTATGCAAATTTCTGGTTATCGTGGCGAAACCTCTATGTTTACCCAGAAATTCAGTATCTTCGCTTCCTTAATTGTAAGTTCTGATAGTTTGTTTTCACTACAAATTGCCAGTCAGCAATTTCCGCATGATGTCGCAGACAAGTACCGTACTTAAGAACTGTAAATTGGTGCAAGTTCATGTACTGAAACTTACTTCATTAGATAATTGAAACAGATTCATTAAGAAGACATACAGGTTTTCAGTACTAAATTAGTAAAATTTTATACATTGTTTTCTTTCTCAGTATCCAAACGTGCTTTCATCTTCTAATTTAGCATGCCCAGTACTCACTACTTCTACTAACTTAGTATATTTTCAAATTTTCGTAACTGTTAACAATAATGGTAATTATCATTATCAATTATATATAGACGGAGTGAATGAATGAATGACTAGCAGACAGAGAATCAACGTAGGGCCTAAACTATAATAGGTACAGGCTTGGAATTTTATCAGTACCTTCGTTTCATAATGTAAGTGCACACTGAAAAAGGATTTTGCAAAATTTTTATTTTTAATGCCTAAAACACCTTATTAACTTACAAAAGGAACTGATCAAATACAAATCACATAGCATGTACAGTTCTCATGACAACAGTGTATTGTCAGCAGTGTTCATAGGTAGCTTTGGAAGTGCATGACAAATTAGAGAAGGTATCTGTATAATTCATTCGTGTAAATAAATAATGAATGAAAATAATGCACAATGTGATGCAGTTACATAACTTTGTCTACCCTGGACATAGAGAATACCATTTTCTCACTTCACATTTTGATGTAGAATAAGAGTTCGTATTGCAGGGACAGCATTTTCAGTTGACTCAGCCTGAGTGTGCCAACGAGTAGGCTTAGGCCTATGCCATATCAGAAATCGGAAAAAAATTCTATCCACTGATACGTTATTCATAGCTGTAGGCTTTGTACTTTTAGTTGAGAAATATGGATGCTTTTCATAGGCCCTAAGCTTGTAAAAGGAGACAAAACACAATGGAACATTTTTAGTCCTAGATGCGCGCAGTATATCATTATGTCCCAGGTTTTGTGGTAGGAAAGTATGAAAGTAATATTGAATATATTTTTGATTTCAGCCCCGAAACGGTTGTATGGTAACATGAGAGTGAGAAATAAAATATTCCGTAAAGACAATATAGTTTTATGTTACCGGAATTTCAGTTTCTTATTTCAACTCCTACCAGGCTTGTTGTGTAGAAGCAATCGGATGCAAAATTCTACATCTTCTATGAGCCATAATAAATTATATCAAGCGTTTTCTGAGGGAATAGTTTGAATGTGATAAGTCGTTCTTCCTCATTTCAAATTCTAATTCCCTATATAAGGACTTACAGTTTGAAAATCGGAAGTCCTTCATAAGTTAATATCGAATTACAAAATACAAAACCTGGCCGACGCCGCACCTTTTAAGCTAGTATCGATTTATCGCGTTTGTCGCACTGTTTACGGTCATTACCGGTTTCCGTTAAGATCAACTGTTATATCATTTAGTTTTAACTCTCTGGTGCCAGTGTTGCCTTAAATAATATCTAGTGTTTTTAAATAATATTGTATTTATTATTACACGATATTTCATGTTTCACCTCACATGAAATTGTGTAATATTTTTCATATGTCCTTTTGCTCATTATGCAGCTTAGGATACATATAGCCTACGCAATCGCTATGTTCAAAGTGATTGATTGCTTTTGACCAAATAAGCTACATGCATGAAATGTATCAGCGTTCAGTCCTTGCTAATTAACGTAAAAATCAATTGCACGTAACCTATGTGAGATAAAATGAAAGTGATAAAAACAAAACGATAATATTATGACAGAGACTTGCGATTGGTTGAAATTTTACATATCCTTATACTGGATTGGTCACTGATTCATGAGCTAAATAGTCGTCATAATTAATTTGATTTTTCTTGTGCACTGTGCAAGGTTATTCAATCATACGCGGCGATTTCGATATTGATCAAGAACCTACGACCACTCCTTTTACTAACTCAATGGCAATAGACAATTCCTAAGCAAGCTAAAGGAATATTATCTATTTTACGGAAGAAGGTTCATTACCACGTTTACCTGACCCCGCCATTCAACCCTATTCTGTGCTAATTCCATCCAACTATCCCTCTCAAATCCTACTTCTCTTAATTCTATCCTAATATTGCCCTCCCACCTGCGTATAGGTCTTCCAAGTGGTCTTTTCCCTTCGGGTCTCCCAGTCAATGTTTTTTAGATATGTCTTTCTTCCCCCATGCGCGCAACATGTCCAGCCCATTTCATCCTCCGTGATTTAATTACCTTTACTATATCCGGTGACGAGTACAGGTTATGAAGCTAGTCATTATGCATAACCTTCGATCACTCACGATCCTTTATCTTATAATATTCTTCCTAATGTCGCAAGGATGCAATTTTATCTGATAAAACGTCAGCTCGTTACTGTACACGTAAGACTTGAACGTGCAGTGATTAATGCGTCACATGCTGCCAGGGAACAGAATAAGAACACATTATTTTGGAGAACAAACATACTTGTTTGGAAATTGAAATACAGTAATATAAATGCCCATTAATCAAAAACACAATTTCGATTCGATAAAAGGCAGTTCGTGTGCTTTTATAGCATTTTGATGTAAGCAATTCCGATGATGCTCTTTTGGTATGCACTATTGGTAGCATTGGGAACTGAAATCGATTCGTCGAATTTATTCAAGGACTATTCATTCGTATAGTACTAGTAGGTGCCCGTGGCTTCGCCACGATAATTCTTTAAAAATTAATAATTAATTAATTCTTTAAAAATTAACAATTATTAAAGCATTATATTTATTAACACTTGCACGCGAATCATTCATAAACAAAGTCATTAATAATTAATGAAACAGCTAAAATTCCTGCTTTAGAGTATTAATGCTCACACTTTATCTTGAGCCGAAAAAATGCGGGGGTGAGGGGAGCTGATATTGCATTCCACGACATGAAAGCGCCCCCTGGGAAAACTATATCAGAATCGATTATGCAGTTCCAAGGAACCTGTAAACACATAATACGTATTGTTTCTCAGCTGTTTATTGACATGAATATTATGTGAATTTTATTTTATCAATTCAGTGAAATTTTCAAAAATTATATAATGTTTCAAGGGAAGGAATGGTTTGTTTGGATTATTATTATCAGCGATATTTCAAGAGATAAAACCATCAATATTTTACAGCTGTTGCCCCCGACTTCGCCCGCCATTATTCATTGACTCCAGGATTTTTAAGAAAATTACACTGGTAGATTATTAAAAATGTTTGTGATTCAGAGCTATGAAAATTGTAAGTAAAAATAAAATTAGAATATTTGTTCATTGTGTTCATTTCACTTAGGCCTTATATAATAAAGAAACGGTTTTCCTTCCTAATTTTGTAGTCGTCATGAAAGTTTACACTGCGAGAGACGAACATCGCCGAGTATACCCGATGTCTCACGAAGCGGGCGAGCAAGCACGCTATTTAGGGCCGTTGAATTGTATAAGAGTAGATGCCGTGAACCAACTCGCAATAGATTATTGACAACAAAGTAAGAAAATAATTGCACAAAATGCATTACATTTTACTCATGGAATAATCTTAATAAATCCTACCGCGATTACGACTTTCGTCAGATAAATATTATATCGAGAAATTCGTAATCTCTCGTGCCTATGATAATTTCCATGAATATTAATATCTCGCCATTATTATTTTTTAAATTGTTTCTAAATATCAAACAAACAAAACTTACTACAGTTATTGACATATCTGCAACATAATTTTTTTTCCAATTTATTCTCGAAATTTAAATGTATTTTTATATAATTTTTTATCTTCTAAAAAAATTATAAATATTTATAAGTTGACTGTAGGTAGCATTGTTCACATGTATGAAAGACAGTTGCGTGCAAAATTACTCTTGTCGCTATAAAAATTTAAAATTATGGGAAATGAGCGTTAAACATAACGTGGACTTAAAAGCATAATTACGTGCAAGTAAATGACGCGCTAACATATTTAAGGTCGTGACTCCGAGAACAATGAAGACATCAACTAAATTCTTTCACTAAGATAAAAAAATAAATAAAATGAAAAATGTACTTTTTATCCTAACAACCTGTATAACCCGCCTTAAAAACCAGAATTGTCCATTTTATCTAGTTGTATGATAGGTAGGGTACACGATTTTGAAGAACTTGTGAAAGGAAATTGCGTTTAAATCTATTGTAAAACATCCAAATGAATTTAATATATTTTCGCGGTCTAGATGGAACAGTTAATTAGGATCTGGCTCTCTATTTCCAAGTTCGCGGGCTCAATCCCGGCCCAGGCTAATTGCCTATGAATTTAATATATTTTCGCGGTCTAGATGGAACAGTTAATTAGGATCTGGCTCTCTATTTCCAAGTTCGCGGGCTCAGTCCCGGCCCAGGCTAATTGCCTATTTGTGTAAATGTGACTGTCCCATGTCTGTAGATCTACAGGTTTGTAAAAGAACTCCTATGGGACAAATTTTGACACACTGGCGAGGTTACGGTTGCTAAAGTACCAGTAGGACACAATCGTCATAAAATATCAATAAAAATCGTACAGCAATAAAACTGGAAACAGAATTGGATTCACCTTCTCCACATTCTAAGGTATATAACTATCTCTAGAGGATGGGTAGAGTTTAATCGATTTGTAACGAGAAAGGGCAGATCTACTACAGTTGGGGTGGGGGGGCCGAGAGGTCTTAGTTGTCTAAACCTTAATAATAATTCACATATAGTCTATAAAGTGATGGAACCTATCTAATATAATATATGAGCTTGTGTTTCCGTGTAACCTACATCCAACGCCGCCTATAACAAGACACTAGGCTATTCAATTGTGAAATCTATTGAAAGTGGCCTTGCTCGGTTGCCATTCGTATACCTTTATTGCTCTATTATATTGTTTATCTATATCACAGGATGACGATTCACTAAAATACCAAATAAATTATAAAAATATAAGCTAGCTTATCGTAATTTAATTTCAGTTGTCTCAGATTGGGAAATAATTATAATATTCATACTTCGCTTCAGAAGAATGTATTATCGTAATATAAAATGTCAATTGCCTAACTCCTCCCATGTTCCAAAACTTCCCAGTTACTTCATACATTCACAAGGTCTGACAGCTTATTATTTAGAATAGATCGTGAATGGAATATTAAAACTTGACTTTCTTTTCTACGAAATGTTCATTCTATGACAGAGCTCAGGTTTGATTTCTAGAGTTGTCTGCTTCTCTACAACATATTCCACAACTGGCAAAATAGCCTGAGGTTAAAAAAAAAAAAAAGACTCACGAGAACATTTCATACAGATATAAGGTAACTTATTCGAAACTGTGCCAGTGAGAGTTATTTGCTAACTTTCCACATGTAGTAATTCCCACGTCGCTCTGGAATTTTATCAAATAAAGTACGTTACCGGTATTCGAATTTATGAACGTATCTTCATATGCTAAATATCGTAGTGGATTAGTCTAAAAAATTTGAGCGTTTGTGCCTTGGCGCAAGAGGCCCGGGTTTAAATTCTGGTAAAGAATTCCACCTTTCCACGGAAGACAATGGAAATCACCACGATATCACCTTGCCTAGTACGCTGTGAGCAGATTGTAGTTCTCATCCCATGATTCCGCTCACGGTACTGAAGATGGCTTTGGCCAGTCAGGTCTTGTGTAATATGCTAATATAGCGCGTTAAAATATACAATTTTATTCCCATAATTAGAACACACCATACACACTTCAGCACTCATAAAATAAAGCATAACACAAAATATATAAACACATTAAAACATTGTTGTGACATTTTTAAAATTAACTTATTTATAAAGCTATTTTCTGAAAACTCATTTCTTCTATGTTGAATCTCAAATGGGTCAAATATTAAGAAGATGCATTTCGACACATATGATGTGTCATCTTCAGTTATTATATTATTGATATTACTTTCTCCCTTATTTAGTTTTGTAATGTTCATTGAAGTAAGAGAACTAAATTAAAATACGCCTATTTAGTTAGTTATCTACCTTCACAGCTTAAAATCTGCCACCCTAGGCAACTGCCTAGGTTGCCTCTTCATTAATCTCGTAAGTGAAATATTGAAAAACTTACTTCAATCTATGGATAAGTGATGTAGGTTTTCTCTGTGTTGGTGGGAATCTCTGGTCGCTCGTCTTATAGCTCATAAACAGAAAAGTATCTTGCTTTTTCTCCCTTCTGTTGTAACACATGCATCTACTTGCAGAATACGCATCGGGAGTTATTATTATTTTTTTTTTATCTAGTCGCAATAAAGTTTTGCGAAGCAGCAAGCCGAGTTGGCGGAAGTCAAAAAGAGTTTTACAACTCTCGTGTGCCGATTAATCCCAACATCCGTTCTCGCCTGGGGTCATACAAAAATACATCCTGCAACCCAAAAGCGGGGTTAGCATGTTTTAAGAGTGGATTCTACCGTGAGTCAGTTCTTTATTCTTGGAAGAGGCCATGGTGTAGAGTGCCTTTCGATCTATTTTCTCCCCGCGTAGGGGCAGAGGCGGGTTGGGAACGACCCTAAGCACATAGGCCACATCTGCGGGCCCTTTGTGCCAACCCTTCGGGAAAGTGATAATTGGCATGGACAAAGGCCACCCAAAGCAGATTCCACCGCGAGCCCCCACGGACCTCCCCAACATCCAGCTAAAACCAGAAGCCATGCCACGCCCCCGGTCCCTCACGGGAGGTGGTTGGTTATAAAATTACAATGTATGGCATGTTCTTCATTCAAATTGGTTGTAAATATGAAGAGAGTGTTGCTACCACATCGCATCCCAGAAGGACACACAACCGAAATATAATATGATGTAGTGCGCTCACGTAACTTTATTTATCCTAAGGATGGACAATACACCTTTGAAGCTTCACATTCTGATATGGAATAAGAGGCTGTGTTGCAAGGAAAGTGTATTAAGTTAGTTTTGCCTGATAAAAAACTTTATTATTTACCAGGCAAGAGTGAGCTTCTACAAACAGTGGGTAGCTTATAACTACCCTTCAGATAATTTTTGCGGAAAATGTATGTGAAGATAGTATTTTTGGATTCAGGAGACCTAAAAGCTTGTATTTATGTTAACTGAACTTCTAATTTCGGGTCGAACACAGTACTTCATCTATTTACAGTACCAACGGTACGGGTCGAGGATGAAAAGATTTAATAAAATGTAATATAAAACATATACACGTATAGAAAATTAAGTAAAAAAGAATAATATGAACTTTAATAAAAGTTCTTAGAAATAGTAAAATTATATTTAGTTGTGTCCAATTGGCAAACTTCATTTAAGGCAGCTACCTGCAAGCATTTCCCACCCCTTGAAGCTTAGAAGGCTTTATGATAATAATAATAATAATAATTATTATTATTTTTTTCTCTCTTATTCCACGTTGAGTAGGAAAATGTGGAGAACAAACGCAGAAAAAACTTTGAAGATCTGGGAATTCAGAGCACTTCACAAAGGGATGTGAGACTGAGATTTGGATACTGAAGCATCGTATAAAAGTTCATTTCACTAATGCATAAACCGAGTAGTTTGTTTTTATTGTTTCACCGACTGGAAGCCTGTTTTTACTCGAAGTGGTTGCTATAGAAAACAAATGTACTTTAAAAACCAATTACCAATGCAATTACTTAGCGTACTACATGTAACAGAAAGACCCCGCACGACTAATTATTATTCAGTGTAATTATTTTTGCATAAATTTATACTGTTGTTGCTCAAATGTGATTTCGCTTAGGAAGACTTGTGAATGCGAAAGAGCTTAGACAATCATACTTAGTATTACGTTTTGAACTGCCTAGGTTGAACTGTGTAAGCTATTACTTTGCATGCTATTCCTGCATGAATTAGATATGGTAGCTAATGACAGACTTTAACTCTAGTAATTGAGATAGTGCAACGAACCTCCTAGATAAATACATTGCATTTTTAATTCTTTATACGTATAATGCAAGGAAGCGTGGTTAGACAGCTTTTAACTCTGGAAAACGTCGGCCTAATTATGCAGGGAGAACACCAGAACGAAATAATATTGAAAAAATCTTTGGCTTCTTCTTTCCAGGAGTGATAATACCTTTTTTTGTTTTTTGCCTCGACTCCCATCCCCGGATTACCCAAGCCATAGGCTATATCTCCGTTCCAACAACCGATTTCGCATTTGTTCTAAGATCGTCGAGTCACCGTCTCTTGATCACAGAACACAGAGTAAGTATTTGATGAATTGACTTTGGCATTTTATTCAGTTAATTTTACTCTTGTTCATCTGTCTGCTGTCGCGGGGGACATGTCCCCGGTCTGATATTCACCTTATAGAGTGAGGGAAACCCCGTGAAAACCTCACTCAGATTGGTTGCTGCGAGGAGTGATATTACCTTTTTCAATCTCCATTGCGAATCCATTATTTGCACGGTCTTCCTGCGTTTCTATGCATTTCACAATTCGGTACTTTTTAGATCCGCCATCAAGATCCTCCCAGGTGACGTGGCTGTCATAAGGGAAATAAAATAAATGGAGTGAACAAAAACCAGATTGTGGGCGAAAATCCCTAGTATAAAAAAACTATAGAGAAATGCGATTAAACTAATCGAGTAGGCTACATTTTTGCTATTTTTATTTTTTTATTATTTGAACCTACGCCCGTGTGGTCCCCCTGGATACGATCTGGCCGTCGTCATCTTCATCCCATCCTCGCCTTGTTAAGAGAGAATGGTGTATATTATCTCCGTGGCCCCGGCATTGGGCTAATCACTCATCCGGGGAGGTCCTTCAAGTCCTTGTCTGGTCAAAAAAGTATGTAAGTTATGTGATCCAATAGATAATCCCTCTCCCGACAGGTCGCGGCCCTAAATGGGAGAGGTAAAACTAAGGAACAGAAGAAGAAAAACATCCCCTCTTTCATCCTTTATCATATTCATTAAAAATGTATGTAAGTTGAAAAATAACAGACATCATAAACATATCAACAATACAAACAGTTGCACGTAAATGGTTACATGGCCCACTACAGTGTTTTGCAGATGACAAACCGTTTGTTCATTCTCCTGCTTAGATACGCGGTCTAATCAGAGATGGCGAGACGGAGGGAAGACTCTTCCTGCTAGCGGCGCTTCTTTAGCTCGTACACATGATTGGCGGTGAAGGAAATGGCTTATCATTTGAAAAGTACTGTAGTAGGCCTATACACACAGAAGTTGCACTCCTCATTTGTCCTCGATGCTCAAAGGAGTATAAATAAACGGAATTGAAAAAATGACAAAAGAGTTATTTAAAAAAGATATAGAAAATTAGAAACCAAGTACCGTCACTTCCTCGTGGTATTTCTCGGGTAATGCAAAATACTCTTCTATCCGTACGAAAGCCGAGTATGCTGCTAGTTATTCAATAAAATTTCTAGGTGTTCTCCGATATTTGCTACGAGAAAATGTAATTTTCCCTTAGTAAAGATAACTAAACGTCAACATCACCTGCGAGGAGAACGGGCTCTTCGGCTAAGTTTGAAATTACATAAGTTACATGTTAATCATGAATGAGAGTTCAACGCCATTTGTGCCGTAGTGTTCGTTTCATTAACTACAAGAGGAATTAGCTGTTGTCGATAGAGTGCTCGATTTAAAGATCGATTTAAAGAGCCTTGTTTCGATTAGTTTATACTAAGCAAATGGTGAACAGTGAGTGTTTTGATGTGTGTAGCTGTGTTCTATTTACATTTTATGTGCATTATTCAATTGGGTCGTATGAATAAAGATGAGAAATTACTTTTTACTCCGAGTAAAGAGAAAATTCTCTCATCCGTATCATTAAAATTGACTCATCTTAAGAGCAATTTCTCTGGCTAAGAGAATTTGATCAACAACATTCAGCGTTGCGCAATTTGCTCACTTTGGTATCATTAAAAATTACTTTTTACTCACAGGTTGGAGAAATTGCTCACAAATATTGGAGTAACCTCAATAGGTGACTTCAAATAAACTGAGCAACACTAGTTTACTGCAATGGCAAAGTTTAGATGTAAAAAACTTGCAGAAACTCATCGGTGACTGATTATAAATAGGGTTCCGATGTTTATGACAAAAAAAATGGAAAATATGACTGCAAATATGACCTTAAAAGTGACTAAATATGACCCAAAAATCCTAAATATGACCTCATAAAGGAACATATTTTCTAAAAATAAATGTTCCACATTTAAACGTTTAATGACACTAAATTATTATATCACATTAATTCAATCAGATAATCACCTTTTAACAATTTTACAGGTGATTTACAGTTTTGCTTGTAAAAACTTCTAATCTGTTAGTGTTTCTAGATGCCACTGCAAATGTGAACTGTTAATATTTTTAAAATATGTATATTAGAAGTTTTTAACTACAAGGAGGAAGAGGTATTTGCTCTATTACGTGTTGTTGTCCCTTCACATTTCAGTTACAGTAAAACCAAAATATTTGATTCTTTTTTGGAAAAAATTTAAGTCGACAATTGAGTGCGCATACTGCATAACTGTGCTCTTCTACCACGTTTATAACTGCAATATGACGTTAAATTACAAATATGACCAAGACCATGAAAATGACAAAAATATGTCACTACATGCAAAATGAAAATGGTCCTATTAGGATAACAAATGCGCAATTCAGGTTTAATTTGTGTTTCCGGCGAGAATGGAGGTCAGAATAAAAATATGACAGTTCATAAACATCCGAACCCTAATTATAAATGTCTACGCACATTTTGGAAAGAAAATGTCAGATGGCTACAACAAAACTTTCTGGGTCTGGAAATTAGTGAAATAAGAGAGGAAGAAACGATGTGAATTTTCTTACAATGCATAGACGATCGAGTAATTCTGACTGTAGTAGTAGAAGATGTCGGTGTGAATCAAAGTGCAGTACTTCTGATAATTTATTGTGTTATTGATGCAATAATAAGAAAAGCACATAATTTCCAAAAAATCTCCATTAATCTGAATCTGCAAAAGCTGAATAGCAGCAACGATATAGACTACTTTTCCTGCTGCAATATGATCTATTTATTGTACCCATGTACCTATCCATATAAAAGCCTAGCATTCATGCAGACGACTTTTTTTTCCCCTCCACCGCCCCCGGAGCCTCGACCATAGGCCATACTAGGTATTTTAACCGAAAAGTGGTGGCCAGTAATGTACAACCTATTTGTAATTCTAAAGAACTGTTCACTAGTATTAACACTACTTGGCCAGGTTCAGTACATGATTTGCGCATTTGGAAAATTCTGATGTGTATAAATTAACGATGAAAATCGAACAAATGCATATTTTCTGGGCGATGCAATACCTTTTCAGCTCATGCATGGACGTCCGCAGAAATTTTGTCAAGGGGGGAAATGAAGAAATTAATGCCACCCCCACCAACACTATGCTACTATAATAATAACAATAATAATAATTATTATTAGTATTATTATTATTATTATCCACATCATCATCATCCACATCCTTGATTTAATACTGGCACTTAACAATTAAGGAATCGCGCACAATGTGCATTATCTTAACCTAAGACTTAACCTACTGACAAACACCCAGTCCTGAACCCGGGAATCGAACCCGGGCCGCCGGAGTGGAGGGCAGGCGCGCTACCGACTCACCCACGGCGACGGACTTGATTTAATGTAGTTGGCCCATGAGTATGGATACACAGTAAAAATTTAATACATTATCTACCCCTTACAATTTCACAGATTGACCTACTATTCACATAAAATGGGTCAGACTACATCCATTGCTTTACCTTCATTGCAATAAATTGCTTGGCAGGAAATTATTTCAAGTTTAGTGGGATTAATTATTCCTAAATGTTCATATCAATCATATCAATTTCCTGATTCATATCTGAGAAGTCAGCTGTTACCACTCGTTTTTCTTGATTTTGTCCAAACAACTCATATTATAGTATGTGGAAACCTAAGCCTCACTTCATATTAGTTGTAATAGTTATAATAATTTAGTTTACAGATTTATGTATAAATAAAATTTCCAGAGGGGGCTGCGGCCCCACCCATTACGCACGGCCATGGGCTCGTGGTATTCGCCGAAATAGTATTTCCCCACAAGATAAATTTTATAATAAATGTACAGACTAAGTAATGCAAGTTTAACAACTGAAAAGAGTTTTAAGCAAGTCAAACAATTTCCTATTCTTCAAAGCAAAAGAAGAATAACAATAGAAAAAGTTCTGTCAGTTATGATGTGCAGTTTTTGTTCTCCATCTAAATTTAGGTGGGGTGGACTTCTCAAGTAGGCCTACAACTTGATGATCTTTAAAAATTATTTAATATTATATAGAAAAACAAGATTGTAAAATGCATTTAAAAATGCGTTATAACTTAATTGCTGGTATTTAGACAACCTTGAATTAATTAGAAATAGTAATAGTTACTTTTCCTGAAGGGCAGGGATGTGTTTGAAAACGTATGACCTAGCATAACACATTTATTTTGTGCATGTGATGTGTGTTGATGAATGAAGAGCTCCTTTGTTTGTTTATCTTAGTCATGTTTAGCTGTGAAAAGAACTGGTGGTGAGGGGAGGTAATTACTCCCATCGAGGAGTAATTAGTCAGCCGTCATAGGCAACTTTTAATGATACCAAATGGAGAAATTGCTCTTAGGTTGAGTAAATTCCTTTTTACTCAAAAGAGATTTCTCTGGAGAAATTGCTCAGTTTTATTCATACCACCCAATAGTAATAATGGTAAAATTGTGTGATTATTATTAGTGTGTATTCATATTTCACTCGAAGTGATGGGATTCGGCGGAATCGTTTCTCTTCTGATGATTGCATGTTGACAAGATTCCTCAACATCGTCCTAGTTCATTATTGTAAGAAATTACACAATTTCATCTAGTTCTGTAGCTTAGGCCAACTGCTCTATTACTCATAATTCCACTCTTTAATGAAACTCAGAATAATTTATTTGAGGAGGCAACATTAAATATGGTGATGATGAAGTGTTCGGCCCGGAGGCCGGTCCTTCCCTGGGTCAGAGCCGTGGGAGGGAGGACCACGGCCCGACCGAGGGACACTAGGCCGGATAATACCACGTAGGGTGGCCAGTTCCTTTCGCGGGATGGAAATGAGGACAGTCCTGACCCAGGAAGGAAACTTTACATCTCTGTAAAGTCCCCGACAGTCACGCTACCAACTCACGCGGATACATTAAATATAGTGAAGATAATTTATTTTGCTGGATTAGTTTGGTTAGGTTGACCTTCAGACTAATACGTTAGCCGGTGCCAGTCTGTTTACAAACATAGGACTCACGATAAGTATAGTCAAAGCCATTCTTATTCAAAGGAAGTATAATGAAGACCCTCTTTATGAAGTAGCATTTTCAATATATACTTATATAAAAATGTAGGCCTAATGGGTCATATATATCTGTAATGATTTGAAGCAAAAACTACCAAACTGATAACGCTAAGTTTGAGAATTAAGGATTAACAACATTAGCATTATAATTTCGTCCTTATACAAAGACAAGCATAGTCCAATACCATAATCCTTTTGTTTATCCCCTCTACAAAGCGTCCTTACCACACCATCCCTACGGAACTGAACACTTTTCTAGTATTGTCTAAAAATTACTTATCTTCGTGATATATAGGAAGATTGTAGAATGTGTGTTTGTGCAATGCTGCTGTGTACGCACGCGAACTATCCTAGTTCTGTTCAATAAAATATGCATTAATATGCATTAATATTAAATATAGCTAAGTTAAACATGAATAAGGGAAATTAGTGCTCGTCGTGGTTACTTTAAATATTTGTTGTGGGATGAATGAAGGTTTATGTGATAAGATAAATTATGTATGATTAATGATTCCTTGGATGACCACGAGGTTTGTGTTTGACAATTTTGTTGAAATACAACAAAGGAGTGTGGATATAACCTCACAAATCAGTATTCAGGATACGAGCCATTAATACCTTCTGATTTTAACTATCGATATTGAGTATCCAAAAAGCTCTAAAAGAGAGTTTGAAAAAATAGTTTTGTGTTGGTAAGTTACTCTAAATTTATACACTGACAATTAAGCCATTCATCAACTGAATTCACTATGGTAAAGTTTAAAATCATTGGGGAAAATTTGGGTGCATTAGCTATTTTCTATAGATGTCAATTCTAACACACCAATAAAAATCATCACATTTTACATAAAACATTATGGTATTAATATGTGCTTTAGCCGTCACGGTGGCTCATGCTTAGCGCGTGGGCCTGGCATGCTAGCGGTCCCGAGTTCAAATCTCGGGGCTGGCGGGCGTGTCATTTGTGGTGGACAAAGCCGTGACCTTTGGGGGTTTTTCTCGGGGATCCTCCCGTTTCCCCCTTCATTCATTCCACCAACACTCTCCACTTCAACTTCCTTTCCCCCCTCATTATCATCCCGTTCCCCTTTACTGGTTTTCGGGCCAGCTCCTGCTGCAGACTCTGCTGCGGGCCTCCCCCGTCCTGCCCCGCTGCTTGTGGTCAAGAGTTGCTGGTGGTGTACCGTGCCTTTGGGGCTCTCAGAGGGACCCTGGGTTAGCGGCGCTTGTCTGGTTGTGCCGCGCCTAGGGGGCTCTTGTACGAGGGACCCTGGGTACGGTGCACGTGGAGTGGTACCAGGTTCTTGTTGGATGTAGGGGAGCTCCGTGGGGGCTTGTGGTGGAGTCTGTTGACTGGGGGGCCTTAGGGCATGCACATCATTCGTTTCCTAGGGGGTGGGCAATGGGCCCGCCTATGTGGCCTCCGTCCGCGAGTCCGTTAGGGCTCAGCCCCTGCACTATACCTATAATATGTGCTTTTATATACAGGTAATTCTTGAGGCGGCGCATTTATGGGACATGTCTGTATTCGCCGTGGGTGAGTCAGTAGCGCGCCTGCCTTCCACTCCGGCGGCCCGGGTTCGATTCCCGGCCGGGGTGGGGATTTATCAGTAGTGAAAAATTCCTTTCCCGGGTCCATGACTGGGTGTGTGTGTCCTTAGGTTTTAGTAGGTAGGGGATTGGCGTACCCCGGTAACAAATCCGTTGTGAATATCCCCTTACAGGATCACCAGGGGTCGCGAACCTGAGGAATAGCCTATGTTTTTAGCAGTGAAAAGGTTGGTACAATACTAACGTTTTCCCCTTAATACTGCTTAGGCTACGTGTTAGGGAGAGGCTAAGTCTAAAACGTAACGAATTCCAGAAATTATTTTTTTCATAATAGGTCTCAAAATGTGTGCATTGTGCACATCCAATAAAAATTGTTTTGATTCCCTGTTTCTTGAAGTGGGAAGGAATTTAGTACCTGAAAAGTACCTGTTCTCGAGATCCTCGACTGATTCTGCTTAAAGAATCATGACAGGCTCTGGTATCGTGGGAATGAAACCCAATGAACCGTGACAAATGTGGTAGGAGTGTTTCATCTTATGATATAATTTCCTGCCATTGTCGCAGCTAATAAATAGCTATATGCGTGTGGCATGTATAATGAGTCTGGCTTAACGTCACACTTTCCTTCCATGCTCCATTTTTTATGTGTCGGTAGAGCATTTCTCATGTTTAACCATGATATGATTATGTTGTCTTAATAAGTACAAATGCAAACATTTTAAACTCGATTTACTTCCTTGTGCGTAGTTTATAAAATAATAATAATAATAATAACAATAATAATAATAATAATAATAATAATAATAATAATAATAATAATAATAATAATAATAATAATTTGTGTGTGTGATTGTATCCAGCAACCAATATTCGCAAACTATATGCTTGCGCTACTCCTTGCCTTGCGCTAAACACTATAAATCTATCAACAATAAGAATAGGTTTTTGCGAAATAAATTGTGAAACCTTACATTCTACACTAGAAACAGTGAATTTTCAACGAAATTTGTATTTATATATTTAACGATACTGGACTGGAAGTGGAGGTACGTATTAATAATAATTATTAATACCTTCAGACCGGCGTCAACGATTTTTGGGTGGCAGCCAAAATAAGATGAAGAGATGGAGTAAATAATAAAGGATATTTCTATAAATGGGACATTTATGCAACTGTTGTGCAATTCAATACAACTTGAAAATTAATATATTCTGTAAAATTTTTGTTATTTATAACGTTAGAAAAATAATTTATTGTTATTGTATTTATTACATATTCAATATTTTACATGTTTTGACATAACTTATGCCTAATTACGTGGATATTTTAGTTGTAAGAACATTTAAAATTAAGTTGAAATATGTGTGCTGTGCGCAGCTTTGTTTATGGAGATTTATGTTTGTGGCCATTTTGCAAAGGGTAGTTTTACTTCCAACGTTTTGTATGGTGCCTATAAAACGTGTTTCCATATGCCAACAGCTAATCAAATTAATAATTACTAGTAAAATTAGTAAAATTTCTAATAAAGAGACGACCGAAGTGCTGAGAGTGATTTTTCAAACTATTTGTCATAGAAACTTGAAATTTTTGCACATTCAATTAAGCCGTAAACCGAAATGAAAGTTTTCAATTTTACGTTAATGTATCATTTTTTTGTATTCTTTGAGGCTTGTTTTAAAAATTTATTGAAGCATTTTTATATCGTCTTATACTTTTTTAAATTAGCCTATTTCACCCAGAAAAATGAAAATGCTTACAAAAAGTGAGTATGATTGTGCAAATACTGTATACAGAAAATCATATTAGTAATGTGATTACACATATTGCAAAGAAAAATGTGAAAATTGTCGTATTCTGTTTTATGGGAGAAGATAGAATTTGAAAGTAGCAAACTAATACGCCAATTAAAACCTAGAAAACTGGCATTTAAAGTTTACACAGGCAATTTGAAGCGGACGGATGTATTTTACTTGGTGCATTACCTAAAAATGGCGTCAGAATTCCATGTGCGCAAACAGCATAAATTTTGCGCGGGTTTGCGTTAGGATATTCTTGATTTCTTTACGCTCCCTACTTTTGAAGGGACAGTCCCGTTTTTCGAAAAAGTCCCGCTGTCCCGAAAGTTTTATTGGGGACACACAAATGTCCCTCGTTTTGTTGATTCAGCTTGGCGGTATATTTTAAACTACGTTAATGAAATATGCAACAGTGAAGACCTTGCCCATCGTCAAAACAAACTTTAATGGAAAATAATGTGCTGAATTTTATGACAAAATATAAGAAAAAATGCACTTCTTGATAAAAATACATGAAAGTGAAAATGAGGCATTTACTTCTGTGCAATAAGTTTTATGAGAGAAGAAGTTTTTGGTACAAATTACAGTCTGCAAAAGAAATTTAAAAAGTCATTTGAGATAATGTAGGCTATGTTCAGGAGACAAGATAAAATTAAATTGTTGACTCCATTTTGTGGATTAACTTTATGTCCTTCTTTTTACTTAATTGCTCTAGGTTTTTTATGTTTTAAATGTCCCGTTTGTTTGTAAACATTATTGTGGACAATGTACACTAAAATAAAAAAATGCTGTTTTCTATTTTAGTGTAGAAATACTTGTACAAGTACACTTGACAAAAATTGTATGTTTTTTGGACGCATGGAACAGTTGCTGCTGACACCATAGTTAAACCTAAGTTTGCTTGCAACTGCTAGTGAATAAAACTTTTAATCCCCGATTTCTCAGCTTCAATTTGCGTTTTATTTTGCCATATTCAAACAGTATCATCTCCCACAAAAATAAACAACGATGTAACTTTTTTACAATGTACTTTTCAATCTGTGCAATAAAATACTTCTTTACTGGCCTCAGTTCTTTTATTCTTTCTTATTTTGCATAATCCCAAAGCAGTTGATTCATTTTTCTGGGGAAAGTACTTTTTTTTAACAACTATCAAACAATCCATCAGTAAATTTGTAAAGTAAGGATCAAATAATCTCACATAAAAATGAAGATAGGCCTACATATTTTTTAATATCCTAATTTTTATTCGGATAAAATATTTCAGTTTCGGCTTAAAAATTATTTAATGTAATTAATATTTAAAAAACAAATTGAAATATCAAAATGAAATTTTAAAATTTAAGTTATGTTTTAATTAAATCTGAAAAAGTTTAAGTTTCTATAAAATGTAGTTTAGGAAACCACTCTCAACAGTTCGGTCGTCCCTTAAGGAAGTTCAAAACCAAAATTTTCACGTGCTGAATCAAAATAAAAGTGATCTTAAAAACTTCAGGGAGACTTTATCTTCGGGTCTATGCGCGTTTATAATGCGCTATATATTAGGACAGTCCCTAAACAAACTGCATGTACAATTCTGAAGAAACTGCATGCTGTACATGCGATTGCACTCTCGGCTTAAGTTATACGTTGAGGCAGGTCGTACGGCCTTGAGGCGGCAATGTCGGGCCTCGAACTAAGTAACGGCGATTTCCACACCCACTCACGTGACTGTCTGCTTCTTAATTAATTAATTTATAGCGCCGACTGTCACACGCCATACGCCACGTTATATTTTATTTAGACCCCCGCCTTCGCTACGTTGTAGGGTTGGGTTGTGATATCCTGATATTGTACGGGACTTGCATTGTTAGTCTCATTCCAACCTGAAAGTTAAATGTGCAATACATAAAGAAATGCCAGCTGAATGATGTAAACTCCCACAAATACTGGTATCTAATGCTTTTAACCTGTCATTTTGAATGGTAACGCTACTTACAAATCGGGCATTTTTTCTTCCGCGCTGATTTCTCACGGCATGTACAAATTGGACCGAGTACTCTTACATTAAAAGTACATAAGACATTAGGGGTATATTTTTACCTCAGGTTTTTTCTTTCAAATCAGCAGAAGACAACAAAACACTTTAAATAGTCTATTTTTACAATAGGCCTAAGTTTAGATTGAAACCCAAGCTGTAATTTGACAGAAAACCTTTTGACTCAAAACCTAACTCTCACTGGCAACCTAACACTCTCAGAAAAAATAATCCTGACACATCGAAAGTGTTCACAGAGAAGAACGTGAACAGCATTATCTCCCTTTGGGTTTCGTGGTGATATTTCTCTGACATCCTACGTTCCAATGAAAAACGACTGCATTGTCATTCCGATATGATAAATTTGTTCATATGGTTACTCTTACTACCAAATGGAATTAATTATGATTTACTGTCAATTATTTCCGATGTCGTTTTACAAGAATTAAAATTAATCCATACGTATGCCTTTAATTTTCCATAGGAATAAGGCATAATTTAAGTTACAGCATGTTCAGAATACATAATGTGGAAGTAATCACAATATAATAATGGGGTACAAAATGGACCCTTTGACCGAGCGAAGCTAGTTCCTGTTTAACTCGACCGTTCGGTATTTCGTCTGTTTGTCTGTAAATTTGTTGGTTATGCCGTCACAACTTAAACGCATTGTTTGATTTTCGTTCAATTTGGCGTGACTTTTAATGAAGTTATTCAAAATACGTATGTGTAAGGATTTTTCTTTATTTTTATTTATTTAACAGAATTTAGTGTTTTTCCTTCATCTAATGTACAGTTTCTTTAAACAATTCTAGCCAAACGGTTACCCTGGGCTGTTGTGTTCGCAGTAATTGACAACATTGGCTAAACTTTTAAAGGCTACGATAAAGTAAAGATCCTATTTTTTATTCATTTAGGCCTATTTATTTATTTTACACGAGGTCTACTGTTCATATAAGTTAGCTGCCAAGGATAATACGAAATTTAACTTGTTGCAACTGGGAATCTATTCCGAGATATCAAGATCAGAGGCAGAATGTCCCCTCTTTGGCAGTTCTTATAAATAGGCCTAAAACCCCTTATAAAACATAAATACTAAGCCTACTTATCCTGTTATAATTTTCTCCCCGTGGGAATTAATAGGTCTATAAGCAAAATTTAAAAAAAATGATTAGACAGGGAATCGAACTCCCGACTTCATGATTAGTGTCAGAGATTCTGACTACTAGACCGTGATAAAAATATTACTGCATGAACAATAGGTTAGAATGGACATATTACTTGTTGGTTTTTATATAATGTTCCCTTCCATGGACGACGTATTTCGGCTGACGTTGATGGCCATCTCTTCATGTCCAGTCCACATCATGCCATTCTCGTTAACGTCATTTCCGCCTCTGCACCATGTTTGTTTCGTGACATGATGGCACGTCATTTCCTTTAACATTTTTTAGTATAAAAGTGGTGTTCTGAAAATCTGTCTTGTTAAATGCAAATGTAAACACTGTACAACCAGACCCTTCCTAATGTTATAGTCATGTAGCTAATTCACTACACGGATTAAGCCGGAGGTAATATATGTCCCTTGAGTTCACTTCTCTGGTTCGAGACCTTGTACGGAAATTCCGAGAAGGATTGTGCTGAATTGTTTATACGCCTCCAAATTCCAATAACAAGCACTTTGTGTATAGTATGCATTTATTTGTTTATATATATTCTTTAAACCTCCTGTCTATATTCTCTAGTAGAAATGCATTTCATCCCACACTATTTTATCATATCAATTGGAATAAGTAATACAGTAGAGTCCCGCTATTCCGAAAATAATTCAGAAAAAAATACCGATTTTTTAAACTTAAAAACAGGAGAAATTAAAAAGACGTTCGTGAAAAAAGTACATTTTTTTGTTATACAAAGAAGTTAAATAGAAACATACAAAGAGCCTAAGCTTGATGAAAACGCCTGAAACCAAATCGAAATGAAAGCTGGTTACTTACAGCACATGTCGGCTTATACTAGCAGATGTCCCCGCACTTAATTTACGCCTTAACAAGTCAATACGTTGATATTATTCATGAAATCCGCCTATTCCGAATTCGCGCTAAACCGAACAGTTTTCGGTCCCAATTAGCTCGGAATAGCGGGACTCTACTGTAATAACAAAAAAGAATACAGAAAGAAGGTATATAACCATTAGATTCCACTATTAAGAAATGTTTTTTTTTAAATCGATGAAATTTGAAAATACAGCCTCATTTGCTGAAATATATTTTTAAAATATTTCTTTCCTTCAGACAACTTACAGCGGTTCGGTGGAAAATGATGGTTGCCTGGGCGCCACAGTATAATGCATATACTGAATATTTCTGATTTGTTGAACCCGCCTCCGGTCTGCCAGTCGATCGTTGAGCACTTCCCTCTAGCTTCAGGGTAGGAAGCGAAGAACACCTTAATATTATTGCTTGAATAATAATGCAGTTTCTTTGAACACTGAAGGAATATTCTGTTTATTCAAAACGTTGGAAATACAAGTCCAGTCATTGACAATAATTACAAAATTTGTTTGTGAATAATTAATATTGTTGCAAGTTCTCGGTAGATCGTTACTAGTGATACAATTGCTGCCGTATATGATTTTGACTAATCGCGATTGAAAGTAAGAATCCTTCTAAGTCGATTAATTCCACAGCTAAAATTTTATAAGTCCAATTAATTCTGTGGGCACGCGGCCTCAAAGATAAGTAGAGTGATTGATGTAGGCACGCGGCCTCGACGTAGAGTGATTTTGACTGTTCTAGGCACGGGGCCTTGAAGTAGAGTCCTGTTGACTGCTCTAGGCACGGGGCCTTGAAGTAGAGTTGAATATGACTGTTATAGGCGCGGGGCCTTGAAGTAGAGTGATTTTACAGTGCCCCGGTAGGCCTAAGGAAAACTTTCTTGGACAAACATTTATCCCTACTCTTCTTAATTATTATTCGTGAATCCCGGCACGTGGTACTATAGACCAGTTCTTATTGGCAAATCTCCCGACCAATAATAATATGTTAGTTTCCCACGGAAATCAATTGGATTTTCCCTTATTCTCAAAACCCACAACTTAGCGTCTCGGATTTCTAAGAAGGTTCGGACAGCGTGTTGTATCAGTAGCAACATCAGAAGCAAGGCTTAAACACAATAGCCGACTTCTTAGAATTACTTAAGTGGATCAGTACCCTTTGTGATAAGATCTCGGGAGATTCCCGATACATTGTACCTGAGTACTGCATTGCCTTATCTCGCACCCGCTAGGTCTGCTAGGGAAATTCCCAGCTTCTCCGTCTATTCACTGCAATCTCATTTTAATAGTTATTTAAAATGATGTTGTTAAACTTTTTACCTTTGCCTTCTTTCTAGTTAATAATATTTATAATGAATGTTCCGTCTCTTCACGGTCATTTTAAGACCAAACACGGGCTATGAGATTTTATGATTTTAGTTTGAATAAATTTGGGCAATTAATCTGTCATTTATTATACTTAATTTGGTTATCTTGTTTATTTCTTTTTACCGAAGTATCTGAACTGCAATATATGCCCCAGTCTATTAAGACAGGAATCATCATAGCCTATGATTGACTTACTGGCTGAATATACTGCATCTCTCCACAAAATATTATACCTTATTTTCCTCCAGTGTTGCAACTATCTTACACAAATACATAACTAATTTAATTCCTATCCTGACACGAGACTTCACCTTAAATCCTGTCCCACATGTACAAGTTTTCTGAACCTATCACATTCATGCATTCATACATCTTGCGGTTTCCTGTAGTGTTACGTTGCTTGTACGTATTACTTGGTTTATTGCACGACCAAGACATTACAACAAAATTTTACGTAAACACCATAAATTTACCGATATACCCTCGTGAGACCATGAAAATTAAGCTCAAGCAGTTCTCACTGAAATTTTATAAAATATATTGAATGCATAAAGAAAAACAAAAACACTTTTTTTTATATTGAGACTTTGACAAGGTCGATCAAGCAGTTCTCACTACACCTACACTATATTATAAAGAATGCAAAGAAACACTCTTTTACCATGAGACTTTGACAAGGTCGATCAAGCAGTTCTCACTACACCTACACTATATTATAAAGAATGCAAAGAAACACTCTTTTACCATGAGACTTTGACAAGGTCGATCAAGCAGTTCTCACTACACTTGCACTATATTATAAAGAATGCAATACACACACGTATATTTTACTCTCATTTATACACATTCCTCTAATCCTAAACCTATGTGGAACTGATAACCTATCATGCCAGTAGCTATTTTACCGCGTAAAATATACATTGCAGGTTATAGGCCTACATTATTCCAGCTCAGTACAATGCATTTCGGTTATTCTGCCCTTATGTATGGTTTAATGAAGGACAGGTTGTATCTTCCTACAATTCTGTCTTTTTCCGGGTCGTATGCCTCTAATTTGTTCATATATACAATACGTTTGTCGATAAATGACGTCACACAAAATCACTGATCATCTGAATACATTTTACGGATTTATATCCTTTATTGGTTCTGCCCAAAAATTTTCTGCTTCTATGAATAATTTAAGATAACTAGAGTCAAAGGTTAAACGTAGTTTTCCATTCGCTTTCACGACCCAACAAATCGGATTCAAATACTTTGAGTCCGATACTCTAATAATATTTGCATCTAGCATGGATTTTATTAGCTTATCGGCTTCATCCCTCATTGAAATTGGTACAGGCCTACTCTTATAGCGACGCTCAGGAATTTCTTGTTTTAATTTAAATTTGTGTTGGTAACCCCGAAATAGGCCTGGAGTTGAACTGAACACTGATTTGTTCTTATATAGCATGTTATATAAAGTCGACTTTTGACCATCTGACAGCACATCAATTTCTTCTACTTTCTCCCTGAGAATTAATTCGATATCAACATTTTCCTCTTCATTTCTTCCATTCTGACTAATGTTAGTAAAATTCGCGTGTACCGTTTCACATTCATTTTCATCTACATAATTATTAGAACCCTTAATGCACAAATGATCATATTCTTCGTCCTCCCAAACAATATCAGATTCCATTCCCTGTAACTCTGCGACACTTTCGTCACAATCAGCCTCATTATCACCTTCATATATAAATACGGCCGGTTTAATTCCCATAGGCCTATATTCGTCGATACTATTTCCCTCTTGTACTACAACTGATTCCACCACGAAAGGCTCGCGTAATAATACATCTTCATTTTGGCACTCCAACTCCTTAGTAATTATATTCTCATTAGATAAAAACGGTACACGTAACTTTTCTTTCTCATCTAATTCCATTTCTACCCAATTTTCTTCAAAATTTATTCTCATTAGTTGATCTGTCATAGAATCACAACCCAGAATTAATTTATGTGCTAAATGTTTTATTGTCAAAAAGTAGACTTCTAACTTCTTTCCCTCAATTTCCAACGGCAACATACACTGATGCTCAATTTTATGGGATTTGGCACCAATTGCAGTTTGTGCGTATAGGCCATGTACTTTCAATTCCTGAACGCGCACTCTAGCTGCTTTCAGCGTTTCATAGAATTTTTCGTTTATTAGAGAAAAAGTACAGCCAGTGTCCACCAACATATCGACTTCAAATTGGTCTATTTTTACCCTTATTAATGGCGGATATGTGGGTGTTATACCCTCTCTATTTGCACATCCTACTACGCACCCCTTCTCTCGTGTTTTATTTTCATTATCAGGTCTTTTTAATCCTTTTAATCCCTCGGTCTGTGTGACGTCATTTCGACCTCCAAATGCGTCTCCTAGTAGTTTAAAGGCCTGTCTTGCGCTACATGCCTTTCGTCATTTCTGTGACGAATGTCTCCCTGAATATCATTGTGGTTTCCCGTGCTATGCGCCTGATTCCTTTCACCTTCTATGTTAATGTCCCCCTGGTTTTCTGGAATTCGTTCTCCTACTTCGTTCTGCATCCTGCCATGAAATCGAACATTATTTACTTGTCTATCTTGAGGCCTATTCTCTTGATTATTTCCCCTCCAGTTTTGGTTCCCATTATTTCTATATGAGTTATTATTGGGGGGTCCTCTGTTCGATTCCGCATTTCCGTTGGCATGTCCTTGGTTCCATCTACCTCTGTCATTATTTGGACCTCCTCTCGTATCTTGATTCATTTGCATATTATCCGGTCCATTTTGTCTCCTATTATCGCTACGCTCTTCTCTGTTAGTTCCTACTTCGAAACTAGATAATAACTCCAAAGCCTTGCTATAAGTTTGGGGGCATGAAACTATAAGCAGGTTACATATTTCCGGCTGAAAATGTCTCGTCACAAGCTGAATGGCCTCGCGTTCTGGCATTCCGGGGTCTAGTAACTTGATTAGGCCTATAACTCTTAGGAAATGGTCCGATAGAGAGACGTTGCCCCTAGGAGAATATCTCCCATTATAGACCTCATTTCTAGCTAAAGCTCTCTTCGCCTCACCCCAATATCTTGCTAAGAATAACTGCTTAAAATCCTCATAGTTGCACTCCGGGTGTACTGTAAGTTCAAACCACTCTTTTGTTTTTCCTTTTAAGGCTCTACCGAGGATCAACATTTTGTACTGAGATGGAATAGACCGTAAAGTAAAATATTCTTCAACAGATTTCAAGAAGCTCTGAGGGCTCGTGTTGCTCTCATTGAAGCTGGGAAGTGATACCTCATTTCCTATTAAATTACATATATTAATCCTATTATCGCTAACTACCGGCACGCTGGTGGCTACCGTCTCGTGTACTGTATTACAGGACTCATTTGCAACACTAGGAGGCCTATATGTATTTCCTATTCCATTACATATACTCTCACTACAATTTACAGCATAGTTATTTGCTACGGGCCTACGATTTTCGACCTCTTTAGCTACCGTGCTTACTTCTTTAGAGATTTCCCCTATTTTAACCGCTAATATATTTTCTAAATGCACTACCTTGTCATTTACTTCCGAGATTTTGTCTCCTAACCCTACTTTTACTTTTCCCACCTGAGTCTCCATATTCTTTTTCAAGCTAGACTCCGATTTCTGCATTTCCTTCTCCAAAATTTTCCTTTCATTGAATAATTTTTCTTCATATTTCTTGCCCTGCATTTCTATTTTTCTATCTACCGATGCCATATTAGCCTCTAATTCAGACCTAATTTCCCCTTGACTTTCACTAATTTCTTGCCTCATTGCTTTTTCACTTTCTTTAAGTTCCCTACAGAGTTCTCCCCTGATTTCGTTGCATATGTTAGATTGGACCTCTTTTATATTATTAAGCTCCCTCTCAAGCCTATCTATATTCTGCCTATGTTCTTGGTCCGATTGGTCTATCCTATCTCCCAGTTTCTCTATCTTTTCCCCGGTATTTTTCTCTAGTTCCTTCATATTTTCCTTAGAATTTTTCTCTAGTTCCTTTATACTTTCCCTAGTTTCATTGATACTTTCCCTAGTTTCATTGATACTTTCCCTAGTTTCATTGATACTTTCCCTAGTTTCCTTACTAGATTTTTCTAACCCCTTAATACTTTCCCTAGTATCGTTACTTGATTTTTCTAGTCCCTTCATCATAGCTTCCTTAGATTCCCTCATCATAGCTATCAAATATGCAATAGAATTCGGGTCTATAGTTTGATTCAGTTCCCTAGGCCTATGTTCAGTTACACTATCATTCTCGGTCAGCTGAATATTTGTTGCAATATTTTCCTGCCTATTATCAACTCCCTGCTCCAAAACCCCGTCACCTGTCGCGACACTGTTCTCATTGTTAATCTCCATTCTACAATTATTTATTTCCTCACCAGTAAGCAAGTCGTGCCCCTCTCCACCTTCCATATTAATTTTATTCCTAGTAACTTTTCCGTTTCTAAGCCACATACATAAATTATAAGGGTACTGATACACTCTTACGATCTACCTTACCTTTGGTTAAGAAGTTCAACATATAATGCATAACATGTATAATTATACCCTTGCACAATAAATATTCGATATGCCTGAGTTCTTTTAATTTGAAAAAGATTTTATTTTACTTGAATTTATTCTTTAATTTACTTAGTGAGTTTCAGTTTAATTTTACTTTGATCTTAAATTGCAAACTTTTAAAAAAATATTATTTGATGTCAGGCTTACTAATTTATTTAATTAATATTTACTGTTTCTTAAATTATTGATAATAAAATTGTTTACTTTACTGAAACTCTATGTATATTTAAGTTCTTATCTGTTGGTGATTTTTGATGTTTTCTGCGGCGGTCTCCGGAACTGATGTACCACGATCTTGAATTCCAGCGGTGCCTTTACGGGTGACGTTCTAGAAATTCTGCGGTGTCTTCCTTCCGTTTTGGGATGATTTTTGAAGTTGGTGATCCTTGATGTCCAGCTTCACTCGTGCCCCACGTTGGGAAATAGCCATGTACAGCGGTTCGGTGGAATGATGAATAATGGTTGCCTGGGCGCCACAGTATAATGCATATACTGAATATTTCTGATTTGTTGAACCCGCCTCCGGTCTGCCAGTCGATCGTTGAGCACTTCCCTCTAGCTTCAGGGTAGGAAGCGAAGAACACCTTAATATTATTGCTTGAATAATAATGCAGTTTCTTTGAACACTGAAGGAATATTCTGTTTATTCAAAACGTTGGAAATACAAGTCCAGTCATTGACAATAATTACAAAATTTGTTTGTGAATAATTAATATTGTTGCAAGTTCTCGGTAGATCGTTACTAGTGATACAATTGCTGCCGTATATGATTTTGACTAATCGCGATTGAAAGTAAGAATCCTTCTAAGTCGATTAATTCCACAGCTAAAATTTTATAAGTCCAATTAATTCTGTGGGCACGCGGCCTCAAAGATAAGTAGAGTGATTGATGTAGGCACGCGGCCTCGACGTAGAGTGATTTTGACTGTTCTAGGCACGGGGCCTTGAAGTAGAGTCCTGTTGACTGCTCTAGGCACGGGGCCTTGAAGTAGAGTTGAATATGACTGTTATAGGCGCGGGGCCTTGAAGTAGAGTGATTTTACAGTGCCCCGGTAGGCCTAAGGAAAACTTTCTTGGACAAACATTTATCCCTACTCTTCTTAATTATTATTCGTGAATCCCGGCACGTGGTACTATAGACCAGTTCTTATTGGCAAATCTCCCGACCAATAATAATATGTTAGTTTCCCACGGAAATCAATTGGATTTTCCCTTATTCTCAAAACCCACAACTTAGCGTCTCGGATTTCTAAGAAGGTTCGGACAGCGTGTTGTATCAGTAGCAACATCAGAAGCAAGGCTTAAACACAATAGCCGACTTCTTAGAATTACTTAAGTGGATCAGTACCCTTTGTGATAAGATCTCGGGAGATTCCCGATACATTGTACCTGAGTACTGCATTGCCTTATCTCGCACCCGCTAGGTCTGCTAGGGAAATTCCCAGCTTCTCCGTCTATTCACTGCAATCTCATTTTAATAGTTATTTAAAATGATGTTGTTAAACTTTTTACCTTTGCCTTCTTTCTAGTTAATAATATTTATAATGAATGTTCCGTCTCTTCACGGTCATTTTAAGACCAAACACGGGCTATGAGATTTTATGATTTTAGTTTGAATAAATTTGGGCAATTAATCTGTCATTTATTATACTTAATTTGGTTATCTTGTTTATTTCTTTTTACCGAAGTATCTGAACTGCAATAAACTTATAGTCCAGTATGGGCTATAGATACAATCCACCTTGTATTAATTAAGGTAAAAGATTTTTCTTTCTTATATTGTTTGGTATTGTAAGAGTAGTGTAAATCTAAGTTTTCGACCTCGAAAGCCCTAGGGAGAACTTTCTGTGAGCAAAAAACCTCGAAATTTTCACAGTTTCTTCATTTTGTCGAAAAAAATCTCCTAGATATCAACTCCTCGCAAACATTTGTCTATCATCATTCGAAATAGAAAAAATTTCCTGCAAAATGCATTGTCAAACTTTAATTTACATGTAGTATTACAGGTACTATAGTACTTGGAATTTTTAAAAATATATTAAAAGGCGTGTATTGGCCCATTTTATCCATTTATGGCGGTTTATGTAATCCATTTTGCGTTTTAGTTATGTATGTTAGTTATATATTACAAGGTTACCTTGGGGGGGGGGGTCAAATTCAATTAACATAAATTTACGACCAGATAACATAGAAAGTTTAAAATCCGTTTAAAATTATGTAACTTAGGTGTAAAAAAATTATGTTTGAATTCCTTTTTTTAAGCGAGGTCTACTGTTCACAGTAGCATATTGCCCGTGTAAGGTAAATAAATCACAGAATTGCTTAATTATAATGCCACTTTGTGATTTTATTCGTATTTAGGTTGAAAGGTGGGAGAAATGAGTCAGCAAACGTTGTGATGAGGAGGGGTTCTGTCGGTCTGTTGGTCTTAAATAGGCTAGCGGACAGTGGACACAAGGGAAGGTCTATCTGCAATATATTGTGATACCATTGAAACTTACTGCAGTGATTACAGTGTCATCTTAGCAGTGTGTAGACGCAAGGCCCTCTCGAGTGGATCGAGACAAGGATGATACACTGAAACTGAAGCTGTGGTTTGTTCAGCACGATCCCTTTCCCATAACAGACTCTATAATGTTAATAAACAGTGGAGTAGTAGGTGAAAAGCAGGGTAATTGTCAACGATCCCAAGAAGTAGGCAAGACCTGTATGGCAAAAATGATTAAACTTCAAAAGCCTACATATAAAACGAAATGATAAAGTAATTACACTTGCTGATGTCACGAACACCTTGAAGATTGGTTTCGAACAGGTGACTGTGGATGCATTGATATTGTTTCAGAGAACCTGCATAGCAAAGACTTGAAGAGGTACTTCACCTACGAACTTGCTCCTTCTTTGTTCAGCAAAGAAGGATTATGAAAGGGTACCAAATCATTACAAAGTTATCAAGCCTCTAGATATCCAAATATCGTTTCTGAAATGTACGTTGGTTATTGTCATTCATAAAGTACTGTGGCAAAGAAATGAATCTTTTGGTTTTATCTGCAAGAGGTACGTCAGCTATGTTAAGAAGCAATATGAGTCGGAATTAATTATCCTGTTTGATGGATACCAAAATGATGTGACTCAACGAGGTACTAAAAGTTCAGAAAGGGTTCGCCGTTCCAAGATAGAGTTCAGCTGATATAATTTTTAATGAGAAAACATTCCCTGCTGTTTCCCAATAGCAGTTCTTGGGGAATGACAGTTATAAGAATCGTCTCTTACAAATGTTGAAAAAACATTTCGAAAATATTTGCAAGTATTACAGGCAGTAGAAGACGCAGATGTTCTTATAGTTACTACAGCTGTCAAAAGTAGCCACTTAGGATAGCGTCGTTGTAGGTGAGGATACTGGCATGCTTGTACTCCTGTCCGGGATACCCAAATCAAGCCAAAACATACACCTTCTCAAATAAGGAAGGAATGGTAAACAAGACGCTCACTTCAGATCCTCATATCAATATGATCCAATGTATCTTCTATTTATTCATGCTTTTAGTGGTTGAGATACCACTTGAATTCCATTTGACCATGGAAAAACAAAACTTTTCATTGCAAAGAACCAAGCTTGAAAAAATACACTTCAGTTTTTACAAGTTTACTGCAGCCAAGGAAGAAATCAGCCATGCAGGACCCCTCCGCTCATCACAATGTTCGCTGACTCATTTCTCCCACCTTTCAACCCAAATACGAATAAAATCACAAAGTGGCATTATAATTTAGGAGTAATATGAGTACAGATGATGCTATAATGGCCGTTACATCCACAATAATTAAAGCAGTAGATGAAGGAAAAAATTGCTTAGGTGTTTTTCTGGACCTAAGAAAGGCCTTTGACACTATAAGTCACAACATTTTGCTAAATAAATTAGAAAATATTGGTGTTAGAGGTACTGCCTTAGACCTATTTCGATCATATTTATCAAATAGATACCAAAGCACTAAAGTTAACAGCGAAAAAAGTGAAAACGTAGTGCTAAATATCGGCGTCCCACAAGGAACTGTGTTAGGTCCTTTGCTCTTCTTAATATATATCAATGATCTTCTTAAATTAGATATAAATATCATCAAAGGCAATGTTTATTCCTTCGCTGATGACACAGTAATCATATTTTCTGGAAACAGTTGGGAGCACGTTTTTAGTAATGCTAACATTGGAACAAACACAATAAAAAAATGGCTCGATGAAAACCTTCTATCTTTAAACATTGATAAAACAACATATTTACCTTTTTCACTAAACTCTAAAGGACTTTCCTCGATAAATGCACAACACAATATAATCTTACATGAAATCTCTTGTTCTATCCCTTTTAATTGTAAATGTCCAAAATTAAGTTCATCAACACAAGTAAAATACCTAGGTGTTATCAATGATCAAAATTTACGGTGGGAAAAACATGTTCAATATCTGTGTCTTAAACTACGGAAAACTATATATAAATTTGTTATATTCAGAAACATTATGCCACAGAGTACTTTAAGATTAATATATCTAAGTTTAGTCCAATCAGTTATACAATATGGAATAATTGGATGGGGTGGGATATGTCAGACTGCACTTCGCCAATTGTCGTTGTTGCAGAAAAGAATAATCAAGATATGTTTAAAAAAATTCCATCGACTATCCATCTAAAAGTTTATATAAAGATTTTGACGTATTGAATATTAAACAATTATACTCCTACACTTTATTAAATTATTTCCATAAACATCATGAAAAATTAATAACACGAAATCACTACTATAATACAAGGAGGTATAATATCTCTTGTCCTCTTTTCGAACCAAAGTGTGCTACAGAAGTAGGTCTAAGGCATAGTATAAATTTCGGACCACGGCTATACAACAATTTTACTAGAAGAAACCCTAATCTGATACCACTAAACAATAAATTGTTTAAAAAACAAGTACTCGAATTGATTAAATCTAACTTGTAATTGTACTTTTACCCACTTTTTTCCGTTACTCATTCTTAACTGTAAATTTTTAATTTTTAACATAGGGTATTTTGTTTGTAACTCTGTTATGTTATTGTAATTTATTTTTTCGTATCTTTGTTCATGTATTTTATTTCATATAAGCAATCTTATTTATTTTTATTCTTATTTTTTGCCTAAAACTATAATATGTATGTTTTATTATTATTTTTTTATATAATGTTCAAAATATAATTTTAGTATAACTGAACTGACCCCGAACACGAGTTATGCTCATGCTGGGTAAATAATGCTCTTTTGTAATTGTAATAATTGTGTTTATATTATTTATATTTGTATTTGCAATAATTTTGTATTTAATTTGTAATTTGTAATAAATAATAAATAAAAATAAAATAAACAAATTAGCATAACATAAAATAAAATAAATTAAGCAATTCTGTGATTTATTTACCTTACACGGGCGGTATGCTACTGTGAACAGTAGACCTCGCATAAAAAAAGGAATTCAAAAATAGCCTTTTTGACACGTAAGTTACGTAATTTTAAACGGATTTAAATTTATGTCCATCGAATTTGACCCCCCCAAAGGTAACCTTGTAATACATGGGCATATACATAATGAATGGTCATTCATAACTAAAACGCATAATGGATTACATAAACCACCATAAATGGATAAAATGGGCCAATACACGCCTTTTAATATATTTTTTAAAAATTCCGAGTACTATAGTACCCGTAATACTACATGTAAATTAAAGTTTAAATATTGAATTTTTCAGGAAATTTTATGCTCTTTCGAATGGTGATAGACAAATGTTTGCAAGGAGTTGATATCTAGGAGATTTTTCCGACAAACTGAAAAAAGTGCGAAAATTTCGAGGTTTTTGCTCACAGAAAGTTGTCCCTAGGGCTTTCGAGGTCGAAAATTTAGATTTACACTACTCTTACTATACCAAACAATATAAGAAAGAAAAATCTTTTACCCTAATTAATGCAAGGTGGACTCTTTTTTCGCTACCTATATACTGGACTATTATTGCATATAAGCAATGAAAGAATTATACTGTCTTCAAAATTGAAAACCATGCATTCCCCAAAGAAGATAGACCTACGCTTTGAGTTCGCATTGATTCTTCTTTCTTTTTCAGTTATATCAAAGGGTCCACACTACAATTTGGATCATACCTTTAAATATGTTTTTAATAGCCAGTTCATATTGTTTCTGTTTAACATTACATTATAATATTTTAGGAGAAAAATTCTTCTCATATCGGGTTTTCGAACTCGTGAATCTCGGTATTATGGGCGGATGGTCTACCGACTAAAATAGCCAGAGTTCGATCCACAGATCTGTATCTCACGTAAAATGTCTTTCCGTTATGTCAGCACTACTTAGCGTAAGTTTCTACGTAACGCCGGATACTTTGCTAGCGCTAAAATAACATAATATTGGGGTCACGTAGATTATCAATATGGCACTCAATATGTCCTCATGTAACCGATATACTATGATATATTCTTTGGCCATATGCTTATCACCAGGGCCGGGATTCAGATGACCTAAGATTGTTTGAAAAATTACCTATAAAATGACCCTAAATTTTAAAGAAAATGACTTAATAATTATAAAAAATGACCTAAAACTGATATTTTATTTATACAAAATTATAATTGTACACTCAAAGTTATAGACTAGTTTGTACTTAATTGTAAAAACTGTAAATAACTGTAATGTTGTGAATGTTCTTTTCTCACGGAAATTTATACTGGCACTCAGACATTGGTGAGTAAAAATTTGGCACATCCTTTTGTGGTCAGCCGGATTATATGGTTGTTTATTGAGGGTAAACAGTAGTTTACACTCTAAAATATAAGCAGGTGGCAGAATCTGGTGCCAAGTCAATCTAATAACAATAATACAAAATTTTGGCATTTCTTTGATTCTCACTTCCGACTGAGACATGTCAACACTTTAACGCCGAATTTTTCCTTCTTGCATTAAACAAACAACACTTCAAAGACAGCACCGCTAGCGACTAAAAGAAAGTTAATACACTCAATGTAAGTACATGAAAAATGACTAAATAAGGAAGCAAATGACACGAAAATGACAAAATAATAATCTAAAATTTAAATAAATGCCCTAAAAATATAAAATTGCATAAAATGACAAAAAATGACCTAATAAAAATGCATTTCTATAATCTAGAGGCCATGATTAGTATTTATCCACAAGTTGGCAATGTCTATGCAGCATCAATAAAAAGATGACATGTCATTAGAAAACGGTTTTGACATTGAAATCTATGGGACTATGAACACTTCAGATCTACAAAGATTTCGGTTAATTATTCGCTATCATTACAGTAGCTATTTTTTTTTATATTAGGGAATGCTCCTAAACTCTAATTTTTAAATATCAAGATGTAACCCATTATCTTTATTTGAGGTCAACCATTTTATTATTTAGTTCTGATTTTGAAAATCACCAATTTCTTTCATTTCGAAATGCCTCTATCGATACTTGGTCCACTTAAGCTACGCTTTAATAGATTTTTATACAGTAGTGTTTCCATTTACGTACATGCAATCATAGTGGAAACTTGAACTTCCTACACCCGGTGCCGGTAACTTACCACCTACTTTGCCTACTTACCGATCATGTGTGTCATTGTATCACGGCATGTAACATTTGATATATCTACTTGTTACCAAGGAATACAATCATATTTTCTAGCTTAAAATTTCAACCTCACCTGTTTTCACTTCCCTTTTATTTCTTAATATTGACTTAAGGTGATTAATTAAGCAGCTAAGTATCATGCAAGTCCTACATCCCATGATGCGACTACTTCCCATTCACTCAAATAATCGATGCATCAATTATCGTCAAGGTTAAAATACTACATTTTTTTAAGTTTTTACTCATGTTACTTGACAATAGCTGTTCTAAGTGATAATTATTTTCACGTAACACTTTTATTATCCGGTTAAATCGCTATCATAGAAAAAACAGTATTCAATACACATGCGTTAAGTGCACAGGAGAATCTCGGAAATTTAAAAACAGTCTCCTTGTCTTTTCAGACCCATTCTGGATTTTCCAATGATGCACTTGTCACACTTGTTTCGCAATGTAGGCCTACTATTGGTAGACTATGTGCAATCTGTATCTGTATCTGTTACCCTATGATCCCCAGGTGGGGCGAAGGGGCCTCCAATGGAGGTTTCAGTACCTATAATAATTTTGATATGCTTATTTTCCGAGAGAGGGTAGAGGGACAGGTGGTAAGACCATCGCCTCGCAACCCCCCTCTGGAAACTAAGTATTTCTTGGACGTGAAAGGGCCGAGAAATTTTATCCAGAGGCTCTAATTTAGGCTTGGAGTTCTTTTACGTGCCGTAAATCTACGGCACGGGACCCCCAGCTTAAAGTCCCTCCCGGAGGACTCCGTGCCCAGGATTTTTACGGCCGGGTTTGATCCCGCGCCCTGCGGATCTAGAGGCGGGCACGCTACCTCTAGACCACCGCGGCCGACAGACTAAGTGCAAAGTAATCGCTAAATCAATATGTAAATAAGATTTTTCCCTACCGGTAGGCTCTACACTATTATCCGAAGGAGGAAGAAGCTGTTCACAACTAAAAACTGATCTGATACTAATTTTGTGAAATTTTAAGCTTTTTATTTTAAATGTATTGATAATTGAATATCAATATAGGCCTACTATGCAATTTTTAACTTCACGTATTACAAGTAGAATTTTTGTAATTATAGCAGTCCTACCATGAAACAATAACAAGTTTCTCGAAAGAAACTAAAAAGAGGGACAAGATGATGTCCATGATTATAAAAATGAAATTTTAACCAACGGATATATTGAGCAATCCGAAGCTATCGTGCTCACCTGAAGGCCGGCTCCTATATCTTTGAATTTTTTCTATTAATAACAGATTTTCAGGATATTTTTTAAAAACAGTTTTCTATTGGCCCATGATGGAGCTTCAAGTTCATAGCCTATAAAGAAAAGGAATAGGTCTACTACCATCTTCTTCCGTATCGATGGCTTGCAAAGAACACCTTACACCAAAGGTAGGGATACTTCCGTTTACTGATCGATATTTAACGTGTATAACAGGGAATAAATTATAAATATCACACAACGCAAGGTACAAGTGAATTATCTATGAAGAAAGTGCACTGTGCCCAAATATGTAGCGAAAAGTATCTTACTGACCACATGACTGCATTTGCGTCACTTACAATGGTTACAATGCATATCCTAGATTAGCTTTTATCTCAAGCTATGGCAATATCATTTATTTATCCCGCGGTACATGCTTCAGAGGTCGAACGAAAGATTTGACGTATCCGTCTTCAGCATTTTAAACGCTTTAGTAAATCGCGTACAGCATACCAATCACTTTTTAAATGTTCTACGATAGTGTTTTTTCATCCATTTCCCACTCATACCATCATGGTAGAAACTTGATTTTTTACACTCAGTGCCGGTAACCTAACTTACCGCATAGGTGCATCATTACATTCTGTCTGTTATAAAGTTAGAATTTTAAAATCTTATGTTAGTAGCAATATGATTTTATCATAGTCGGCGCGGAATTGTTTTAGGCAGTGGGATGGGTAGGTGTCGTCCGCTATAGAACCGGCCCTAAAGTAATCAAGAATGTCTGTCTCACTCTTAAGTAGATACTAGTAATTTGAAGGAGTGAGACAGACTTACTTGTTTACTTTAGGGTCGATTCTAAAGTGGACACTACCTACCCATCCCACTGTCTAAAACATTTCTGTCTGACTATAGGCCTAATATTCATATAGCCTATAGATAATATATTTCCCAAAGTGATTAAGAACGTTGAATATGTTGTTTCAGCTTCAAATTCAAAGTTTTTTTTTGCTGATAACTTATATCGAAAATACGAAACGTAAAATATATTTTATAGCCTATTTAATTTATTGAAACATCTGAATTTTAACTTTATTTTGCTTCTTAACTTCTTTACAAAGTTTGTTCTGTTTTCGTCCCAAAATATCTAACAAATCTCTTTAATTTGAAATTTTCTCGAGACTGTACAAGGATTGTTTCGGGTTATTTTAGCAAATAGCTGTACATAGGAGCCATGTTTCCGATGGCGTATCTGTTGAACGTAAATAGCACGTGTGTGTAAAGCAGAAGTTCGAGCGAGTGGTTGTGGAAAGTTTGAATGCTGGTGTATTGAAGTAGCCGGAGACAAACTACTGTACGTGACAAGTGTAGCGTACGCGAATCATGGCGTAGCGATTTTTAAATTTGTCGTTTGATAAGAGAAATTAGAGACAAGGCCGATATATCGCTTCCTGTAAATGTATACTTCCTTAACAATATCTATGACGCTTTGCCATTAATGTGTTCACTTGTCAGCTATGAATAACGTTAAATGTTAGCAGTTAAGCATAGAATTGCATCGGACATAATTATTTCGTTCAAGCATTAAAAGTTAGGAAACTATATTAATGATTTTGTTTTGTCAAAATTTGTTATGACAGATAGAAAATTAGGTAGAATTAATTTGAAAAATCATTTTGAATCGAGCCCGAGTGATTGGAAGGTGTCCAGTATAACTAGCGTTCCATTTTCACTCTCTTCTAGGCCTATTTGAAAATTCCTCAATGGCTCTAAAATGAACTAATAAAGAGAATTAGTTGACCAATAATGCAAAACTCACCTAGTCTAATAAAAATATTGCTTACGTATCGTCCTATTGTTCACCCGATGTTGACTCGTATAATAAAATAAAAATTTACTATCATGAAGTGCCACACGCACGCACACACAGACACATGTAGGCTACACAAAGACACATGCCCACACACGCACTTATATTCACACAGCTGCTACTCTTAAGGTCTCAAGATCGTTCCGATAATAATCGATACCACACCGATGTCATAATGAAGATCAGTTTCAAAATGAGTAGGCCTATCATTATGACCATTACGTCACACGTAATAAGCGTATTTTAATATGGTGGAACAAAAACACATTAATTTTATGAAGTTGACCAAATACTTAGAAGAAAATATCAGGCATTCCAATGTTTTGAATGAAGTTCATTTGAATGATTAGCCCATAGCCTAATACTACAATAATGCATATTATCCGTGCATTCCGTACTTAAAAGGTTTCCCAGGATCACTTAATTCTGGTAAGCTGTTAAAGCTTCAATTAACAAAAACTGTGGGATTTCATTGTTCAATAAACAGCTACAAAATTTTAGATCTTAGCTGATTTCTAGACTGAAATTTTTGAAATAGTAGTCATACATGTTGCTAATTGGTTGAGTGGATTAGAGAAGGTATATAGCTAAGAAGGTATATAGAAACAAATTCCATTCATGTAAGTTTAATTAATTTAACCCTAGCATTACTAAACTAATTTTCTAATGCAATATTTTAACCCCTTAAGACTTTAATTCTTTGACGAAAGATGGTCCAAAACTTTCAAGAACTTTAAAGTTCTTTCTAAAGATAGTTTACTGAGAATAATAATTTTAATAATTAGGCGCATTGAAAAGGGTTATATTAAAATTCCGAATTCACTCTTTTTCAATTATGTATTCGATTACATGTTTTATTTTCAATAAATAACTTTGATAAATTTTCAATGTCTGTAATGAATTATGAAAACAAAACAAAAAGTATTTTCATCTTCAAATGTTGGTATCTATGAGAATACCTGAATTACTTCCACCATCTGAACATTTTCCGTCAATATCACTATCAGTAATGATAATTCCTAAACCACCAAATTCTGTGTCAAGTTCTTTTTTATCGGAATAAATAAATAAATAATGGAACTTAAACAGTGGCACCTTTATTATTCTTATTAACCTTGAGATCAGCTGGGATTCCTTTTCCCTGCAACGTAATAATAGTGCATATGCCTGCTCTCTTGTTGTCACATTTATAAATAATGTAAAATCGCGTTTTTGTCGGATTATAAAGTTATGAAGGAGAGATTATCTTCTTCTTTTCTCGAGATTTTAAATTTTCGTAAATTTCCAGAGAATATTCAGGATAAAGCGTTAAGCTTTTAACTTGGCCAGAGATAAAAGGGTATATCTCTATCTTACGTGAAGAATGGTATAAAGAGTACTTACATCTTGACAGCGTAATTCGAACTAATAGCAATGTTAAACCAGATATTCATTGATGAAATTTTTTTTTCGTATTTCGCTACTCACAAGAAAATTATCAAAACTTCCATGTTGAATTCTACTTTGAAATTTCGACAGAAATATTTACTAGTAAGCGAGCAACATTCCCTATACGAATCTCGGAGGCCCTTTATGTTTCTGAAGTTATGGCTTCCTGATTTTTATACAATTGATACATGAAGGCGATCAGCTTGTCAGCTTTCTTTAGCCCCAAGGTTGCTCCTAGTATTTACCTCTGTTGGAGGCTGATTCTCCCCAGGGTATGGATTAGAACTCGGGATTAGATCCCAATGATTTCATCGTGGACCAACCCGCGACCTTCCAGTTGCAACATGGTGTTATTCAATGCATAATAAGACCACATACAATTCATTTTCCTATATTTCACTGCAAGACCATCACAGCGAACCCTTTCCGAGCTGAATTTAATCATTAAAAGTAAGCTTTTGTTAAGTAAAATCAGCAATGAGTCGTAAGTAATTCAGTGAGGAAAATTTCAGTAGAATACCGTAGTTATTTTTCAAGAATGAAAATTTTGAAGGTGGAAAAAAATCTTCATAATTTAACATAATGCATTACTCCATTAATCTTATATCTACGCCTTTACGCAAATTTGGCGATGACGTCAACAATAGCAGTGGCAAGGTTAACAAGGAGATGGACAAACCCGCTTGATTAATGGGTAAGCGGTACTGTATAATTATGTTGGACTATAGTGCAAATAAGTGTTGTCTATTTCAACCATTCCTACATGTATAGTTTTCCTAATAGGCTTTGATTATATACTCAGGAGCCTCAAGGCTCCATTTTGGGACATTTCGGTTGAAATATGCAGTTGATTTCATCCACATGATGTTGTTATAGACATAGAATATTAGTTCTGTCATGTAAAGTTCATAGTGTAGCTTTCACTTTCCTTGTGGCCGCCTTAATTTACAACGCTTTGGCAGCTTTATTCGTGTTGAAAATTCTTATAAAATAATCCTATAAGAAATTATCATGGATATATAGTTATTTATTGTGACTATTTAGCGAATGCTTACATAATTAGTCATCTAGTGAATAATATAAAACCATGAAAATGATTGAAATTATGCTATTTCTGTCAATGTAAGCAAGATAGCTTATGGTGAAACAATCTATATAACGATCGTCACGACATCGTCGATAATCCTGTTGCGTGCGACTTTTCAGTGTTTTAATCTTCATGAGCTAGTTAATAACCTCAGTGCTACAATGATATCATGTTATCAATATTATGTTTATTACCAGGGCCCGGATTCTAATGAAATGTCATCTTTTTATTGATGCTGCATTAGGCATTGCCAACTTGTGGATAAATCCTAATCATGGCCTGTAGATTATAGAAATGCATTTTTATTAGGTCATTTTTTGTCATTTTATGCAATTTTATATTTTTAGGGCATTTATTTCAATTTTAGGTCATTATTTTGTCATTTTCATGTCATTTGCTTCCTTATTTAGTCACTTTCATGAATTTACATGGAGTGTATTAACTTTTTTTCGTCGCTAGCGGTGCTGTCTTTGAAGTGTTGTTTGTTTAATGCAAGAAGGAAAAATTCGGTATTAAAGTGTTGACATGTCTCAGTCGGAAGTGAGAATCAAAGAAACGCCAAAGTTTTGTATTATATTACTATTGTTATTAGATTGACTTGGCACCAGAGTGTGCCACCTGGTTGGATTTGAGAGTGCAAACTACTGTTTACCCTCAATAAACAACAATATAATCCGTCAGACCACAAAATGAAATGCCGAATTTTGACTCACCAGTGCCTCAGTGCCAGTATAAGTTTCCGTGAGAAAAGAACATTCACAACATTACAGTTATTTACTGTTTTTACAATTATGTACAAACTAGTCTATAACTTTGTGTGTACAATAATAATTTTTTATAAATAAAATATAAGTTTTAGGTCATTTTTTATAATTATTAAGCCATTTTCTTTAAAATTTAGGGCCATTTTATAGGTAATTTTTCAAACAATTTTAGGTCATCAGAATCCGGGCCCTGTTTATTACTATACGAAATTACTGAAATGCTTATAGGCCTATGCTGCATTATTTTCGTGTCTCCTATTGCTCATATGCAGCATATATATGCCCTATCGCTCTCTTTAATTGTTATTAATTCTGTAAAATGTGTTTGAACACAGAACCTATAGGAATGAAGATGTTTCAGTGTTCAGTCCTTGTGAATTTGCATTAAAGCAACTGAAAGTAGGGTCGATAAAATGAAAGTTATAAAAATAAAACGATAAAATTATGACGATAGACACTTCGATTGGTCGAAATTTCACCGATTCTTATACTGGATTGGTAACTGATGCATGAGCTTAACAGTAAAAAAGATTTATCGCAGCTGTTCTGAATGCAGTATAACTTTGTTTCATGTATCTGTAAAAAAATTATCTGCGTTTATCTGTGCTTTGGATCATGTAGAATTGCATCATAGCTTTTTCTGACAACAAAATGCGAGATAATTATATGAGTATTGCTTCTAGTTGTTTATCTAATCTCGCCGGCAGCCGGCTGGCAATGTCGCCCCGCAGTCTACAATGCGTTCTTGCTTCACCACCTAGAGGCCCCTTCACATGCTGTCAGCGTTATCCAGCCCGCTGCTTGTTGCAAGAAAAAAAGTCGCCTTGCTGTCTGACCGGCTAGCTATTTCTATCCAGTCGTGCTCTCCAGCACCAAGGAATTTTACCATAAGTACTGCTTGTACTTGCCTTACAACAGAGCCTATCGCTGAATCTCGTAACATTACAACATTACAAACTTCAGTTATATTTTAATAAAATTCCTCCAAAACAACATTTCTGTAAGTTTCATTTCGGTCTTGTAGCAAAAACTAAATGCTCGAGCATATGGGTTCAGTAGCATGATTTCGACTGCGGGAAACATCAGATTTTACAGGCTGACGGGACCTCGGAGGTATTAAAATTTGCTTGTATTATTATTACCGGTTGGTGGTATTATTAATAAGTAGAATCCTTAGGAGTCATTGGAAACGGCAAGAAGTATATGAAGCGTCCAATTCCAAAACTGTCTCAATCCATTTTTAAAAAAATTGAGATAGTGGCGGTTTCGTCATCTACCTACATATATCTAACAATGTAGTAATGAATGTTGTGCCTAAACTTCCTCTTTCCTTCCAAAATTAAGCTTCATAAATGACAAACAGTTCCAAAACTTTCTCATTCCATCCCATGTACTGTTACAAAACTGTCTCGTTCCATACATGAATTTCCTTTTCAAAACTTCCTCCATCCATAGCAAGGATTGGTAATATTCATTGTATGGCTAACAAAACTCTCTCCATCCGTCTTTTTAATTTCCTTACAAATAACCTTTCATTTTATGTTTCCAGCAGTGTATTAGCACAAATTATAAATGTGAATGTTGTCACTCACATATACCCATTGTTAGAAGGTAATAAATAGTACAGACTCTCTGTAAATAAGACGATAGTGTTTTCTGTGCATTGCTCACAAATACAAGCCAATTAAGCACTATTCTTAAGAAATGGAAAGTAATATATTGATTTCACCTAGTGGTAAAGGACGGAAGAAATTGAAAGATCCTTCGAAATGGGGGAAAATAATAAAGAAAAACACAAGAAGTAGGCGGGAGAAACAAAGGTCATGACGGGTGCCCAGGACAAAATAAAAATATTACAGTAATGGGAATGTTAATGTCTTGTCTCTACAATAGCATACCAACTGTAAAGAACTCCCTATTGTCAGCCATTATTTTCTTCCAGCCATTAGAGCTGTCATTAGGAAGAGGGAAACTATTAACAAATCATGTGAATATAGAGACATTATTGCACAAATTGCAAATCGGAAGGAACTGGGAGAGGATTTTGTTATCTTTGATTGGAAGAAAAATAGTGCAAGCTACTCTCAAACATCCTGGGCAGAGGCATTTCCAGTTTTCCGCAGCTAAGCGAATCATTCTAAGAAAAACTGCATCTGGAAAAAATGTGATTGTGAGAGGGGAAGTAAATTACTTAACAGACATAGGAGCATTCAAATCGGTGTTAAAGAGAGGAAAAACATTTCGCAGAAGACCCCAGAATCTCAGAATCAGAAGGAAGAGAAACTATCCGTTCTCAGCACTTTGGTTCCGAGTGGAGAAAAATGACTGATTTATCATTTTACAAGAGTGTAATAAAGGGTGATTCAAGGTCAAACAGAGAAGGAAATTTGATCTGAAGTGTAATAACAAAACAGAATAATGTATTCATCCCGTATGACCTTTAATTTTAACATTTGAGTTCAATGTCATAGGCAAAATAGAAATTGCAGTAATAGATTATTGTAGTTAATATATATATTAATATAATATAATATAATAGATTATATAATAATATAATATAATATAATAATAATATAATAATATATATTATATTATATAATAATATAATATAATAGATCTATTAATATAATAGATTAATAAGAAGCCTCTTCTAAAATATTAGAAATGAAAAAGAATTGTGTAATTTTCCAAAACTCTCTTGTTCCAGCCTACAGTTTCAAAACTCTCTCAATCCAAACAAAAATATGAAATAACTCCTGAAATATCGATCCCTGATTTTCAGGAATATCACTCATTAGAAGAGTGTTTCTCAACTGTAAAATTTAAAAAAATGGAACACTGCAAACAGTTAGGAAAAAAGTTATCAGTTTTTGACGTTTCCTGAAAATTGTTGAAACTGGATTGAGACAGTTTTGGAATTGGACGCTTCATATATACATTTATATAATCTAGCTGTAGATCTGTTTAACTGACTTGAATGATGTGTTCATAGTTATAGGCAATTTCGTCTAGTATCACATCAAGGTATCGGACTCGAACCAACAAAATCCAACTCCTTTCCAAACAGTACAAGCTTTCTTTCCGGTTTTTGATACCCTTGATGATGACTTTTTTTTCTGGCTTTACTTCTATTATTCACAGGAAAACCAGTTTTCAACTAAGCGAAGTGTTTTTCTCTTACTGCTTTGCATGTCCCCCCCCCCATAATTATTATCACAACCTTTTTTTTTTTTTAAATTTTTATTTCGGGTCCCCTAGAACCTCGGCCGCCACCCAAATCGTGGGTCTTCGGCGCCTTCAGTTACGCCATTGCCGGTAATGAATAAAATACCATAGCCCATACCTCGTATCGTTCATGGGAAAACCTGTTATATATAAGGTCTAGTTTCGATCGCGGATTATTTAATTCCATTGTTAAGAACCCCGAATTAATTAATCTGAACAATTACAAACCTAAAGTACTGTAATTAAGTTTATTACATAAATATTCATTTTCATCTTTTTAAAAATTTCCTTTCTATTATATTGCAGTATGTGGGTGTAATTGACTGTATTTTTATTTAGAATAGTTTGCACTTTATTTAGTGCATTTATAACCATTTCTGACTACCCTCTACCACGGACATGTGCTCATATCGTGGGCTTACAAGGGAAAGGTATTAACTCCAAAGAAGTTCTTTGGAGAAAAATCAATTTTAAAGTTTGAATGAAAAATCAGGTTATGAATTAAATCACGTGTACATTTTGTAATTAAATAAAATCAGGTAAACTGATGTAACAAAGTCCCAGTATGTTTTTGATTAATCAGTTATGATTCCAGTTATGATATGCAGAATACAACAACAAAAAAGTCAAATTGGCCGGTTTCGGGATTTGAACCATGGAACTCCAGCATGTCAGTAGTGATGAGCAAATGCAAGACCAAGACCAAGACCAAGGCGGTCTTGGTCTTGGTCTTGGTATTGCACTCTCAGTCTTGGTCTTGGTCTTGCATAGTTTATCCTGGTCTTGGTCTTGGTCTCGGTCTTGCATCAGGGGTCTTGGTCTTGGTCTCGGTCTTGCATACTCGGTCTTGGTCTTGTTGCAAGAGTCTTGCAGTTTTCTTTTACGCAACTTACTGTGATCGATGATTTAAAGTTACACCGATGGCATGTGTGTTATTGCTTGCGAAAGTAACGAAAGCTAATTGCTTTTAGTTGCTTTGACCTGTAAACAGTAACAAAACAATTAAAAGCTATTCATCTATAAGTACCCACCTAAATTTAGCCATTAGTTACTTTTTCTTGTTTATGGCCTGCAGCGGTTTCAGTTATTTTTAAGCATAGGTATATGATACTGATAGTGTACTTACATAGTAAGCACCTATTATGTGACGGACATAAATAGCGTTCATAGCCCGCTGAGTCCTGCTCTACTGCTCTCTTCCAAACCAGACATATTATTGATATCTTTCTTGAGGACAGATGCTTCTTCAAACCTGAAGTATTTCGATTTGTCATATGAATATTATAGTGTAAAGTTTCAAATTGGACGGCCGTGGAGACAATAAGTAAAATTAACAGGATGTGTATGAAATGTTTAAACGATTTCCGCATAGGAGAGAGGTTCTATCTGACCTGTTTAAAACTGTATAATATAGTAACAAAACATAACGGTATTGAAGCAGATGCTTTAGAAATTGTGCAATCTATAGCAAATCATACAATGTCCATTCGAAACCCAAACCCATAGGCTGCATATTTCTCTTTCCATATACCCTAATCTTATTTATAACACATCGTGAACAGAAAGATTCCCGCCACCCCCATAAATTACTTTCTACTTGCTTTCAAGTTTCGGGCCTTCAACCAATTGGGTCATAAATAATCATAACTATTCTTCATGCAAGCAAATATTTCTAGAACAGGCATTTTCTAGTTTTAGTATCTTTCCCCATTCGATATGCATCCTTAATATGAATCAGCAGCAAGAACTTAAACACCGCCACCGTTATGTGTCAATAACAAAATTGTAGTAATAAAAAATAGTTTTCAATGGATGTCCTACCTATCATAAGCAAAATGTAGGCCTGTATAGCTACAGTACAATCAGATAGGCCTACGTAACTGTAAAGTAATAACTAGCAAATACCCGTCAAATAAGTTCCTGTTTTAATTAATCTACGGTTTAATGGTGTTTTATTGAATAATTATAAAGGATACCGGGCTTATAACCTGATTTTTTCAAACTTCACTTTATTTTTAAATTTTCTGCAAGGAGAACGGAAAGAGCTGAATAGCTATGTTATATTTTGTTCAATTAGACAGGAAAGATTCTATATGTGAGAGTAGGCTATGAGTATTAATGATAGGTGTAAAACAGGATATCATCATTAATGAAATAGGCTACTGAGCATGGTAATAGGCGTTTTAAGTTACGGGAGTTATTGTTTAAAGTTTCAAATCCTCAGTCATAGGCCGCCCACATGGCTGAGTGGTTAGACCGCTCGCCCTCCACCGCTGGGACCCGGGATCGGATCTCTATGGATCCATGTGGAATTTGTGGTGGACAAAGTGGGGTTGGGGCATGCTTTCTCGGGGTGCTCCGGTTTCTCCTGCCGTATATCCTTTCATCGTTGCTCCATTCATCATAGTTTGACCATTTGGTTGTAATAAAGAATTATTATAAATCCTCAGTCATAGCTTTCTTTTAACCCAGTGAGAGGTTAGAGAAACTAGTTATTAAATAACTGTATGGTAGAATTTTTACAGTTTTATTGATAAACTATGTGTCAGTATTTACACTGCAGCAAAATGAAATTTCATATATGTCTTAGGGCCCTTGTTACATCTGTTTGTCTTTCGTACCATAATACTAGAGAACTATTGCAATTAAACATTTTAAAAATGAATATAGAGTGTTTATCGTAAATTCAACTCCCACCAATTGAAGGAACTAGCTGTATGGAATGTCATTCAGGAAAATCCGTCAGATTAACTCGAAGTTTTCATTGCAGTAATTTGTTTTAACGTAGTGGTGAGAGAGGTTGTATACGGATTTCACATGTATTATTTGAATGGTGCGCTCGTTTTTGGATACGGACAGCGTCACGCACCGGGTCTGCTCTCATTGGTTACCGCACGATGAGGCAACCTCTACATTGTAGGCCTACCAGCCTTGGGACTACCCCGGCTAGCGACTCTGCGGCGCCTTTGAGTAGCGGTTGCTTCCTCGCTGCATACACAACGGGGCTTTATAAAACTTTTTCGAGTAGCAAGACTGCAAGAGTCTTGCAGTTCGGTCTTGTTCTTGCCAGAGTCTTGCAGGCTTGGTCTTGGTCTTGGTCTCGGTCTTGCATGGTCGGTCTTGGTCTTGGTCTTGCTAACGCTGATGCGGTCTTGGTCTTGGTCTCGGTCTTGCATTTTCTGCAAGACCAAGACCAAGACTGCAAGACCAAGACTGGTCTCGCTCATCACTACATGTCAGGCCAAGACATTACAATCTCAGCCACTTGAGTCAGTTTAACGGTCTAGTTGGATAAGCGCATTTAAAGCAATAGTGTTGTCATAGCTAACTGTATTTTAATTGCCAAAGCCTTATAAGATCACAGTAAAACAATTGACTATGTTGTCATGATAACTGATGTGCATTTCACAAATTATTTCGAATACGTATATTACCATAAAATAGGCACTAAATTGAGCATTACTCCGAAACAGGTCAACCGATTTTATCCAATATCAATGGACGTCTTCCCATGGACATTATAAATGTGTATACCAAGTTTCATAAAAATCCGGTAAAGCGTATTTGAGTTACCGCGTCTTTAAAATAGACACTAAATTGGGTTTTACTCCGGTACCGGTCTACCGATTTCGTCCAATATCAGTAGACGTCTTCCCATGTACATTATAAATGGGTATACAAAGTTTCAGGGAAATCCAATAAAGCATATCTGAGTTATCGCGACTTCTTATATATTAACATAAAAGGTACTAAATTGGGCATTATTCCGGTCCTGACCAACCGATTTGGTCGAATATCAATAGACGTCTTTCCATGGATATTAGTATACGAAGTTTCATAAAAATCCGATAAAGCGTATTTGAGTTATTGCGCCTTTACAATATACACTAAATTGGATTTTACTCCGGTACCGGTCAACAGATTAGGTTCAAATTCAATGGGGCACTTTTCGTGGGCGTCATAAATGCGTATACCAAGTTTCATGAAAATCCGAAAAAGCGTATTTGAGTTATGGTGCGTACAGACACACGGACAGACGGACAGACAGACAGACGGACAGACAGACAGACGGACAGACATTTTTTCGTCCACCACACAATCTCATAAAGTACCATACTGGCACTTAATAACACATCTACTGGTTACATTTTAACACAATTTACACATCAAAATTATGTTTCCATAATTATTTTAGGGCCTAATTTAATAAAATAGTATGGTTACAGGGAAAAGGTATTAAGTCCAAAAATAGAAAAAAAAAATTATTATTACTGGTAGGAATTACAGAAAATTGTGCTATATATATTTATAGATGGAAAACAAACTTAGCACCTCCAAATTGTTAATTAAATGCTTTTTAAAGTGTGTAATAAATGGTTTTACTTTTCTCAAGCTACATGCCGCTGCCGTGGGTGAGTTGGTAGCACAATTAACCTTCCACCCTGGCGGCCTGGGTTCGATTCCCGGCCTGGTCGGGAAATTTTCAGTGGTGAAAAATTTCCTTCCTGTGTTCAGGACTGGGTGTTGTGTTGTATCTCTACACGATACTAAACAAACACAACAAACGACAAGCAATCGACTTCATGGCAAGAAAGTCAAACCCGCGCTAATACACAACGACACAAGTACACAGCCCAAACATGTCAATTTCACCACACATCCCATCAGGATGTACATAAGGGCACTATTAGGTAAACACATCAAATAAATGGTTACCAAAATTTGGTTTGACCGGAGGTGATAAGCTTCATTGCTTGGCACTCCGGGGGTAAGGGAGGGCACAAATAAAAATGTCCTTTCATTCCCATCCCGCGAGAGGCAATGGCAAATCTCCGCGGTATCATCCTTGCCTGAATCACCTCGGACGAATCGTGGTCATCACCTCACGGCTTCGTCCTGATTCTGGACCTGCCTTCGGGCAGAACACTCATCATCATAAACACTGTCCAGTAACATTCTAAGAATAATCTTCAGACTCATCATTTGCACTATCTTCCACAGCAGGTTCTGGAACCAGTGCTTGATAATCAACATGATCTAAACTACATGTACTAAACTCTGTTATGCTTCATCCCTGAAGGGACTAGGCCTACATCCCACCGCTACGTCATCTACCATAGACAGATGGCAGGATTGGGGGCATGTGGTCAGCACCCACACCCACGGTCGTTAAAGGTGGTTTCCGTGACCGGAGCCGCTACTTCTCTATCAAGTAGCTCCTCTCTACCTCAGAAAAATCCGAGGAGGTACCAGGGATCGAACCGGGGCTTACGGATCTGTAGTCAGCGACGCTAACCACAAGACCACGCAGGTGGTCAAGCAACACGATCAGTTACCGAATTAAATAATTCTGCCTGTATAGATCAGTTATATTTGTCATTTAGGTATACAAGCATAAGGTATGAAGTGGACTTAATTCTTTTTCCCTGAAAACATTCTGTGTGTAATGGACTTAGGATTTTGTGACAGTTTCAATGCTCAGGAACCATAAGGGGTAGGATTTGGTTCGATTTCTCTGTGCATAGAGCACAGTCTGTTGTACTTATTACCAATAATAACTCATTTTTTGCATTTTTGAAGTAAATATCTTTTCCTTGTAAGCCACGATATGTTCATGGAGTCAAGGAATCACTTGAGTTAGCAGTATCCCTTTATCATTTTTGGCCTGTACAGATAAAATACCTATATTTTATTTATGCAGGCTATTTTAATCATGGGGTTTTTATGTGGACTCATAATGTAGCATATATACGTGTTGTATTTCGATAATGTATGCCATATTAATTATCACACTTTCCTTTTTATTAACGGTTTCGAGTTGTTGAGTATCGATAGAACTGGAGCAAGAATTTTAAGCCGCTGTACCTGCCTACCAATTAGCGAAATATAATATGTTCTGTATTCACTAAGTTCTTACCAGGATCTTACATAATGTTATCTATGTAAGCGAAAGCTTAGACCTTTCAGACCATAATCTTTTTAATAACTTCGAATCTATTTCGATTGCTGACTTTGTCCCAGCTTGGCTCAGTGCTACAATTTTGTAGTAAGTATTATTTGAATTTGTCTATATTATGTTCTGTATACGTTGCCATCTGCATTAGTTTATATTTTATAATTACCCGTAACTGTAACAGTTTAATTTTGAAAATACAGGTAGTATGAAACTGTAGAAATAGTCAATAAAGAGTATGTCAGATTGCAAGACTGTAGAGCAATTCATTGCTGAGAAAAAAATAACGAAATTCACATATTTCTCACCAATGAATTTCATCGAAAGCTGAATGTCCTCCCTTAATTTGTGTCTGCATAAACGAAATGAAATTAAAATTGTGTTCATGTTATAGTATGCTAGTAGGCTAGTATGCGATATTTTCATAAAAGCTTTCTGAAAGAAAGAATAAGAAACAACAGAAGTATGTAGGTTTTTCCAATCCCTCACCTTGAAAGATTAATTTTTGTAATGTCGTATAGTCTTGTAATGTAACGGAAGACGGATATTTTATGGCTTGTTTCTGAGTTCATCAGGTTTAAGTAGATAAAAAAACGTTAAAAATATAACAAATTAACTGAAAAAAATTTAAAATCTCTCTTAGTTTGTTAAAATTTCAGTTTCGAAAACTTAGTTTATGAATTTTTACATTAAACCAAGCAATTAGAAAATGATTGACGGAGTATTTTTTATTCAGAAATTGAATTTTTCCAGACAGACAGACTCGCAGTCAAGCTAGTAAACTAATTAGAGATAGTCAATTTTATTTTGTGACCATTTATTTTGTAAACTTTAAATACGAGTAGATTGAATAATCCTTCCTTATGTGCGGAATTGATCCATGCCTTGAGCACTCTCCGCCAGATGGCAGAAGTGACCAGTAGGTTACCATTAGTACAAGTAGTTCATGTGATGAGTATGGCTAAGTCCTTTACTTCTTTTGTCGTAGAATACACTTTTCCGTTATATGCGTGGGATATTTTGCTAAGAATTTTTTACGGTTAATTTTATAAATATTCATAGGTACCTAATATAACGTGAAGTTCGGATGTATCTTAAGAGAATCCGGATCTCCAGATATATTTTTGTGAACATTTAGCGAATTCTCACAGAATTAGGCATGTAATGAATCATGAAAACCAAGAAGGTGAATAAAACACATCACTATTTTTGTCGCTGTAAGGGAGATAGCCTGCCCTATGGCGAGTCAATAGATAATAAATGATATAGGTATATCGATTGTCTCGTTATCGGCGATAGTCGCGATACACTTTTCATCAGCTGTTTTATTTCTTAGATTAACCTCCTTGATACAATGATTATTGTGGTGTTATTAGTATTGTATTTATTATTATACGAGATTTACAATGCTTCACCACACATAATACAATATTTTCATATCTACTTCTGATCGTATGCAGCTATTTATACCCAGTCACTGTGTTCAGTGATTGTTGTTGTTGTTTTTGTTTTTTTTTTAATGAAAGAAGCTACAAGTATGAAGATATTTCACTGTTCAGTCCTTGTGAAGATACATAGGCCTAAATATGTGCATGTAGGTACAAACAAGTGATAAAAATAAAACGGAAAATTATTATAGATACTTGCGATTGGTTGTAATTTTACATATTCGTTTACTGTACTGGATTTGTCACCGATTCTTTGTAATTTAAGTTTAGCAAGAAAAGTTATTATACATTTTGTTAATTTAGGTTATGTAGAAAGGGGCCTTTCCATTAAGCATTTCCATTAATGAAGTGGATGGATTTCCTGTTATACGTCTAGACGTCATTTTGCCGTTTTTAGTAGCAATTATATTTGCCAGTTTGCTGGTAGTCAATCATTATTACGAATGAAATAGCCTACACATGAAGGACATCAGTATAATTACTTGCACAACCATCTTATCTCCTTAGCGAGTTCCAGGAATAGGATATCAATAAGACTTGGCAAGCGTCACCCAAGGCTGAACGGGTACATCAAACGCATTACAAAACGAATTTAACAATGACACAAAATACGTTCAAAGCAAAAAGTGCCCAGCATTTATATAGATATTTTTTGTATTATTGTTAAATTCGTTCTTTAATGCATTTAATATCCATACTACATACATATATATATATATAATTTATTTTGTCATTGTATCGTTTTTGAAACCATAACTGCACTTATGATAGCGATAGCAATCAAAATATTTATTTTATTTCCAGTTGGACATAATATATATAAATCTGCGTTTCAATACATATTTACTTTTAAAAACCTTAATTTATACCTTAATGGACGTCCATTTTGATGTACCGTACCAATGGACTTTGAAAATGCAATCGATTTGTAACAATTAAAAATTGTTAGTGCTCTGTAAAAAATTTGAGTTCCCATTCGTCCCGTTTCCCGGGACAGTTCCTTGTTTAATAGAATGTCACCGTGTCCCGGCTTTTTTCTCAAATGTCCCGCTTTTTTTCTTTTTAAGGAATACTTCCTAAAAGAATGCATTAGGCTTTTATGCCATATTAAATATGCATCACTCCTGGTGGCAAATTCACGGAAGATTGATGAGTTATATAGGAAGTTTGTAATTCTCATAACGATATTCTTTTATTTCCCCATGCTTCTGTTGCCTGCGTTGCATACCCACGGTTCCACAATGTCTGTTCAGTACCGGAAACGTAAACTTTAATCATGCATACTTTAAAATTCTGTTCTTATAATCGTTGTATTGTGATTGTGATTTATATAATATAATACGATGAATTTTAATTTATTTCCTCATTTCTTACTTGACCTGCTTTATTTTGATAAAATGTCCAAGTTTTTTCAAGTGAAGAATGTAAATATGGCGTTTGTTTTGTTTTGTTTTTGTTTTTTTCTTCAAATTGCATTATGAAAACCGTATGTTAACCCAATGTCTAAATATGGTCTGGATATTAATAAAGTTAAATTTGTTTAAAATGTGTATTTAAAAAGGATTAGGCTACATGTTTACATTGTTGTGTAAGATTTAATCATTTAGACCATTTTTAGTAGATATGTGGGAGATGTAACAGCGGGAATTAAAGAAAACATAAATGAACAAATTGTTTGCAATATATATATATATATATATATATATATATATTTGAATATTTTGTACTAAAACTTATTACAATCATTTTTATATATTTTCAACTTTCATGCATGAAAACTCCTTAAGCAATCTTGACCTCTGTTTAAACATAAATGCAACTCACACCTTATACCTATTTTGCCCCATGTTACATGGAATAAATAATTTTAATAGCACGTGCATATACATCGGAGTTCATCAATTGAGCGCAAGATAAAATTTTACCAGAACTGAATGCATCAATTGAGCGCGGCGGTCAATTTTGAAATGCATCAATTGAGCGCAACGCTCACTTTGGCACCAGCCGCAGCAATTTCTCTTCCCATTTTGTAGAGACTTAGGACTCTCTGTACATTGACAGGTATTGTTAGAAATGCTGTATCGTATCCATTTCGGGTGCTTGAGTACCGTTTAGTTTGTATTTGTCATAATTTATCTAGGTCACTTTCTTGGATAATAGCAGGACACTCTCTTTAGGAAACAAATTCTAGTAATATTTCCACGTCGATATTTATCAAGTAATTCTTCTATATACTGCTTCCTCCTTTTATATGTGGGATGCCATAGTAGGCCTACACAGTCATTATCCATTACTGCACTCTTCGAATTACAAGTAAGTAATGGTAACCGTTAAAAGACACAAGAGGAGATGTGAAACAAAGACAAGTGACTAGTACCCAGCGTTACCATACACTAAATACATTAAAACAAAAATTATCTAGGATCAGCATTGCCACACTTTGCACACAACATATCTCACGCCTAGGGAATATTGTTAGAGCCAATCCTGCATATAAAAAGAGGAAACAGTATATAGAAGAATTACTTTAAAATCGCGCTAAATTGATCCATTCCAAAACTAAACCACCGCGCTCTATGATGCACACCCAAAACTGACCCCGCGCTCAATTGATGCATGTTTAATAAGTTCGCGCTCAATTGATGTACACCCCATATACATTACCTTCCGCGCCATTACTTCTTTCCAAGAAAACAGATAGTTTTAAAAACATGTGACTAATAGCAGGAAGTAGTAATTACAGAAGAAACCACAGAATGCGTTCCAGACATTATTACTGATATGTCACATCAAGCATTAGCGGAAAATCAATTTTACAGCAGAAATAACGTCGCAAATACATAATGTACATATCTGTAACACGTGACATTAGAGGGTTAAATACTATTACATGTATATTAATAATAATAATAATAATAATAATGTTTATTAGCCTATGTCCATACAGGTGAGGCATCGTCAATATACATAATAACAGTTCTTATAAGACAAAGTCAGCAGTAAGGAATTCGTGTACAGAGTAAAATGGTCTCCTTATTAGCCATGCATATACATAATTTTTAAAACTATTTATGGGTAAGCAACGGACGCTTAAAGGCAGTTTGTTGAATAAATTAATTCCATTATAAAAACAAGTGTTATAAGAACTATTTAAACGACACTTCGGTAGATTTAAATCTGCCCTATGTCTTGTATTATAATTATGCATTTCTATATCAGTATAACTCTCTAGATTATTCTTGACAAATAAGATACAATAAAATACATATAAGTTAAAAACTGTCATAATATTCATTTCAGTAAAAAGAGGTCTACAGCTTTCTCTCTGACTTTTGTTTGCCATTATCCTCAGGGCCTTTTTTTGGAGAAGTAAAATCGAATTTGTTTCCCTGGAATGACCCCAGAGATATATTCCATAAACAATATGGCTTTGTAAAAGAGCAAAATACACAGTCCTTAAAACTTCAAGTGAAATGCAATTCTTAATTCTTCTTAGAACAAAAATACCTCTCGCCATTTTCTTACAAATATTTTCAACATGGGGCTTCCAAGTAAGCTTAGAGTCTAGGTGAAAACCAAGTAATTTAATATTGTCGCAGTTATTAGGTATTGTGCTTGTAAGACCAAAAGAGTATTTCTGAGTCTTTGAATCATTTAGAGCAAACCCATTTCTACCAAACCAGTCCTTTGCAGCTTTGAGGCCATCCATTTCCATATGTTTCATCTGATCTAAGCTTTTATCAGAAGATATAAGAGTGGCATCATCTGCATATAACACGATATCCACTGGTATATAATAAGACAGATCATTTACTGCAACGAGAAAAAGTAATGGTGCCAGTATAGATCCCTGTGGAACTCCACAGTTTATGGATCGAATATCAGAACTTTGGTCGTTTATACTAACAAACTGTTTCCTGTCATATAGAAAGGACTTAATTAAGTTCAACTCAGCGTTATTAACCCCATAGTACTGTAACTTTTTAATTATCAGTTTATGATCTATGGTGTCAAAGGCCTTAGTTAGATCACAGGCTGTTAGTGATAGTTGATCCTTATTTTCAAAAGCTGTGATGATCTTTCTGACTACATATTCAGTAGCTAACACCGTGGACTTTCCTTCCAAAAACCCATACTGTTTGGGTGATATTATGCCTCTTAGATATTCCAATAACTGTTTATGCATGAGAGATTCAAAGATCTTGGACAGAATTGGTACCAAGCTTACTGGTCTATAATTAGCCGGAGAGTTCTTATCCCCCTTTTTGTAGACTGGAACAACTGTAGTAGTTTTGTTGGTGTGCCTATTTTATAGCAAATTGAGCCCCAGGTTTTGGGCAGTCACTTGTAGTCGTTTATGTCCGGGGTGGATTCTGTATGGGTGTTTTACTTGGGCGCCAGCTTTTGGGATCCTAATTTGTCAGGTACCTCAAAAGCATATTTATTCCTTACCCCTTCCTCGGCTGCCGTCGATCCTCAAGCACTCGAGACGTCCGTCCTCAGGGAGACCAACTGATAACATGGTGATAATGAAGAATTGCCCAGGAATAAGTACACGTGTTTCTGTTAGCTCTAATACAAAACAATTTGCACTTTATTGTATCCACTTAATGCATAAGTACACTGGTAATGATGAGTCACAGTACACTTGGAATATCCTGTAAATCCGGCTACAATGGTGATTTCAGAAATTACGATGTAAATAAGTTTTATGTTATTGGTCATGTGTGCATAACTACCCTTAGGCCACAGCGAGCCTAAACCACTATACGCCTTCTGGCATATATCTGAGCTAGCTACTTCTCTACGGCTTCCTATGGGTGTAGTTGTATACTCCCAAACCTATAAAGCACTTGGATATCTTAAAGTTATTTCTTTTACTATCCTAACACACATGACTCCCTCTTAACAAAATCCTCCATCGAGCAGAGTTGGGAATTACGTGGTCATTCCACTGAAATTATTAGTCGAGTGATGTCTCAACATCATGAAGACAAAAATCAACTGACTATTTTTTTCATCAAAATACACGCCCCTCATAGAGTCTAATTGGTCACATATACATTTGACAACATTACTGGCTATCGCTATAATTATAGCTCAGCCAATGATATCGTCAGCCTTTTGAGTTTGCAAAGCGCCGACTTTCACACATTAATTATATTTACTTGCTAAAGTTTCACATGACCCATGTTCATGCATTAAAATCATAACTTAGAAATCACCTTAAATATTACCTTACGTCTATTCACTAGCAAATAATCATGTCTTATCTTAAATCTATCGGCTTAAACTAAAACCTTACCATTTCTACAGGTATCCAACTTATTTTCGTGAGACTGAGGTTTTTATTGCCGGAAGCACTTAAACAGTATTATACTCCATTGAAACATTTCCTCCCCCATTGATTCACATTCTTTTATAGTTACGAAGCGGCAATTCTATCTTTGCTTGTAAATCTCTAGTTTGGTAAAGACCGACTTTATTATATCTCAGGTAGGCCTAAAAGCCTCTCTCTCCGTGGGAAAAGGAACCTTCACCAAATATGTAAAAATCATCTTGAAGTACCATTGCATTACTTTGTTAACTTGCTATGAGTACCAAATAATTATAATTAATCTAGTTGTTAATTTATTCTAATTAAGTGTAACGTTTAGGCCTTAAAGAAAACCGCTACACAACTTTACTTATTTTCAAGCGGTCAGGGTAAATTGCATACTGGAAACATAGATTAATTAAAGTAGTTATTCGAATTATTCGAATTATTCGAGTTATTCCGAATTCTCCTCTGGCACCAATGTTAAATGCGCAAACAATAAAACAAATTTCCATATATACTGCCCCTGGTTATCTTGTTGCCGGAAGATATAGGCCTACATAAGTGTGACTCTTCTTTTTGGTGTTAGTGATTTGATTATCATTATTAGTATGATGATGAGCGTGACATGACGTGGAATATATTACATGGCTTTATTACATTTAAATCTCGTCCTGAGTTCATTACGTTGAAATAGGTTTTCACTTCACTTAAGTGCATTACATTTCATTTCATCGCAATACAGTGCAGTAGGTTGCACTCAAATTAAATTTGAAGTTTACTACATTAGTTAGATTATGTTGTCATTCAACATTATATTGTGCGAGTATTACATTCCGGTATGCACTAATGAAACTGACTAAATTCTAAGGGTAATCTCACAGTTACTGTATGGCAACATTTATTTACTGTCTCTCGTGACAAGTTCTCTAAAACTGTCCGACAGTGAAATCACGATTCAAAAAATCTTTTCCTTCAAAAAGTATAATTGCTTATCAGTGTTCTATGATATAACTTGCTTCTATCAAACAGATAGGAAGGGATATAAATCTGAATTTAAAATTGGGTTACCTGAAATTTATGAATGTTCTTATAATACCCAATACAAGTCTTATAACAACAACAAAAAATAAGGGCAATACTAACCCGCAACGAACTAAGGGCTGAAATCGACTTTTAGTAGGCAAACGGCATCAATTTTACTGTAGAAAGTCTGGTGGGTGTGAACCCACTGTCTCTGAACTCTACTTTTTCCAATGCCACCAGCACCCTTTAAGATTTGTGGTATCCGTCGTTAGTTTGGCAGAGTGATCAATTTCTCGTGTTAAGGCACCTATCAGGCTCTAATATGTTATCCGGATGAGTTGAGTTAGGGATAAAATAAGCCGTATCTTTCTTATAGTTATCCAAGTATGCGATACCATCTGCGTGGTCTAGTAGCTTGCTGACTAAGGATCTGAAGGTTTGGTTTTTATTCCCAACACCTCGGATTTTTCTAAGATAGCGAAATCTGGTTTCCTCAGCCTCGGGAGGAGAGCTGAGGAGTCACTTGATAAATCATAAATAACGTCCTTGCATGCTGACCACATGCCCTAATCCTGTCATCTTCCCATGATGTCGATCGACGGAAGTAGATGATGCAGCGGACGGATGGTAGGCCTTGTCTCACAGAGAATGTTCCAAGCATTAATCAGGAACAGTTCAGTAGGAGAAGTGACGAGAGAAAGTACTTAAATGATTTCAGCTCCAGTCGATATGAAGACAGAGGCAGTGGACAAAAGTTCATACTATCGCTCACCATATTCAGGATGTTTCATTAATTCGCACAGAATATCTATAATGTAAGCCTCTTTTGTCCCTTTTTTAGTTTGCAGATATTTTATCGAATGATCAAACTCAAATGGCGCACATTCTAATTTCAGATTGAGGACCACCCGTTCTTTACCCACATAAGTAAAACAATAGAGAAGTAAATGCGGATAAAATTGACTTAACTTAAGTTCAGTATCCTTCCACCAGATAGATATTTGTACATGATTTTCAGTCCACCAATTTCTACCAAATCTCCCAGAGATGCAGTATTGTGATTATAGGATTTTTATATGTTTAAAGTTTTTCTTCGTCGTTTTTATAAAATATACTTTCACATAAACAAAAATATGCTTGAAAATTCATATTTCAAAGTAGTGTACGGTGTATGTAAAAATAACTCCTCTGATAGAATTGTCTACTTGAAGTCTTAAGATGCCGTTTAAAACTCGTGCAATAGCAGTGTTGGTGTTATTTCCCTTGAAGACTGAAAGTTTAAAGTTTTTCATTTACGAGAAATAAGAAATATTTGCCAGTATTCACCTTTCCAGAAGCACTACTGCTTTATCATAGGCCCTCGGACAGATTATGTGGCAAGAACGAAAGGCCTATGTGCAAGATTTTAATAGCAAACCATATTTTTTCCTGTCTGTATCAATGAAGTAGAGTGGCTCTGCACCGAAGACATTGATGTTGAACATTTATTTTTTAATATTTTTTATTTATTATTTACCGGTACCATGAAAATTGCAAATTACAAATTACAAATTAGAAAATACAAATTAATACATAATTATTACAAATACAAATATAAATAATATAAACAAAATTATTACAATTACAAAAGAGCATTATTTGCCCCGCATGAGCATAGCTCGTGTTCGGGGTCAGTTCAGTTAAACTAAAATTATATTTTGAACATTATATAAAAAGAAAACATACATATTATAGTTTTAGGCAAAAAATAAGAATAAAAATAAATAAGATTGCTTATATGAAATAAAATACATGAAAAAAGATACGAAAAATAAATTACAATAACATAACAAAGTTGCAAACAAAATACCCTATGTTAAAAATTAAAAATTTACAGTTAAGAATGTTTTATTTTGTTGAAAACATTTGTCTTACAAAGAAAGTTAATGCATGCATCCTTTTAACCCGAAGTAAAGTAGTAGATTTAAGCTGTGCTAAAGAACTCCATACTTTTGAGACTCTCTATGTGTCAAATATCTACTTATTTTCTGCTTATAATACCCATTTTGACAGGTATTCCTTGCAGACTAAAGCTAGGACAAATTACTTGATAACGGTTAACTGCACAAGCAATCTGTCATAAGAACACATAGCTAATTGGATATTATTTGCCGTTATGTGGTTTTTATGTCGATTACTCTTAGACAGACAGTTAATTACAGTTAATTCCTAATCTCTTGGTCTATGTAGGTCTACTATATGTTTCTCTGTGTCTTTCATACGGACAATACCATATAAACAGTCGCCAGTAGCAGTCACATGATTGCCCATCCACTTCAAAACATGACGAAATATTTTCAGCAACCGTCTTGTACTGGAACCGATGATTCAATCTGTACTTGTCATCAACCAAACTCTCATTTAAAGGCTAACTGGATAATTATAAATAACATAATTATTGGTTAAAACTACAATATCCAGTTCTCGGATAGTTTTTATCCTATGGATAAAAGGTAAAGGTTATTTGAGCAACTATTTGTCCAGTTAACCAATTAACTTTTATCTGGATTATCCAGCTCACGTGCATACCTCAGAAGAGATGCAGGAACTGTAGAATTATCTTGACTAAAGAGGGGTCTTGGGAGTCATGAAGGGAAATAGTGTCAATCTGTCAGCTCCCCGCTCGTCCATCCTCCATCCTTTATTCATCATGCAATCTCTGGAAATTGGAAGGTTAATCAAGTGAGTAACTTTAACACTTGGCTCTCACATCCTTCAGTAAGGGAACGGCTAGTCAGAAAGTAATAAATTATGACTCAACAGTGACCTGTGATGGAATGAAGAATTGAAAGGTTCTGGGCAACAATGCCAAGTGCTTCTACTCTGTTACTCCAGTTCCACTATGCCAATGATATTACATAAGTACCACTTACCAGAATAAATATTGACCCTATCATAACATGATTTATATAAGTAATGGATTTTCTGATCAGATAATGTTTTAAACTTTAAACTTTGAATGTTAATCTTATATTAGGCCTACATAATTCAATTCCCTTCCTTTTTAAATAAACATTTTGTTATTATTCTGGACCCGACTGGACTATACCACCAGACAGAAGAAGAAAACATATTATATTTCCAAACTTATGGCTTAAGGTATATATTATTTTTCCACCTAATACCTCAATAACGCGTTTATGTGAAAAAGTATGTGCAGCACATTTCGAACCTTTTATGTGTGTGCTTAACGTTTTGTATCGTCAATGAATATTAAGTATATTTTTCAATTATTTCCTTTCACATGTGATACTAGTATGTCCATGTTCATGTTAATTCGAATAGGTTATTGTTGTTGCTGATATTTTAACTTTTAAGAAACTGGTAAGTCTGAAATAAACAAAAATATTGTATAAAAACGCACAATTTAATGTGGAAATTAGAAACATGGAAGTTATCTATATTACGTTGTTGCATACTTGCGGATATATTTTTATTTCACAATTATATTAATAAAACCCCGAACGAACAGGATCTCGTGCTCGGGTGGAGATCCAGTGTTACATTTATATGGACCAATGTTTTATGATTGATGTGTAATGCTAACCTAACTTATCTTAAAACTAAGAAGTAGACAAAATGTGACTGATGTAAAAAATACCAGGGAAGAGAGGCAAAAGCTGAGAGCAATGGCATGGTCAATGTGATGAAATTAATATTAATTACAAAATGACAAATAAGCAATAATAGTGTTCTTTAGGTGAAGTAATAGTGTGTACTAATTCCCATTGTAAATAATATATGTTCATTGGAATCCGATTTAAGATTTTGGAATATTACATTTCAACTTCTGTATTATATATTCCTTCGTGAAAAAATAACTCTTTTTCTTGTGTTATAGATAAGAAGCTCATACCAAATCAGAAAATATCCCTGGCCAAAATTAACAATTTTTAATACTCAATAATCGACGAGAGTAATATTTTATTAAGTAAGTAGGGTAGACTAATCTTTGTTTACAATTTTAATAAAAATATGACATGGGACTTTGACCCCCAAAACCTTCATTATGAAATACAATGAAATATGTGATTCATTCTTTCATTAGTAATGGTTGTCTAAGAAGGAAGTAGAATTAATTTCTCGTGTAATCTAATCTCCATAAATTTGTTATCGGGGGACTCAAGCTGGTTACTTAAAAACAATAATTAGAAGCGATAAATAGAACGTTGTCTGATAACTTGGAACTACATTTGGAGCTTCCCAGATAAGCTGCACAATAAGAAGTGTTGACACTGCTGTTTAAAATAAAATATTAACCACTTTATCTCTAAATGACATAGCTTGTTATATCAGACAACGTGGCGCTTTGTATGTGAAAAAAATTAAAAGAAAGCAAGACACTGTTATGTGTGTGGTGAAGTAGGAAATTAGATCTTCCTTATCTGCTGGTACACAACATGCGGTGATTTAAATGTCCTTACCACTTAAAAAGTAAATCTTCATGGGTCATGACTACCAATTATTAAAAAACAGGCTAACAACCTTGCACTTTTACCCACAAATTTCATGAGCTCTAGGATCCCTAAGGCAGATCTACAACTTTGTCAACATTCCAAACAATCCCAAAGAGACATTCAACCACGCAGATTTTGATCAAAACTTGCGGTGGTGTTTTGTCTGATGTGAGTACTTGTGTATAATATACTGTGTTCATATCGTGCCCCACATCACCAAATCAGAACATTCACTCCGCTTTTGTTCCATATTAGCCGTTGAATTGCCCCAACACTCTGATAATATATTTTTATTCACGTTACAGTTGATATAAATTAATAGGGCCATTATGATTTAACTTCTTCTTGTAATAACAAAGCAAAAGAGAAAGTGAATTAATCATGACAAAAAGTAATTGAGTAAGATTGTAACCTTTTCTTATTACACATTAATAAGACGTTCTTGTAAATATTATTTATAGAACGAACTTATTCCATATGAAAGTTAAAGAATACTGTAGACGGGCATGGGTGATAATGTTCGTATTCCTGATAACACTCAAGAGTTTACTTCAGTGAGTACACCATATTCTATCTATTAAAAATAATTTATTTGATTACAAACTCAGGTATAAATAATTTACCTATCTGGCTAGAAGGAAAGTACAGTTTCGAATCGAATCGTTCACTGCGTGGACGTAGTACAGAGCCTCCTGGTGGAGGTTTCATTTATCCAAGACCAGATTTAGTCTCACCTATTTTCTTACACAGGACAGAGCGTCAGGTGGTAAGACCATATTTCGACGACCACCTGCAGAAAGCTAAGAACGTGAATGAGCCGTAGAATTGGATCCAGAGGCTCTTATTTAGGCTTGGAGTTCTTGAACGTACCGTAAATCTACGACACTGGACCCACGGTTTATAATCCCTCCCGGAGATTGTACGCAGTAGGCCTATAGCTTATCCTCCCACACACATTCAGTCAACAAGTAATATGATTATTTTAACTTTCGTCACCATATTTTAGTTATTTTCTATTAGGTCTTTCTAGTAATAGAGGAGTTGTAAAGGAATGGGTATTCCTACTAATGAGGACCATAGGCGTAACCAGGCCGACCATATGGGGGGGTTATAACATCCGCGGGGTCTGGGGGGTATTCCATACCCCCCAGGAAGAGGGGGGTCCGGGGGTCCTTCCCCGGAAAATTTTAAAAATTAAGACGCAAAATAACGAGTTTTAAGCTTCCCACGCTTTATACTTGTATTAAGTAATTTATGTGCAGACTTAAAAAAATTATACAATTTTCCTTTTTTTAATCAATGGGGGGGTTCAAACCCCCAAAACCCCCCCTCGGTACGCCTATGATGAGGACTGCCTATTTACTTTAAGCTTTGCGGATGACTAGGTGATTTTTGCTCAGGACGCTGAATATTTGGAATTCATGATAAGAAGACTGTATATGCAATACCAAAAATTTGAAATGACCTAAATATAAGTAAACCCAAATATTTGGTCACTAACTCAAGGGATAAGCACTGCATTTCAATTACTCAGGGAGAGAAAATTGAACAGGTAGATGCATTTAAATATTTAGGCACTTTGGTTACTGGGGATGGAATTGGATTAGAAGATACTAGAACACGTATTGAACAACCAAGAAGAGTGTTGGGAGCCTTGAACTCAGTATGGTGGGATAAAAACATATCGAGAAAAACTAAATTACATATGAGGAAAGCGTCTGCTACAATAGTGAAGCCTAAATACTGAATGCAGAATACAAAAGGGAGATATCAGCAGTAGAAATGGATTACTTAAGAAGAAGTGCAAGAGTTTCAAGAATCCAAAAGATTAGGAATCTAGAGATAAGGAGAAGGATGGAAGCGGAGGAGACAGTCCTAGATAGAATTGAAATAAGAGGTTTAAGATGGTTTGGACACATAATGAGAATGGATTAACATAGATGGCGAATAAAATGCTTCAGTGGCAACCACCTGGAAGAGGAAGACGGGGCAGACTGAGAAGATCCTGGTACCAGAGCATTAAAGAGATCATCGATGGGAGAGGACGCCAAGAAGAGACACCTTGGATCGAGAAATATGGCGATTAGGAATGGGAAAGCGGCATTAGCTGCAAAATCCCTACTACTACTACTTTCTAGTAATATCAGTCAAAATCTGTGAAAGCAAATCAAGTGTTTGTAATAATAATAATAATAATAATAATAATATACTATAGTGAGTGATATACCATTGCGCGTCTACAGTTCCAATATGACTTTAAGACTACCTTATATAATGTCAGTATTATTTCAGTTTTGGATGTGTTAATTTAAGATTGCAATAGTTCCGTTTTGTTTAAACAGGTCAGAATATGGTAAATTTATGGTTTAAGGGAGTTTGTACTTAACGCTAGAAAAATATAGGGACCATAGTGTATGTTCAAGAAATCATAAATCAGGTGTTAACAGTTTGCATGTGCAATTTGCAGTTTAAAATAAAGAAAGATTGGTAGCTCACTGTTTGGTAAGAAATAATTAAACGTGTGGGGGATAATTTAGTTATGCCGCTGCTTGCCGTATACTGTTGCTTAGATTTCTGTGGAACTTACTAACGGTAGGTACTAATTTTTACCCTACCGCAATCAGTGTAACATGTACAATATTACTGCCAAAAGCTGCATGAAAACTTAATATATGTAGAACTACTCAAATATGCATCTGGAAAAGCAAAACATTGGTTCCTACACATTATAAACCTATGTTGGCAACAGAAAGAAATACCACAAGAGTGGAAAGCAGGTCTTATTATGTCTATGTATAAAAAAGGAGACAGAAAAATTTGTAGTAATTATAGGGGAATTGGCCTATTAAATAGTACATATAAGATCCATACAAAAATAGTAACAAGATAGAATGATTGCTGTAACCCTATTGATTGATGAACAGGTGGTATTTAGAAAAGGGAGGTCATGCATGGATAACATATTCATATTAAATAACATCATTGAGAAGCATAGAGAGTTCCAGAAAGAAACACATTTACTTTTTATAGATTACGAAACAGCAGGGTAAGAATAGATAAACTTTGGGATATTTTAGAAAGAAGAGGCATTCCTTTCCGTTTAATAGAAGTTTTAAAATCATTTTACAGAGGAACATATTTTAAAATTAAACAGGGTGTAAAGAATATTAGGTATGTTATAAATTCTGGATTGAGACAAGGCTGCAGTTTGTCGCCACTTTTATTAAATTTTTATATCGATGACATTATTAGACAATGGAAAAATAAGACATCTGGTATCGCCTATGGACCAAGAACACTTTTAACATTACTATTTACCGACGATCAGATTTTAATAGGAAGGAGTGAAAATATACTACAAAAAGCAGCATATGAACTAAATCTAATAGCAAAGGAATAGAATTTTAATATTTCTATAGATAAAGCGAAAGTAATGGCTTTTGTTGGAAAATATCCTGTTAGAAGTAAAATAATTATTAATAATAGAATTATTGAACAGGAAAAAAAAATTTCTAGGCTACCATATAAATACAGATGAAAACGGAGATATAGAAAATAAAATAATAAAATTTAAGAGGATACGTGGCACAATTAATAAAACATTAAGAAATAAAATAAGCAGAATTGACACTCAAATGAAGTTTTATAAAACAGTTGCTATTCCGATTTTTATGTATGGTTCTGAAAATTGGGTCATGCTAAAGAAAGATGAAGATTGAATTCAAGCTGCTGAAATGACATTTTTGAGATCTACAATGTATGTAAGACGTATCGATAAATTACGACAACAGTTTAATTTGGAAAGTTTAAATGAGAAAATAAAGTGCAAAAGAGAGAAATGGTTCATGCACGTCCAATGGATGGAAGACAAAGAGAATATTAAATTATAATGTAACTGGTAATAGAAATGTAGGTAGACCTAGGAAAAGATGGATTGACCAACTAAGCTGATAACTGGAGGCGTAACAGGCACATGAAAAGTCTAATACGTGCAAGGAGATGATGATGATGATGATGATTACTTGAAAACTAAGAGTCCAGTTTTATGAACTAAACGCTATTTTGTTAAGCAAAGATAGAGGAATACAATGGAACTAAAATTCAAAATTGGAATGTTTGAGCCCTATTCACGACCATCTCTCCTTAAGATAGGCTAGGTTATCTTAGGGAAGATTGTGACCTATTATCGATTACGTTATATGGACATAATTGAAGGGTTCAGAGTTCAAGTGAACCAAATTCATGAGACTCATTTCTGATTAGATAGTTCTCAAAGTTAATTGGCTGCAGTAATTAACATTGGCTTCTAATTTTTCTTGCTGTCATCTGGTTCACCGTTTCTCAGAAAATGTTACATTTCTACTGCCGTGGCAATGTTGGTTCAAAATGGGCAGAAAATGGACTTGGTTTACGTTAATTCCATTTATTATTCTTTTTTTACTTACATAAGTAAATAAGACAGAATTAATATGGTCAACACATTAATACGCTACTCTACCATAATTGTAATAAAAATTCTTTTAAGTCATTTTGGTAGCATTTTGGTCCAAAAATTCAATGTATCCACCTTTTCATGAGCTCAATAACTAAAATAATAATAGTAGTAATAATAATAATAATAATATAATAGTAATAATAATTAAGTTGCAAAGACTTTCAAAAAAATTACATGTGAAACTTTTTCCGAGTCTAATAGAAATTGCTTAATCATTTCTTAATAATAACACGCAATTACATTATGCTGCCTAGTATGGGGCACAACAAAGCATGACAATGAAAACAATTCAACTTGCAGTATCTGGCAAAACACGGATATGACTCACAAGAAAAACGTGTTTTATAGAAAAAAGCATGCATCTTACGAAGTATCCGGTATTCCTAATTAGGGCACAATTTCTTCTAATTATTCAGTTAACCTTTATCTTATAACAATGTTATGATGATATAGCGATTCTTTCTTGAACTCCTGATGAAATTCTAGGTTTTGTTTGTGGTGGATATTGCGAAATGCTGTTGGGACTTTTCACCATAACAATAGTTTTTTTTCAAATTCTTAAATACACGTGGAAGATGTTATTAATGTTTTTCTGTGTTAAGATAGGAAAGAGTTAAAATAAACACTTCTAACTGGTGTTAGCTGATCGTATAATTACGCCACATGTTTTTATCTTGGAAGGTAGCTTCCCTAGACTAAACAATGCCTTATTGTGATCTCTGTTGGTTTAACACATTTCACTTATCTGCTTCTGATAACAAACCTGAGCATTGTGCCCTGAGGCATCTCATATTAAATTTTATGATAGATTATGTTTTAAATATTACAATGTAGAGATAAGTTATATATCCAAGGGGGGCGGGTATTGGGTGTTCAAATATAATCCACGTGCAGTATTGTCATAATAACTATGTGCACACGGTACGTTCTGATACCTCCTTGCTATTTATACAAGAAATTATCTGTAACTACGAAATTGTCAGGATTTATTTAAGGTATATTATGTTTTCCGGTCTAGAAAACCACCATTAACGGCCGTGGGTGTCGGTATGCTGACCACATGCCCCCAATCCTGCCATCTGCCTACGGGAGATGATGCAGCGGTCGGGTGGTAGGCCACGTCCCTCCAGGGATGTAGCGCCACGGAGTTTAGTTTAGTTTAGTTTATATTATGTTTACTTTCTCTAATCTGCCATAGGTACCACAGGCAGAGGAAGGAAGTGTTGTGTTCGTCCCTGAAATTCCACGTCGAGTTTTCAGCATTAAAACATTTTTTTTAGTTCCCCTGACAAGAAAAATGCAATTTTCGGAACATGTCTTCATGTGACTATGAACAGAACACCTGAAAAACGAATAATCGTATAAACACGAAATTCTATATTTGGGTTAAGTATCTACCAGGCACGTGGTGCAAAGCATGGTGGCGACATTATTTCACATTTGCCACCGCTTTATTTGAAGAAAATATCATTCTTTTGAATTTTTCTCGTAAACGGGTGTAACGAATTTGTTTCAATTTGGTATCCAAAGTATAGTATATAATAAATATCAAGAACCTATCCCATGGGATGCGTTGAATTCTGTTCGGACTCAATTTGTTTGACTGCGTTCATGTAGACCTATGTAAAGTATTTATTTATGTTATTTCTTTTTTAAGATTCTCCCCTCGTATATCAAAGCAAATGTTAGGCTAATACAATTTTATTTGAATCAGCTAAAATGGAATATAATAGAACTAAAACAATGGTTGTAATGTCACAATAAAATATCCATTCTTTAATCTTACATTTTAAATTTTCAGCCAGTCTTACAAAGTAAATGGATCTTTTTCCAAAGATAGTGGTTTTTCGCTCATTTCAATAATTGTTAGTTTAGGATAGAATTTAAAATTACAAAATAACCTACATACTATAATTTTATATTTTGAAATAGAGAGGTAATTTTACACTATGTGTTTACGTAAAGTGTTTTATATTATGGTAAACTGTAATAGTACTATGAGTTTATTATGTAAGAGAGAGCCATGCGGTGATGGCGATTATCTAATTTTGAGTAACTATACCCATAGATCGCATTAAGATTATTTAATTTAATCAGCTTACTAGCAAATCCAGAGTATCTTTCAATAACATTTAATTAATATGTCCTAATATTTTGACACATTTCTTCCGAACAAGATATTGCTCAATTATTATAATTAAACCGTCACAATTCACAATGTTGATCAAATCCTAACATTACATACAGATTTTAACAAGAGGTAGGCCAAAACTATGAGGAAAAATTCCTTGCATATAGAGGGTGAAATTATGTTATATGAACATGGGTCCTAAAATGTTTTATTTCCTGGTTAGAGCCCTTTTCCACAACTCTGGGTTGGCATTTTTGGTTACTGTTTGGTGAGACCGTATGCACTTCCACATTTGTACTCTCAGTAGACAAATGTACAGAGCGTTCTTTAGGAACATGTGCCATTACGAATATAACGAGACATGTACTTGCACTATGGAGCTCCTGCTCATTTCATCCTCTGTGTTCGTCAGTTTCTGAATAGACGGTTTCGTGATAAAGGGATAGGAAGACTAATTACTTCACCTCCTTGCCTGACCAGAATCCACTAGATTTTTATTTGTGGGAGGTTTAGAAATTCTTCTGTATGCAACACCGGTGCAAGATGTAGACAGTCTCCGCGCTCTTATTCCGTAAGGCTCCATATAATACGAGATACTCCAGCGATACATCAGCGCAGCAGGGAGTCCATGACGGAAGTATCCATGCTAAAGGAGGACATTTTGGACATTCCATTTGATGTACTGTTATGCACAGTTCTGTATTTAGTACTATTTAAAACGATTTTCTGTTTTCCACTGTTGTATTTTCGAGTATTCCGCTAAGTGGTGCAGGTGTAAAAAAAAGGGCTCTTACAAGGAAATAAAGAATTTTTGGACCCACATTCATAGGCTATAACAATTTCACCCTCTATATTTATTATTTATTATTTTATTTATTTTATGGAAAACAAGAGAGATACATCAAATGATTACTCGAATGAGCAAATGCTCGTATTCGGGTTCAGTTCAGTTATTTCATTCAAGATTGTTTCATCTATACACCCTGTATAGTCATAGAGTCCTGGCTGAACTTCTTCATAAATCAAATTAGATCATGCAACGATTTGTGAAATATTATTGTCTCTAGTATAATAAACAGTACTGCTGTACTTTGTGAATGACAACCTGATGTTAACGAGGAAAGGAAAGAGATTCAAATGCCTACAGCAATTCAAAGGACTTTCGTTTTTAACAACCTGTTCCTTTCCATTGCATAAGGCTGAAATTCCGTTGAGAAATTAAGGGAACATATACCTCTTCTTCCTTCATCCCCTTAGCCACAAAGCTTGGGCACATCGTTTAATATTGCATGGCCTGGTGAGTTTACACGAGTTCAGCTTAAATATAGTCCTGGTGGTTGCGATGTCATCAATAATGCCACAGGCAGGAACATAAATATCCCCAGTCCGAGGTAAAGTTCACTTATGTAATACGGAAATTGGTATTTTATGTTAATAGCTATGAAATGTGGTTATTTTTATTATGACAGTTTTGTTCGCTTCCAGAAAGTAAATCTCCTGCAAATTGTGATCAATATCCGGGTCTGGATGGCGTAATGGTTATCACACACACAAGGGTCAAGGAATTTCGTTTCACTTCATGAATCAGGCAAAAATGTTGCACGTAAGGGGAGTTACAGAAAATCTATGGTCTTATTGCATTTGTTGCCGAGTTACAAAAGCAAAAAGAACAAGTTTCTCTACTTTCATCCCTTTTTGAAATTCCATTTCGCATTTCTTTCTATAAATTATTTGAGAGAATGCAAGTAAGTAACTTATATCGAATTTATTGTGGCCACTGCTCATACATTTTATAAATCTACATATTCTTCTTCGTTGTTATATTCTAAGGCTATTTGTATTAATATAAAGTAGACTATTAAAGGCCTACCTGACATTTTCTTTTGCCACACTTGCTTTGTATAGCCTAGTGCAATTTTTATTGTATAAATGTTTGTTCATTTCTTGGATGTCTTATACATTTCATAACAGTCATAGAAAATTCCAGCACATTTCTGTTGATTTCTTTAGGCCTACCACAAAAGAAAGTTCTGTATTAATTGTAGCGTTTCAGAAATGTACTCAGTATTAAATATATTAATAAATAAATATTCTGAATAGTGATATTTGCAATTTTTATATTGCGCAATACTTCACTTGATATGAGAATAATACAATAATTCGGATCCGTTCGTTACATTATTATAAAACGTATTGAAAATCTCTAACAAATTACTTTTGAAAGAGAAAATCATCTAAAATTATTTAAATTTACACAAGCGAGGGGTAGTTGTTAATGAGGAACTATGCGAAATAATTTACTTTGGCTTCTATAGGCCCATGTCCAGTTTATACTGCCTTTCAAATACCGAGGCAAAATTAAATTCTAATGTAAAACAAGATGATGTAGGCCTACTATCTCTTAAGATCTCATTTTAAAAGAAAGTTTAGTTTTGCCTATATCTTACCAACTTAAAAATATTTTACTAACGTAAACCTTTTTGTTTAGTTAGTTTTAGAATATACCACATTTTGTTCGATATTTGCATGTATTAAAAGTTAATTAGAATACTAACGTTATATCAAAAGTTGTATGGCTTGATTTATATGCTGGAAGCTAGATACATCTATGAACTATGAAACTTATACAGGTCCCTTATTGACTAGACCGGAGTGTACAAATAGAAAGTGCCGTCGCGCGTCTTGACATCCAGATGAGATGATTCTGTGAACAGTTTGCCCCGTTACTTTGTGCACAGAAGCTACAATTTTATCGTAATCAACAATTACAACTGTAACATGATTTATTAACTTATTCTATTGAGGAGCACCTCAAGGAAGAACAACCAGTTTCCCCTTCCACTCATCTCTGAGCAGAAATAGATGTGGTATGAAGACTGGGCTAACTTGAATTTATGACTTATGCTAGTTAGGAAGTACATGGCACAAAGAAAAAGAGAGAAAAAACAGTTATGAGTTGTGGGAGAGGGAGATAAAGACATACGAGAGAGAAGATAAAGCCTAGAAACAGATGGAAATATAGGCGGAGTTATTATCAGAGGGAATGACAGAAATGAGATATGGATAGAGAGATATTCAAATAACGGGAAAGAACAACCTGAGAGAATGAGTTGGAGTGATAAGATTAGAACAATAAAAAACTGAGACACAGATGAAGAGGAAAATTTTAAAAAAATAAATAAACAGTCTGTTGAAGAGGGTCATAACCAAGGGAGGAGGAAACTAGGTATTAGAAACGTCTATATTCTGAGGACATATCTGAAGGAGAAACGTTGTAGACAAGTGAGATATTGATAAAAATAAGTCGATACTGAGGGAGAAATAGAGAGATTATTGTGAATGAGAGGTTAGGCTGGGCTGGCTAAAGATCCTCTAATAAAGCGATTTCCTTCTCACATTACGGATCAGCAGCCTGCATAAAATTGTGAAACCAGGTTCAAAGATAATGTAATATAGACTTTCCTCTGGTTCGCGGGCATGGCATGGCGTGGCAAACAATACGGAGTCATGATAGCACACTGTACCAGGCGTCGATTTAGAGGGCGAGTATAAGCTGAAGAAAAATAGTTTATGTGTGTATTAGAGAGATAGAGAGAGAGAGAGAGAGAGAGAGAGAGAGAAGAGAGAAGAGAGAAGACAGACAGACAGGCAGAGACAGACAGAGAGAGAGAAGGAGAAATTGAAGATGTACCATGGGTGGGTGGGTAGAAGGATGGCTAGATGGCGGCAGAAGATAATTAGAGCAGGGGAAAGAGAGAGATAGAGTGAGAAAGATAAAGAAGGGATAGGAAGAGTAACTAGTAAAGGCCAGAGAGAAGACATGGACTTGACGAAATATTCTTTTATCATGGAAAGGTGAAATCAGACTGTAAAATTGAATGCCGTAGCCTACATACGGCCAGTGTGAAAGAATAATTTGTATCATGTTTTAAACCGAGTTGTGCTACAACTATTGCAGAAAATTAGATGGTATGAGGGGAAGAGAAAGAAGGTGGAGGCATAGATAAACAAAAAATCAAAATAATTATTAATTAATTTTTTTATAATTTTAACAGTACAAAATTATTTGTTTATTTAATTTTTTCACACCAGGAGAGGAAAGTAAAAGGAATAAATTTCCCCTTTAGGCTTTTCACTAAAGGTTTAGCTTTCACGCAAATTAAATACAAATATTATTACGTGGACCACACACTCCACGAAGTATGGCAAGACAGAATATCATTGCCTCCGCATTGGCGATCTGACAGTGCGCTGTTGTAATTCTTCGGAGACTAATAATATAGTTATTTATTTAAACATGGACTGATTGTAATGTATCTCCTACCACCTTTATTTTGCATGGTTATAACATTTCCACTCTGTGTGTAGGCTATAGCCTAAATAATAGCCTAAATCAGGAATCATAAAGTGATCAGGCGATAGGGCGTTTGTAGAACATTGAAGAAAGAGGCTGACTAACGAGAAGGCAAGAGAGAGGGAGAGTGGGAGAGAGAAAAAAGAGACTTGAATTTGGAATATTGTCCATGTACTGTACATAACTTTGTAGATACAAGGAAACGCTAAAATAATTTATTACTTGTATTTAGTCTGCACATATTCCTCATCTTAAAGTTTCTGGTCTGTTAAGAAAAACAAGAAAACTTACGAGTCAACACAGACAAGCGTCGCTGCAGAGGTTATTGTACCAGTGCTTTATAGTGTTGTTGTACTCGATGTCAGTCATAATACGTTTGCTGGAATTAAACTAACGGAAAACACGTAGATCTAGCCTAAAGACATTTTCTTTCCATAATGCATACTTTTTGAAGGTCTAGACTACTCGTACATGCAAAAATATCCAATCTTGTTATGAGGAGGAAGAACAATATGAGCCACTGAATGGTAGATTATTTCCTAAGTATACATCTGCCTAAAATTGTAGTAGCACAATATCTAAAAGTTTTATTAATAAACGGGGGTTAAGTCTTTTGAGATAAGATCGAAGTAGGTAAGGAGACTTAAAATTGTGCACACTGAAATAAGTTTGACATCTATATAAACAAATTTACAAGGATTCGTGTCCCTTCAACTTTCTCTCTTTTTAAAGAATTGTTCAAATAATGTTCTTTCTTTGGTATTATATATATCACCATTTGTGGAATTTTCCGATTTCGTGCCTGTCTCATGGTTTCAATGACTCCTAAATGGCTGCACATAAATTAACGAAGATTCGCATTCTGAATTGTTGGTGTTAAATAATAATTTATGTGTTTACTAATGGTTATGAGATATTAAACAGGGTTGCTACGAACTCACTACAAATAGGTCATACAACCTATCTGAAGAACATCATAATTCCGGTGAAATTATCATGCATCTAATTATTTTTATTTTTTATCTTATAGGCCTAACTACGAAGGCCCTTCTCTATCTAAGTACACAATTCTGGATCTGCCTCCCAATTAATGCTGTATGTATTTTAAGTCTGTTGTATTTTGGTAACACACTACTTTCCAGAACCACCACATCCCTTTTCATCAGAACTACATCCCAGTTTGTTAACTGTAGACGTTAGAGTGAAGCGAAAGCTTAGCGGGAGGAGGGGACAACTCTTAAACGGTAAAATACTACTGGCACTGAACCTGTGTACCGTGCTTCCCTCTGCGGCGGGTCGGTTTTAATTGGTGTTCTTTTATGACATATAGTTTGTATTACAGTTTGTATTTAAATGTTGGGCGCCAGAAATAGTCTTAGCTATTTCAATAAATATGTTTTTTTAGACCCTCCGGTTGCTTCAAGTCGGCTTCGAGCAGAATCCTCTCTTCTCAAGGCGGGAATGGTAGACGAGCAGACTGGTGATCCTTCCTTCATATAAATAACGTTGCGTACAGTTGAACAACAAACTTTTATTTTAGTTATTGCAGAAATATTCTTAATACAGTTATTACACTCGTTACAATGATTACAAATAATAATAATAAAATGTTCTTGGTGTTTAGTTGCGTAGCAAACTGATGGATTAGTTATTTACTAATGTCCGATTTATAAGCTTGTACTATATTTGAAGTTAGAATATTATGGTGCTGAAAATTCTTCTATGCTCAAAAATTACAGCCGTGAAAATGTTTAAGTCCAGAGATTGTTGACTGAAAATTCTTCTAAGTCGGATAATTATATTCACCAAAATGTTAAAGTATTGAAATTGAATACTGAAAATTATTCAAGTCGAATAATTATGATCCACGACACTCCGTGGTAATGAGGGAGCTACTAATCCCGGAAGACTCCTGTCTTCTCCCCGATCGATGATATTCAAGTGTTCTTACTCGCTCTCGAATAAAATTACACTAACTCCCCAAAAATCCGTCTAAGGACGGCCCCTTACCCCTATACGTTTATCCCACGTGACAATTACTCTACATCTAATTGGAAGTGACGAATCTTATCTATAGCCAATAGGATACAGGTGCATCACTAAGCCACCCTAAAACTTTCACTTTCAACATTACTAGGAACTCAATGAACTGCATTGTTTAAACTCCAAGAAAGGTTATAAGATACCATCAGTTTCCTCCGTACTAAATAATATTAATACGCTGACTTCTATTCATACAGCACTCGAGGTATTGACAGACCCATTGTCCTTTCTTATTCCTTTAAACACTTACAATAGAGACTACTGCGTGTACTGTTATGCTTTGTTTGAGGGAGATACCTGAAAACTATTGTGTGCGTTACTATCAACGGGGCTGGAAATCCCGGCTACCTGGCCAAGCTTACCATTTTCTATGACCAGTGCAAATGTATGTAGAATTCGAAATGAGGAAGAACAACATATGGCACTCATATTATTCCCTCAGAAAACGCTAGATATAGCTTTTTATGGTTCATAGAGGATGTCGAATGCTGCATTCCGTTGCTTCTACTCATCATGCCTGGGAGGGGTTGAAATAAGAAGAAACATAAATTACATAAGATTGTATTGACTTGACGGAAAATTTTATTTCTCATTCTCATGTTACCATACAACCGTTTCGGAGCTGAAATAAAATAGAAATGCAGTAACACTTTCATACTTTCCTCCCCTAAAACCCGGGACATAATACACTGCGAGCATAGGACTCAAAATGTTCCATCCCATGCTTAGGGCCTATGATAAATCTCAACTAATAAAAAGCCTACAGCTATGGATAACTGACTATTTACCGACTTCTGATATAGCATACTCACACACTTAAGTTGCTCCTGCAATACGACCTCTTATTCTACATCAAAATGTGAAGTGAGAAAATATTTCTTATGTCGAGGGTAGAGAAAGTTATGTGACTGCATCACACTGTGCTTTATTTTCGTGTAATTCATTTTTCAGTAATTATTTTCGCCAATATATTAGATGGAATCATAATTCGTTAAAGTCCAGCATTAGGCTATATAGTTGCCAAGGCCCTATGTAATCACAGTAAACAATTCACTGTTGCCATGTGAACTGAACTACATTTCATTTTTTTCAGTAGAATATTCACAGAAATTATATAATTTTCAAGGGAAGGACTGATTTGTTTCAATTTTAATGTCGACAGCTATACTTCCCGGGCTTAACTGGGTATGTGTGCAAAATGTCGTGTAAATTGGTAAAGAAATGTAGATTTGTATAAGGAACAAACATACATACATACATACATACATACATACATACATACACACTTTCGGTTTTATATATTAGATAAGAGGCAGTATTGCATGAGTGCATATTCAGTTGTCAGCCTCACGTAAAGGCAGGAATTAAGTGAGTAGCCTACGCTATGTCAGAAGTTGCTAAAATATAATTATTCTATCCCCTGACACTTTATTCATCGCTGTTGGCTTGAGTCTCTTAGTTATTTTCTGTGCCCATTTTGTTTGGTATTTAATTCGTTTAAGAACCCAACAAAATACCAAATCATTATTTCTTGGAGGGAAGGGGATTGAATGTGCGAAATTTTCACATGAGTTTACTGGTTACCTAATATTAACTTTTTTATCCCTTTCCTTTAAATATATACAGTTGATATAACATCAAATATTTCTCTAATTACAGATATTGTCCGAAGTCATCTTGGAGTACCCGGCATTGATATCGAGTTTACTTTTTCGGTTTCCATCGGTGTATAATAGTGATGTGTGTACAAACTTTCCTATATCAAGATACAAGAAGACTAGAAGAAAGTGTTTCTGTTTTTATTTAGTGTTTGTGACATCAAGCAAAAAAACTTTTCTAAATGAAGAACAAGCTGAGGAAGACAATACTAAGATTCAGACCTACACTTCATAATTCTGTGCTTTGGCATGGAATTTTGAAGTGCAGTCTCTGTATGCTCCATTCCTAATACTGTTGGACACCACAAGGTATTAACGAAAGTAGTACTTAGAAAGGAGCATAGGTAGGGGCCTCATTTTAGAGGTGAAGAGCGGTCTTGGTGCAGACCGAGGCAACTGAACACCAGAAGACCAGGAATTCTCTTATCGAAAACAGGTAAAGAATATGTATACTAAGCACGATTTTAATAGCATGATCCACTGACAACTACTTATTCTAAATGAGTGATAACTGATAAGGCTTACGATGGTGCCTGAGGCACTATTTCTGGATTCTTTGTCAATATCAATGAAGATATCCAAAGGGTTACTAAATATTCTGCAAAGTCATTTATTTCTACCATTTAACTAAAAGAAAAATGCGTGTAGGCTGTATAGGGGAAGCAGGCGTATATCGCGTATGTAACTTTTGTGAGTGCTCCCTAAGGAGATAACACCTTCCACCATGATCATCTGTCTTGCTTCCCGAGTCTCTTCACGCCATTTCTACACCCTGTGTGTCGAACTCTGAGAATGATGTAACGTATTCGTTACCAATTTTTGTTGTTGTTGTATCCGGTTGTAGTAAATAACCCCGTATAGACTGATGTAACATTTTTGTTACATGTAACATTATTGGTTTTAGCAAGTGATTCCCTATGTAACATTTTTGTTACTTTCATCATTATTGGTTTCAGCAAGTGATTCCCTATATAACATTTTTGTTACTTGTAGCATTATACGCGTTTTTAGCAAATGATCCACTGCAGACAAAATATGTAACAATTTCGTTACATGTGAATTTACCACGAGACTTCTAACAGACCGATTTGAAGACTTTACACATAAAAAATTTTTGTTTATAAACTTAATTGGAGTTTCATGAAAACAGACAAACGAAATTACCAATAAAACATACGAAAATTATGTATTACTAATATGTTTGTATACACTTTCCATATCTATACCAAATTTTTTAGAGATATTCTGTGACAACTTGACAAAAGGAAAATACTCAAGCGGGTTTGGAAATAAAAAAAAGTGTGAAGTGCATAACTAGGGCACGTATTACAAAATGATCACTTAACAAAATATTCATTATAATTTTACTTTAATAGAAATAGCTTACTTCTATAATCCTAGTAATAAAATTTCAACTCATTTTGATAACAATACCTTAAAATTTTAAATTAACAATTCCAGTACAAGATTATTACAAAACGAGTCCCTCGTTTGCCTTTGCGAATGAGGAGCCATGAAATACCCAACTCAAATTTGGCTGGCCACAAAGTTCTTGATTTGAACCCAGGGCCTCTTGCCTATACCACCTTGCTTTCATTGGTTTTAGTGTGATCATTACGACTGAGGTAGACTGCATTTCACAATAATAAGCTAATAATAGTTTTCTTGTTACTATGGGAAACAAATGAATTTCATTCATATTTTATTTTTTATGTACTGACATTCTCCATTTAAATCACACTTATTTCGTTTTTAATTTCATGCATATTATTTGATAAAGAAATGCGTTTTTAACAACAACAAAAAATCATTTTCATTTCTCTACAACTTTATTGCGCTAGGTTTTCATGTATCGCCTACTAGAAGGGAGATAGTCTGGAAAAATCGAAAATTGATTAGCATAAAGTACCTCCTAAGTAATTTTTACAGAAAAACGTGTGCTTAGTATACCTGGTATAGCCATTTTATTAGTCATAGATATGCCTTTTGAAATATTTACATTGCATTACAAGATCTAATACTCAACAATTTCTGAAACATGGGCTATGAACTCCATCTGGGGGTTTGTTTTATCAGTTTATCTGATTTTATTTGGTCTTCAAGACCGGTTTCTTTCGATCAATGGAGAAGGAAATTCAACCTTGACTTAGGCTAATTTTCCAAATTAGGTTTCCCAAATTGGTTCCAATCGGTTTTTCACCGTCCTATTGATTTGTGGTTTTTAACTACTAAAACTGGATTGTTTAAACAATTTATTTACAAAAATTACACTTCGCTTCATGATTGACTGATCTCATAAGTTCCCCCCTTATAAGCCGGACATTTGGTCACTCTATAAAAGAGCTGTTGAACTAGAGCAACTACACAATTGCTTTCATCTCTGGCCGTATTTCTTTGTAACCACAGTTAGTAAACGAGTAATGAGTCACTGTTTGAATAGATAAGTACATTTGTTTTCCACCTCAGAGGTCAGAAAGAGCTTGAATTACTGGCACTGGAACTGTTGTTGAAATCTGTTAGGGATTATTTAGTGGTTACTGCCACACAGCAATTAAATCAGCTATTCCCCTCGAGATTTATGTAGCTCGCGGTTTCGCAACCCGTAAACTTGCACTTCCTACCTTGTTCTTAAGTTTATTAAATGATGATGTATCATTTCCCGCGGTTCAATCTCGACCTGCTACCTACACTAATTTCTTGCAGAATGTGGCGGTGTGCACTAATTCATTATGCCTCGAAACAACTTACACTGCTAACTTTAATCAAGCGTTCAAGAATATGTTAATGCCTAGATCGTGGTAATGTACTTTTTCTTTCTTGTGCACTCGACGACAAAAAAAGGCTTCATCGCTGAGCCTGATTTTTTTAAGTTCACTTCCACATAGCGCCTGATACACATGACAAACATGCGATATAACGTTTAATTTCAGTTGAAATTTATACGTGCCCCCCAAAAAGTTATTAGCACCCGACAACAATTACTTATGTTTTTTAATCTACTTATTTTATCTTTGAGAAATAGGTTTATTTTTCAGTGTCAGAAAAACTCTTCATTCATGTTTTTTGTTTGAGAGCACATGAAGAACTCAAATAATTTTAATTATATGGATCATGATTTCATCTGTTCTCTCGCATATATGAGGCTGTCATATGTAATTTATTTAAGTGTTTTCTAATATTTAAAATTTTTTACATAAGTTAAAAGTCACAGCCACTTTATACGAAGATAAGTTAAACACCATTTAAATGATACAGTAATTGTCTAATGTTTCTATGAGAACTGCCAGCAGAGGTGAGAAAATAAAGTACAAGAACCATCGAGTAGAGGTCGATATACTTAATTTTATGAGGATTTCATGCACAATTTTCATTCCATTATAGAAACACAACAAGGTAGATTAAAGATACAGTGAAAAAAAAAACAGAATTTTCGAAACAACAATGAAATTAAAGTACTCGTATATTATACTAGAAACAATTAGCAGAAAAGTGCACTTACATTAATCACATTAACAGGAAAATGAATCATGTAAATATTAAGCTTAATAACCTACATCCAGTGTTTTTTTTTCAAGTAACATTTGTTTCAATAACATAATTTATACAATACTGAAAAATTGACAGTATAAGTGAACATGAGTAAATTTGAACATAGGTCTCATGGCAATTACCTTATGGACTTAAGATCAAGTGGACATATATTCACACTGCACAAAAACCTAAAGAAAAAATAGGAAAACGCCTGCTAACTTTACATAACTTTAGCATGAGTAGTTTCCACTGTCACCTAGAGAGGTCATTACTAACTGAACTCATGTCTCACTGATAAGAACTCTCAATTAGTTATTCTTAATGCGGACAGGCACCATTAGGAGTGCAGATATCTTCAGTAGTTTCTCATGTCTTCCATTACCCGGTGCACATGTTACTGAGTGTCAATTACTTTTCATCGGTATTTGAGTTAGCATATATCCGGTCTGGTACCATATTCTAACCGAACGAATTAGCGGAAAAGCATATTATTATATGGGAGCTGCTTTTATTAAGTGGGCTGCTTTCGAACAATGAAAATACCAGACTGGTTGATGTGATTAGAGGTTTTCCCCGACCAAATTTTATTGAAATCAAACGAACCAAGCTCTGATGTTCGAATGGCGTCATGAGATTCAGCAACTGCGGTGGCGGAACCAAGAATGTATGTGTGTGCTTGTGTGCGTTCGCGCTGAAATCCCTGAGGATCTGTAGTAAATGAATTTTTGCTATTTGATGAAGTATTATTTTAACACGGAACGAAATAATTTCATTTCGCTTCATGAATTAAAATGCTCCTGGATTGAAATACTGCTCAAATTTTAACCCACGATTATAGGCCTATTGTAAAAATCTTTTGTCAAAACAATAAATTCAAGAAAAAGGTTATATATATTGCATACTAGCTTAAAAGGCGTGGCGTCGCCCGGGTTTTTATTTTGTAATTTGAAATTAACTTATGAAGGACTTTCGATTTTCAAACTCTAGGGCCTTGTATAATACATAGGCCTACATGAAACTTGAAATGAGGAAGAACGACTTATTACACTCAAACTATTCCCTCAGAAAACGGTAGATATAGCTTTTTATGGCTCAGAGAGGATGACGAATGTTGCATTCCGTTGCTTCTACACACCATACCTGGGAGGGGTTGAAATAAGAAGAAAGAAATTCCGATTACATAAGATTGTATGTCTTTATGGAAATTTTTATTTCTTACTCTCATGTTACCATACAACCGTTTCGGAGCTAAAAAAAAATCAATATCACTTTCATACTTTCCTCCCCCAAAACCTGGGACATAATATACTGCGGACGTAGGACTGAAAATGTTCGTTCCTATTTTCTCTTCTTGTAGATGTTTAGGGCCTATGATAAACATCCCTATAGAAACCTATAGCTATGAGTAACGTATCAGTGGATAGGATTTTTTACCGACTTCTAATATAGCATACTCACTGGCACACACTTAAGCTTTCCCTGCAATACGACCGCTTATTCTACATCAAAATGTGAAGTGAGGAAATTATATTTTCCATGTCGATGGTAGAGAAAGTTATATGACTGCTTCACATCGTGCTTTATTTTCTTGGATTTCATTCTTCAAGAATTATTTTCACAAAAGTATTAATTACATCGGTAGCATCAGAATTTGTTAAAGACCAGTATTATGTAGTTCCCAAAGCCCTATGTGAACACTGTAAACAATACACTGTTGTCATGATAACTGAATTGCATTTCATTTTTCAATATAATAATTTAAGAAATTATATGAATTTTCAAGGGAAGGAGTGGTTTGTTTGAATTTTAGTGTTCACCGCGTTACTTCCCGGGCTTAACTGGGTATGTGTGCAAAATTTCCTGCAAATTAGTCAAGAAATGTATATTTGTATACGGAACATACATACCCACATACATACATACACACTTTCAATTTGGCTTGGTTGCAAGACTCACACTTCTTTTAGTTTTGTTATGAAAACATGTGACAGCGGAACTCTCAAACTGTGAATATGTCACACTTTTGTCACACTTCAAGTTTTTTAATATTTCTTTTTTGTGTGTTAGGTAAACATGTGACAGCAAAACTCTCTAACTGTGCCTTATTTCACATTTCCGACTTTCCTGTAGATTTTCCAAAAAATTTCTTTCATACAAACCTTGTCCTGACAAAAAAAAAATGATAATAAAAGAAACAGCCAAATCGGTCGAGCCGTTCTCAAGTGACATACATACATTTGGTAATTCATTTTTATTAATATAGACTAGTTAAAAGGCCCGGCGTCGCCCGGTGTTTTATTTGTAATTTGAAATTAACTTATGAAGTACTTTCGATGTTCAAACTCTAGGGACTTGTATAATATGTAGGCCTACATAGAAGTTGAAATGAGGAAGAACGACTTATCACACTCAGACTATTCCCTCAGAAAAGGGTAGATATAGCTTTTTATGACTCACAGAGCTAGTCGAATGTCTCATTCCGTTGCTTCTACACACCATGCCTGGGATGGGTTGAAATAAGAAGAAACATAAATTCCGATTACATAAGATTGTATTGTCTTTATGGATATTTTTATTTCTCACTCTCATGTTACCTTACAACCGTTTCGGAGCTGAAATTAAAAAAAAAAAATATTCAGTATCACTTTCATGCTTTCCTCCACCAAAACCTGGGACATAATATACTGCGGGCATAGGACTGGAAATGTTCCACCCTATTTTGTCTTCTTGTAGATGTTTAGGGCCTATGATAAACATCCTACAGCTATGAGTGACGTATCAGTGGATAGGATTTTTTTTACCGACTTCTGATATAGCATAGTCACTGGCACACACTTAAGTTGTCCCTGCAATACGACCGCTTATTCTACATCAAAATGTGAAGTGAGAAAATGATATTTTCCATGTCGAGGGTACAGAAAGTTATGTGACTGCTTCACATTGTGCTTTATTTTCTTTGATTTTATTATTCAAGAATTATTTTCACAAATATATTAATTAAATCGATAGCATCAGAATTTGTTAAACACCAATACACGGTATTTATGTATTTCCCAAAGTCCTATGTGAACATTGTAAACAATACACTGTTGTCATGATAACTGAATTGCATTTCATTTTTCAGTATAATATTTTCAGAAATTATATAAATTTTCAAGGGAAGGAGTGGTTTGTTTGAATTTTAGTGTTCACCGCGTTACCTCCCAGGTTTAAGCGAGTATGTGTGTAAAATTTCGTGCAAATTGGTCAAGAAATCTAGATTTGTATTGAGAACATACATACCCACATACATACATACATACACACTTTCGATTTCGTTTGGTTGCAAGACTCACAATTTTTCTTGGGGGGGGGGTTGTTATGAAAACATGTGACAGCGGAACTCTCAAACAGTGAATATGTCACACTTCAATTTTTTAAATCGTTTTTTATTTTTACGTAAACAATTGACAGCAGAACTCTCTAACTGTTCCTCATTTCACATTTCCGACTTTTTCCGTGGATTTACCAAAATTTTCTTTCATACAAACACAACAAAAGAAAAATCAGCCAAATCGGTCGAGCCGTTCTCAAGTAATGCGGCAACATACATTTTGGAAATTCACTTTTATTTTTATATAACTTAGGTTATAATTGGGAAGGTGAGCCAAGAAGCTTAGTTTGCAGATGCGCAGTAGCAATATGAGCTTGTGGAGTGGCTTAGAAGTTCATTCTCTCGTAGGTCAGAATTCATGTCTCATCTGTTATAATTTTATATAGCCTACAATTCTACCTATTAGTTTTTTTTATCTCGATATGTATTTCATGATTCCAAACAATATTCCTTCTTTTTTATTCTTTTCATATTATAATTATTTTATATTATATTATTATTACTAAACTGCCCTGAGCACCAACTTTGCTCTTTCGAGTTATTGTGTAACATAAGTATGCATTTATATGTGTGTTAAAAAAATTAATTTAATTTAATCACTTATATAAAGAAAACAATACCGTTTTTCGTGGATATTATCGAAAACTAATCAAATATGTACTTACATTATTATTTATGAGTAAAACAAGTCATTATGTTTGGTAATTACTGTAATTCAAATTAATTTCTCTAACCGACGACTATTTTCTTAAACAACAGGGATTTGCCGTGGTGTATGCATTTTTCAGTTAGCAAATATCGTTACAGTATGTGGTAGGCCTAACATCTCTGTACTAATCATACTTTAGTATGTTCAGTACCATTTTGAAATAATCTGACTTAAGAAAAATATTGCTTTGTATAAATAATATATTCGCATCAAGATTCTCAAGGGAAAAACTTCAAGACCGCCTGCGTGGTCTAGTGCACTTCTTTTTTAGGTAGGGATGTCTGGAATAGGGTGCAATCAGCCTCGTGATGACAACTGATAAGTTTCTTGAAAAAGAAGTAATGGTTCCAATCACGACCATCATGTCATCCCAATCCTGTCACCTGTCAATATCAATGGTCGGAAGTATATGAAGCAGCCTTTTTCTAGACCTTGTGTCACAATAGGAAGTCGTGCCATGAGATTAATTTATACATTAATCACACACTGTTCGATGTTCCTCTCTTAGTATAGCTAAGTACCATTTGATAGTCAGTGCGATGTAATTGCTAATTTACATTCTGTCAAAAATTTGTCAGTGATAATTACAAACGAATTTCGTTTTCTTTTTTCTTATTAGCTGAAAAAATAAAAGACTGAAGTTATAAAATATCTCGACCTATCATAATTTTAATCCTAGTGTTAGGCCTATGTACATTTTATGTTTACAATGATTTAACAGTTTCATTGGTTTTATTAATATGACTGAAATATAATAGTACACAAATTATACTGTGAATAATGCCATTAGTATACCAGAGGCTTAGAATTGAAGACAATTTCTTGGATTCTAACCAAAGCTCGTTATTAAAGTTAGTTTCACAGTTCCCTAAATCCTTTCAAAAGAGTAGTGATGAAGGTGTGGCCCCTCGCTTATGGAAGAACCTAGAAGGGGAGGAAGGAATAATATGGATGTGATAGAACTAGAAATTTTCGTAGGGACCCTCTTTGAGGATGTGCACAGGCTCATAGGGTGAGTATTCACGCATTTAAAATCCACTCTTTAACCGGGGATTGAACACTCTTGGTTTAAAGACTATCGTATTAACAATTCGACTCCTGAGTACTCAATTTATTATAAATATTATTATTATTATTATTATTATTATTATTATTATTATTATTATTATTATTATTATTATTATTATTATTATTGGGAAAAGGGAGAAAAGGATCAGCTTCTGCAGGTCATCTTTTGGGTATGGTTAGAATTCTATCGTAATTAAAGATATTCATAAACTATACAGCCAAATGAAAATCTTGCAAATTACTAGTCCCTTGCGTTCCGTTGCTACGCAACACCAGGTCAAAGGGAAACTTCTGAAGACTGATATGATTAGCTTTAGCTTCCTCCGCTACTTTCCACTTACAGTAGAAATAGAGGTGTAAACTTAACAAGCTAAAATAACATTTCAAATTAAGCATGAAACTTAATATTCTTCCTATTTTAGTAGGACTATTTTAGTTGACTAGAATACGTAGTGGCTGAACAAGAGCCTTGACACGGAAGACCATGTGATGGTCCTCTAGGTGAAACAGACGATCCTGTCTTGTGGGTTAACAACTACTGAAACTACTTTAATTTTCTTAGCTTCCAGGTATCTCCCGATGTCTCCCGATCTCTCAGATGTCTGCCGACGTTTCGACCAAGGCAAGACTTCTTAAATATGATGCAGCATATGCCTAGAAGCCAAGAAGATTTTATTGTCAACTCGGGCCGCGGAAGCCTACGGTTACATATTATACTGAAGCCATTGTTTCAGTTCATCAACAGTTTAACATTTAATTCGAACTACGGTAGAATACTTGTGAGCTACACTTGAAGCGAAGTGCCAGTAGTGAGTTTGTAATATTAAAAATCTTCACTTGATTTTACCGAGATTTTAATCCCGAGCCTAACGTGAGAGTTTTCAGAATCTTTCATAAAATCCTGAAGGGGCATACGGAATTGCGCCTTTCGCTATGAGCCATATTGCATATTGAATCTCGCACGTTTACTAATGCTGGCTCACTCTGTTCACAACAGAACAAATCATCAATATGATTTCTAATACTTCGGATCAGAATTATTTTATATTCAATAACAAAATTTAGTTGCAAAGAGTTGGATTAGCCATGGGCTCCCCTCTATTGGGTATCATGTCTGAAATATTTCTACAAGATATAGAAAATGCAAAAATCACCAATATTATACATAAACATAACATAAAACTTATTGTCGGTATGTAGACAATATCTTTTTTAATTTGCAATAAACACAAAGCAGAGGATATTTTATAAGACTTTAATAAAACCCATAAGAATTTAACATACACTCTAGAAAAAGAAAATAACAATACCATCAATTTCCTTGATCTGAACATAACCAGACAATATAATAAACTTAAATTTAATATTTATAGAAAACCTACATATACAGACACAATTATAAACAAAGATTCCAACCACCCCTATAAACAAAATTAGCTGCTCTTAATATTATGGTATACAGAATAGTCAATAATAATATAATATATTCTTGTATAAAGAATACAAGATAATCTCACTACTTGCTATTAATAATGGATACAACACCCAAATAGTTGACAAAATAATAAATAAACAAACAAGAAAACCAAAAAACAAGAAAAATCCTTGTAGCCAACTATTCCAATTAAGATTAATAACAAAAGGCCTAACTTCGCTACATTCAACCTATACAGATGGAAAAATACACAAAATTACCTAAATACTTGAACAAAATAATTTCCAAATTGCATACTGAACCAATAATCGCATTAAACACAAACAACAACCAAAAGGACATATACGATAATAATGGGTCTATAAATTAAAATGTGTAACAAAATATAATATGTAGGGCAAACAGGAGGAAAATTTAAGACTAGATTCAAAGTACACATGATGGATTTCAAACATAAAAAGCTCAAATCAGTATACGCAAAACACTTAATCACTGAAGGTAATAAATTCGAAAATATAGAAAATACTCTTACAGTAGCACACAAACAAAAGAAAAGCAATAAACTCAACACCTTAGAATCACTCGAAAAATACAGAAATAAACACATAATACTTAACGATAACCCAACAGAATATAACCCGCTCTTTGAACTCACCCTGACGCTATAAATATATTTAACATACATACAAACATCGTAGTACTTAAACAGCAGTCGTTTCGACAACTACCAAGATCATGAAGGTTAGTTTTCTTCACGTCATACTATTAACCTATATTCTCTGAATATAATATTACTTTATCCAGTTAGTCTTTATAAATATTTCATTAATTCTCTTTTTTATTCATTGTAGACTGAAGATGGCATAAATAAAGTATACCGAAATGTACATATCGACTAATTAAGAGGCCAGACTCCATCTACAACATACTCATTAGTGTGGACTTCCTTAATAATATTCTACTTACAAACAAATACAACGTATATAGTACAACACGTATAGTGACCAGTGAGTATAACTTATACAGACATTCCACAGTTGAACGTATCTAAACAGACGAATGATATAAATATCTACATAATAACGCTCAAGTATGCTACTTGCAAGATTATATTGGACTATAATTATTGAAGCAATTCAGAGAACTTATAATTGTATATGTGTGTCTTTTAACGTATATATAATCTTATGATTAATTTTATCATTGTATCATATGTATAATTTTCTGTGTAAAAACTACTCTCTTTTTATCATTTTATATTTTTAATCTATCATGTTCAATTCAATCACATGAGACAATATAGACCTGACTGTATAAATGATACTTATACATCATAAGTACATACATTAGCAATTAAATACATTAGCAATTTAAAATCTGTTACTTCTCAGAACCCCATTCACATAATTCGTAACCACAATAAAAGAACAAATTATAAATATTTGTCTTCATTTTTATGTAAAAGGTTGTCCACATTACTTTATATATATTTCTGGCATCATAAAAATTAGTTTTCGGAGGGTATAAGGCGAAAAATTACTCTTATACTTTGTAAAATTCTCCCTCAAAGAACCTGATGATGAAATTTATCAATAATTATTTGAAATATTTACAAAAAAACTAGACAACATTCCTCAGCAACGCTCGGTTTAAGTTTCGTAGGTTTACAAAATAATAAGTTTTGACAACAACTAAATTACGGTAAGAACTAATAGAAACGAGCCCAATGGGATGATTTTTAGCAGTGTATTACGGGAGATGTAACAACCATTTTAAAATGGAAATGGAGAAGTCACCTGGAGAGACTACAGAGCAGCAGATGGGCACAGATATAAAACATTTAGGATCCTCGCACTGGCAAAGGAAAAGAGGCAGATCTGGAACAAGATGAGCGGATCAGAAAATTACCGGGGCATATTGGTCCAGTGTAGCGAGGATCCGAAGTGTTTGGAAAGATATACAAGATATCTAGCCCTAATAAAGATGTGGTAACATGTAGGGAATACCATTCAGAATAGTGTTTATGCAAACACACCAGTGAGACTATGCATTTTCATGAAGTAAACTAGCCACATGTGTGCAACTATTGTGGGCGAGCTTCGGAGCTCCGCTCACCGCCACGGTCACACGCGCCAGCGGATAATTCTGCGCCCATGCACTCGTTGGTAGGAAGGAATGGGTTTGTTCAATCTCGCAAAATAACAGTATCACCTATGAAAATTACATGTTATTGTGCCTGCTATGATTATAAGAGGTACTGGAAGTGATTCTGAATCTGAAGCGACAGCGGATAATTCTGTGCCCATGCACTCGGTAGTAGGAAGGAATGGGTTTGTTTAATCTCGCAAAATAACAGTAGCCTATCACCTATGAAAATTACGTATTATTGTGCCTGCTATGATGATAAGAGGTCATTCTTTGAGTACCAGACCTTTAAGATCAAGCTAATACGAGTCGGGCTCATCCATGGACTGCTCTAGACACTAGTTGTGATATGCCTTCCAGCCCCTTTCACCGCTCACTTCTGCCTGAGCGTTGTTCATAAGCTAATGAATTTGTTCGAAAAGGAACTCAAGCCAATAAGAGACTGGCTCACCCGGGCTGGTATGGAACCTAAATAAGTAGGAGATTCATTGCCAACATTAAATAAAGAAAGACACTAAGAAAGAAGAAGCATAGGAAAGTTTCCGTGCACTCGACTATACTCACTCACACTCAGACAAGTGCCTACTGTTATTTATTCACTCATCTACTCTCACATCCGCTCATCGCTCTCGCTTTCTCTCTTTTCACTCCTCACTCACTCAAGTCACATATATCCGTACACCCATATATGCTATAGAAAGCCTAGTGCACAAAATGACATTCCACTAAACTAGAAACCCTGAGCATCTACTCTACATACATTTTATTCATATCCGTTCTATGATGCCCAGTGATCTAGCACCTCGTTTCAAACCCGATGCCGGGACCATCCTATATAAAGCTGTAATTTGCACATAACAGTTGACCGACTTCTACCTTTGATCTAGTTTTTAGTTTGCTTGACAAAAGAGTCCCTTATTGTTACAGACCGTGCCGTTTCTTTCTCTGATTTCGCATGCCCACTGCATTCCTTTCAGATCATGCTCTTTATGCATCACCTCCAGGGTAACTTCCAGCTTTTATCCTTTCACATTCAGTGGATTCCTCTTGTAAGTGATTTAAATCTTTATTGATGTATCTTCAGCCTGAATATTTTGAAAACCACGAATTAAGAATTATGTTCTATGAAGTAAATTCCGGCGAGAGTGGCAGTGTCCCCAACCCGCAGTCAAGGCATCTTAACTGGAGTGATTCTATAGCTTCTTCACCCCTCAATTTCACTAGAAATAATTGGTAAAACCATTAAGAGGATAATTGATGAATTTCATATTTATCCATGTTTCCCATGTACAGGAACTGAAGATGACATAAAATCTCCTATGCCGAAATGCATCTTCCGATACTACTTGAGTACACACGCTCCCTGGGATTACCATGAACATCTGTGGAATTCACAAACATTTTAAGTTCCGTCACATAGATAAGTAGATTTTTTTATGAATGAAGTGTTTTTAACTAGTGTATAATATATTTTTATCACATACACAGTGAACTTGTATGCAATTGCTGTTTGGTGACATTTTATATATAAGGACTGGAACGTGGGCCTGAATAATTTTTATCAACAAATTTACACCTTTTAACGACCTTCAATAGATGTGGAGTGACAATTTTATCGTTAGTTCTTTTTAATCTGACATGTTGAAAAACTACACACATAGCCCTATTTTTGTTTAATTTAATAAATCGTTACATATATTTTCAAAGTAATCCGAAGTAATTCGTGTATTTCATTTTAAGTAGAAATTTGAGGGAATAAGGAGAATATTTATTAATTAATCATAATCATTAAGAGGATGTTCCACGTCCAATTGTTGGTCCAAAAGTCTACAAACCATCAGATTGGATCTTGTGACATAAATGACTGTCAATACACACAATTTCATCCTAGATTTCAATCCAATTGTATTGCATGCAATGGAATAGATACGTTTTACATTTTATTTCCAAAAAATATGAAATCATCCAATAAGCATCATTCTCTCCCCGCGTGACCCGCATGACGGAGAAACATGGCGGCTTCTTCCGTACAGCTGTTTTTGTGCGCTACCAGCGCTCGATTAGCGAACATTAACCAGAAAGATAAAATGATGTAGTCTAATTATTATTAAAGTCAAGAAGATTAACAGACGCTAAAGGGAGACTTTGAACTATACTCACGTTTACAACCGGCATACACGTTGAAGTACTCTAGAAATTATGAAAATGATTCCGTAGAAATTGTTACCAGTTCAAGTGTGTGCATATCGACCGCCATTTCGATTGTAGTGGCTTTCGATATTTTCGGTAGAACAGCTAACTTTTTTTAGACCAAACTCCATTTCGTGTGTAAAGACAGAAATGATTGTATAGAAATGCTAATTGATTCAACTTGATAATTGGATCGTGATACATCGCCTTTATTTATGAAGGAGCCAATTAGAGGAACTAACAGATAATAACGTAAAACACCTGACGATTTTAGATTGAGATTCCTTCTTATAGAAAGATAAGCTGAGACTTCGTTGACGACCTAATACCAGATCTGAGATTATCTGCGTTAGGTTAAATTGGTTAACTGAGTAAATAATTGCTCAAATAAGTATTATCTTTAATACTCTTAATAAAAATTGTAAGGAACAGATCTTCTGATCAGGTGATCTTTCATTTTCAAACAGTCGATGTTAATTTTATATTATTTACATCAATTCTGTTATTTAAAATGAAAATGATGTAGGTATTCTGGATCCTTCTAGGCAGAGTAAGATAAATATTTTATGCCTATTTCTTGGGTTTCCAGTCTAGACCGCGTCGTGTTATTAAATTCTGACATGTCATGACCTTCCTTGACACCTACCACGGAAGGCTACGAATTCATTGAGTCCCGCAGTATATTTCTTGTTCAAAATTCTGTATTTTGAATGCTATTTAAATTTCTTTTACAATGTATTTAACCTTATTTTTTAAAAATAAATACAAGGGACCAGTTATATCTAAACGTATTTATTAATAATTTACTGAAATTATGGGATGAAGGAACTATAGAACCACTCCGGTTAAATAAATCTTGATTGTGGGCTGAGAGTGCGACATAAGCTGTAAACAGCCGCTCACCCTGGAATTCAATTGAATTGAAGGCGTAAATCCAGCGCT